>JAUMHP010000079.1:7135942-7155816 GCA_032361065.1 Enteromius trimaculatus | reverse complement strand
CGCAAATCTTTATTTAAACTTAAAAGTAGGAATCAGCACCCCCCCCCCCGTCCCCCCCCCCGTTTGCCCTTCTTTCTTTCTTTCTTTTCCTCCTTTCTGTCTTATTATATGTGGCTGTTTTTTATAAGTCTACATATTGCTTGTATCGAAATAGCTAGGTGTTTCAATCGGATCGTAGTTGCGTTTGAGTTGGAAAGCGATTGGGGGATCCTTATCTTTGCCATGCAGAAACAAACCATAAGCAGTAAGACACTGGTTTCTATCTGTGCTGGCACACACCATGGGGATTAATTGATCTCCTAATACCACAGATAAATCAATGTCCTCACCCCCTCCATTTATTTGTCCAATCAGAGCAGGTGTCATTAAACCAACAGACCTCCTCAACCAATAGGAGGTGGACTGAGCGCTGACTGACAGCGCTCAGCGTTGGATGGAGTCAATCAAATTGGCATTGGCAAGGGATTTATATGGACTTAACACCCAAAACACTTCTAGCCACAGGCAACATCTACAAGATTTACAACACATAGGTGTGAAATGTATAGGCTATTATTTGTCTCTATCTTTTTTCCCTTTAAAAGAATTGTTAACACAGAATGAAAATTCTGTCATCGTACACCCTCATATAGTTCTATCCAACACAAAACAATATATATAGCCTAAAGTTTCTGTGGTTTTTTTTCTGTGAGTAAGTCCAAATGTTTCATGGAAATAGTAAAGGCATATGTGTCTTGTACAGGGATAGTTCACCCAAAAATGTTAATTCTGTCATTAATTACTCTCCCTCATGTCATTCAAAACCCAAGACCTTTCTTAATCTTTGAAACACAAATTAAGATGCTTTTTGATTAAATCTAAGAGCTCTCTGATCCTGGAGAAGTAATGTAACTACCATGTTCAAGGCAGAAAAGGACATTGTTAAAATACGACAATTATCCAACAATTTTTTCTCTTCAGACACATCCAGGTTCCTGCTCTTGCGCCAGCAGCACCACACGCTTAATAAATTCATAACTATAATATTAGTCTTGCTCATAGAGCCCTATAATTTCTGTTCTTGGCCTATTTAATTGGTTGTGGCTTTTTTATATAAGCAATATTTTTTTCGCCATTGGATTTTCTTATAAATTTATATTTTCAAGATTTTGTTTTGCCTTTTTCTCACTGGCATTCGTTTAAACAGGCCACGTACCCCGACTAAGGTCTGTACATATTGTGCATAACAGAACTGCGTCCTGCATAATGTTCCACTGACCCTCAGTGCTGACCCGCTGAAATCTCCAGTTTCTATTCTAGAGATCTTTTATCAAGATGCTCTCTGTCTCTTTGTTTTGCATCCTTTATTTTTTCCACTTCAGATTCCCTTCGTTTACCACAGTCATGATTTATCCAAACATTTTGTATCAAACACGGCTAAAAATATTCCCTTTCTTTCTCGAAATATTGATTTTGCCTGTAGCATTGTCTATGGTGTGTGTGAGTGAGTGAGTGAGTGAATCTTTGGATGTGTTTTATGGGGGTAAGGAAGGGGGGTGCCAACATTAAAGCAGAAAACGGGTTCAAATACTGTGTTTTTTCCAATTTTAATAAAATCCTTGAATCGCCAGACAACACACAATCATCTTCATCAGCTTTGCTCCTCAACACGTCCTCAATTCCTTGGAGTGATTTGACATGTGCTTAACTTTTACCAGACAATCCCATTCAAGTACACTACGAATTTTGCAAGTTAGTCATTTGCAAAATGGATGAAAAGAATATAATTTTGCTGCAACAATCGCAGGCTCTTTTGTCGTCGGGGCATAATGGAAATGGAGGGAACTGATCAATAGGTTATTGATTTTCATTGGATGGAGTTGGGGGAATCGAGAGAACGCGAACGAGGAAGAAAGAGAGAGGCGGTGGGGGCTGTGAAATGCAGGTTTTTGAAATCTGTTTAGAAGATGAATGCTCCTGCTGAAAGCAGGTGATCTTGTTTGTCTCCTCATACTTGACTGTTTTAAAACAGTTCTGGTGCATTGTGGGATTGGCTGACTCACAGGGCATAGTTCGCCTCCTTAAACCGTGTTGCCAAAACACATTACGTGAACTTTAATCACTAACTGTTCAGCCACTTTGTCAAAGTCTACCAATAAGAAATCATTTTTGCACAGAAATCCAAAACTCGAATGTCTGTTTTTATTCATTTTTCTTTTTAAAGGTCCAATTCACCCAAAAATTCATTCACTAACTCTCATGCCATTTCCAACCTGTATGACATTCCTTCTTCTGTGTTAAAAGAAGATATTTAGGAAATGTTTTCCCCTTTTTTTCAAACTGTAGGATCAATAGGGTCCAATGTTGTCTTGGACCCCACAAACTATCATTTTATGGACAAAAGCCTAACCAATTAACTCACACGAAAAACAAAATTACAATTATTATCACACGTTTATCTTGGCATTTGATAGGAAGTTCCCATTGATCCATCCTTGAGGTCGACTGTACTTTGCAGTGTTTGGGGTGCAGGCTATGTTATCTGGGCCGGTATCGCAGGCGGATGTGTGGTGATACGTGTGTATGGCGTGTTAATGCGTGAAGCTGGACTTGCATTGATCTCTATGCAGGATGTCAAACATTTTAGTGGCGATCTCGTCCTTGTTATTGCTCTCCACCGCCAGGCTGTTAATGCATAAAAAATCGTTTGTCCCCATGTTTTCCTCCCCATCTCAATTGGACGCCCAGAGCAACAGAAGAATACCACGTTGTTGTACTCCACGAGCCCTCTTCCCCCTCCCTTCTTTCTATTCTCCTCGTCCCTTATCCTTCCATTTTTGTGTCCATCTATCTTTACGACACCTGGTTTCATCTCCTTAATGTTTCCGGACTTGACAGTCTCCCTGGTCAAAAATTCTTAATTAAGCCTGCTGTGTGTATTTGCAGTTAGGCAAATTGCAACCTGACAGGGCTAATAAAAACATTTTCGAGAGAGGGAAAGCGAAGGAACCGAGCGAAGGTGTGGAGAACCATCATCCACACCCCAACAACCCTATCTGTTCCTTCCTCTCTTTATCACTGTCAGCCATTCCCTGCATCCTCGCATTTTCTACATCACAGCCCAGAGGAAGAAGGATTGATAAATATTGCGGGTCTACTTTTGCAAGTCTTTAATCTTTCTCCCTTTTTGTTTTGGCCTGCGGGACTCATCGATTAGAACATTAAATCAAAAATCCTGGAGATACAGATATGAAAGTTTTGTTTGCAAGCTTTTCTCTCCTCCGTGGCTGGTACTTACCCAGTCATTAGTCTCAGTTTGAGGAAGCTTCTAGGACGTAGCCAGTACAGTATTTTCTGAACATCTGCCAAAAGATGAAGGTACCGATATCTCAATACATTATAATATCTTGGGCTCCTGCTTCTGACCTGGAAGGCCATAGAAGCTGACCTTATGGAATAATTGGCTACATGGATCCGTAAAGGCCACGTAATCTCTGATGTTATTTGACACATTGATTCCTCGTATTGTTTTAAGGGTTTTCAAATCTTTTACATCGATGTTTTTACCTAGAAAGATCAAATTATTTGAAGAAATTACTGTTACTATCCATTTACCCTAATGATAATTTCTGTCAGTTCTACTGATTTTAATCTTGATTTTCTTCATCAGTAACTATATTCAAATTGTCCAAGTTTAGCGACGTTTCATTTTACCTAAACATGCATTATGTTTTAAAATTTTACAAGGTAGCACTTTATATTTGTCTGTAATGTACTGTAGAAAACTGCTAGTTGAAAGCATGTTGTGTCACTTGTACTTTGAAAGACACAGCTGTACACCTTGTTGTCCATATGTCCATCACTTATCTGAAGTGTGAGAAATCCATTTCTGAGCGCCAGGCCTTCCTATGAGAGACCGCCGGGCTCCTCACACCTCTGGTAATAGTGTATGAGATCCATACCTTCAGCTGCACACCCTGTGGTATTGCTTGCTCATGTGAGAGACTGGACATTGGCTGTTACGGTCACAGCTTTCTCGACAGAGTGAGGAAGAACAAGAAGCAGAGGTGTCACAGCATCGTATCGCAACGTCTTGAGAAAAGGACTCTTGTGTGCCACGACATGTCGAATAGTCCTTGTGTTAAATGTGTGTGTGACTGAATGAGCCTCTTTAGTTGAGGACACTTCAGTCAAACAGCTCCTCGCAGACCTGGTCTCCATGCAGCTGTGAAGGTAGAAGATAATTATTTTAAAACACTATAAAAAAGGTAATGTTCTAATAATTGTTCTATTAAATAGGCTAAATACATGCAAATGAATGTAGGAACGAAAGAAATTCATTGTGTCATTTTGCCAGTAAACTTATAATGTTATATTTAGTCATAACTTTGTTTCTGTTCTGCGTTAATTTATCCCCAAAATCTTTTTTGACCAATTTTTGACCAACATTTTCTGACCAAACTGATGTGTTGAATAAAACAAAAAACTGTTGGCAGAGATGTGAAATTTTAATGTTAAATGGCAACAAATATAAATGCAAAAATGTTTTGGTCTATACTGTATAAATAAGAGAAATTATAATGATTTAAACATAAACATAAATATTCTGAAATGTTTATATGATGTGACCTGCATGTTGTAGCTTAATATGACTCCCGTTTGAAGGCATTACAGGTCTATTCTTCAGAAAAGCCAATTTAAAGGTGAGTCCGTGTAAAAATAATACAAAGACATTAATTTTTTTTGTTTGTCAGTAATTTAAGAGTGTTTTTCCATTCACAGTATGGAGTCAAATGTCTTAAATCTATTTTAATCTGTTTTAAGTTAGTTTTTTTTTTTTATTTCACATTTACCGTAACAGCACACTGTTCCCTTGCCGGAACCCCTTCAGACTGTTCCAGCAAGCCTTATTTTTAAAGTGCACCTATTATTCCATTTTAAAGGTTGCTAAATATTGCTTTATGAGTCTCTTAAAACAGGTGTACATGTATGCAAGTTAAAAAAAACACTTTAGTTTTCTCCAAAAATAGATTTAATTTTACCCCGTTTCTAAATGATTCGTAAACAACTCATGTGAAGCAGTTTAAACCCCTCCTTCCCGTGAGCCCTCACTGCTGTGTCTGATGGAGCAGTCCTTTATGATTGGTCTACCGCTACAGCATGTGTTTGAAAACCAAACGCCCATTACCATAACTGAATGACAGCTCAGGATACAGCGTCTTCTTACATGATGTACTGGAAAATGCATGATGCAAGTGGAAATTGTACTGTTTATGGGCGGGGCAAGTTGTTCGTGATGTAGAACGTGGGCGGACATTATGCAAATATGTTACTTACTGACGTGGATCCGTAACAGAAAATATTCGAACTGCTCACGACTCGTTTAGGCGAATGTGAGCCGACTCTTTTTTTTTTTTTTTTTTGATAGACAATAACTTTATTTATCATGCACTGTCAGCGTCACAACTTTGCAGATAGTTTATGTTCACATACAGCCAGGGGCGCCGTAGTTGGGTGAAAAGTGGGACTAAATTATCAGGGCCCCAAGTGGGGGGAGGGCCCCAGAGGAGTGAAATTTTATTTTCCTTTAAATATAATTTTAAGATCACAATAAATGTTGTTAACTAATGTAAATGCTAATATTTTGGATAAATGCATTAGTTGATTGATGTATTAAATGGTGTCGTAGGTAAGCTTACGGGGGCCCATGTCCACTGCTTGTGCATAGGGCCCCAAATTTGGTGCTACGACCCTCCATATAGCTACGTACATGACACAGTGCAAGAAAAATCATATTTGAAAAGGCATAATAGGGGCACTTTAAGGTAAGATCCAGTGAGGCTGTGTGCTTGAATGTGCCGTCTTCCGGTGTCTTTTCACTTCGCTTATTTTATTGTACAAAAGCCATCCGTTGTTTAGCTTTATGTAGCAAACTGCTATTTGCTATATATTATCAGAATCATAAACACAACTGCAAATAGTTAGTGTTTATTGCACTTTGTTGGCTATTCTTTCAGTCAATTTATGCTGCTAAGAATCGGTACTCGTAGTAAGCTTGCTTCTACTTTGCAAAATAATGTGGATATTAAACCAATTCAACCCTTTAAAAGATCTTATTATTATTTAAACGTTATAAGCTATACATATGTGTATATTTATATGTTAAAAAGAATACATAAAACGATAAAATATTAATCAGAATGTGGGCTAACAAACAACCATCTAAAAAGCAGTAAACATGGCTTTTTTAATGAGATGGAGAGAATGATGAACAGGAGGAAGGAACTAAAGTGATGGCAGTGTCACTGGTGTCTGTAAGTGGGGTCAGGAGCTTAGTGTCAGTGGAAGGAGAAAGGTCAAATCTCCTATTAAAATACCTTTTAAGAGTCCTTCAGAGATCTTATGTAATAGCAGTGGGTCCACCAGAGGTTGTTAACCTGCTCATGAGGGATGCTTCCTTTAAATATATTTTGACCTGTGGTAGGTTAATGAGAATGTAGAAACGTTGGTCAATGTAAAGCTCTTTCAAGATCTTAAGCATGCAGCAGAAATTCACCTCACATTTTCCATAAAACATGATATAAGGCTCTTTTACTGTGTAATTTGTAATCTAATAACTGCAAAATGTTTTGTTAGCCTAAATATATGTCGTAATAAATTCTAGTGTAACTGTGTGTGTGCATGTTTATGTGGTTTATGAGGACACAAATTTGCAAAATGGCATGGGTATGACATACAGTAGGTATTACAATATGAAGGTTTTTTATGAGGACATTTTCAGTGTCCCCATAATTCAAAAGCCTTAAAAAACATACTAAATTGTGTTTTTTTGAAAATCTAAAAATGAACACAGTTTTCTGTAAGGGGTAGGTTTAGGTGTAGGGTCAGTGTAGGGCAATACCACATACACTCTGTACAGTATAAACACCATTACGCTTATGGAGAGTCCCTGTAAATCACAAAAACCAATGTGTGTGTGTGTGTGTAGAGAGAGAGAAAGAGAGATACATGATTCTATGACTACATAAACCAGAATAAAATAGATCCCACTGTTGTTTGTTATCTTTAAACATCTTTACTCTGTTATTTAGCGTGGCTCGAATGGTGTTATTAAGCGATACTAATAGACAACATGCAAATTGCACCGCTGCTTTCCACTTTCACTACTTTTGTAATTAATTACACCTGAAATAAGTGCAATGACACTGTAATGCAAAATATAACTTGAATATTCTTTAACAACTGTAATAACAGCAGGTACCTGCATCAAATACTAGCCATCTCCCAGGAACCTTTGTCTTTGTTAGGCACCCTGCGGCATCCTTTGCCTCCGTCTCCAGCTCTACAAGCACTCTGCGTCCACCTTCACCTCTGCACCCTCTTTATCCTCCTCTATCTCTTTTCTCTCCATCTTCTCTTAACTCATCTTCCCCCATCCTACCCTTCTATCAGTCCATGACCATTACGCTCATAAATCAATATTGACGAACCATCATCCGAAGGATGAATTACGGGACTGTGGATGGCTACAGTCATGTGACCGGCAGGTTTTACATTATGTTTCGGCCATTTAGTTGACGCCATTATGCACAGCGACTTGGAATGAAGTCCTTTCAATGCGAGACTGAGGAAGAAGACACATTACCATCTTTAAAAGCACTTCATTGCCGTTTCTCTTCGACTGATAAAAAACGAGGTGTGAAAGAAATGAATAGGCCGCTTGGTGATGCTAAGCAGCTACCGTAGCTCTTAACAAGAAGTTTCATACAAACACACACCCACACATTCACGCAGAGGGAATATGATCGATGCTACGTTTTCTGTTTTCACAAGAGTGTTCCGATGCATTCATCCGCTGCAATCTAACGCTCACAATGTTGGACTGAGATTATGGCAGTGTGTTCGCGCGTTCGTTGGAAAAAGAGTTGGTTTAGTTGGTTTACTGTGCTTAAGCCTCAAAATGAAAATATGTGGGCTGGTAAGGGAGCCAATCACAGAAGTGCTTTCATCGTCCTCTGGGCACTGCTGACCTCTTGACACTGGCCATGACCCCTTAGGCCAAAGGTTACCCTCAGGGGTCAAAAAGGATCACTGGCAGGCAGGACCAAGAGTTGTCGCCATGGAAACCACTGGAGAGAGGTGAAGATGGGAGATCATGGTGCTTGCCAAGGTCCTCTTTGTTTCATTGTCCATTGGTTTTGTTAGTTTAGGATCCCCCTGCTGGACAAAAATAGCTGGTTTGAGGTTAAAAACTGAATCAGGAGGTCACTCATTGCTTTTTCTGCTATACACATTATGACTGTTATTCTTTTTCAGTTATTCCTTTTCTTGTTTATGTACGGTTTATTTTTTTCAGGTTAAGCAAGTACTCTTAGCTAAAGCCACGTAATACGGTGAGAAGAATTGGTTTTGAGATGAAATGCTCAATAAGGACATAATATTTACCATGTAGTGGAGTTTTAACCTTTCTTTTGTTATTTTTAGCGCGCGCGTTCGCTATTTCCTGTAAATGCGCGAGACTTCCGATATAGCAAAAAAAAAAAAAAAAAGAATAACAAAGTGACGTAAACTGTAAAACTGTTTTATGCTAAAAACAGCGTTGAGGCTATAATTAGACATGATACATTTAATTAACACCTTAACGAACATCTTTCTGAAGCATCGAAGCAGCATAACGAACTTCTGTACAAACTGATCGCTCTTTAGTTAAAAATTTAGTGAAAAAATAAATCCTGTGAGGACAAGGTAAGTGAGATTATTATACCACCTAGTGGTTAGATTGTGTATAGGTACAACAGCTATAACAGTTTTCTCTTTCCTCACGTTTCTTCCTGTCTTTCTCCACTAAATCGAAGAAGCAAAGTTGCCAATTAAGAGCATCCAAAACAACACTTTGACCATAACTGTCATCTTGACTGGAACTTGTCAAGCTTACTTTTTTTAAAGGAGCTTCTCCAACACTACACGCTGGCTGACATTCTGGATCCAGATCTGTGCAATAGGAAGCCTTTAGTGTCTGATGATCTGGGGTAAGTCTGTCTTAACCAAACTATGCTGACCCTGAGCCGCTGCACAGTTAATCACCAGGTAGCAGAAAGCTTTGGCACCGTAAAGGCGTTTGATCAAATCAGCTTAGGAATGCTGAATTGGACTAAAACCGAGGCCAGAATGTTTTGATCGGCCTTTGCCCCACGACTCATCTCTTCTTACCCCACTGTCCGTTAATCAGGCCCACGTCTCCGGCGTTAATCTCCGCCCCTCCCATCCTCTCCCATGTACCTAATTAGATTAAGGGGATCAACACACCAAGCACTGCTCCACAGCTTAATGGGGTTTGAGGGAACAGGCTTTTTATTCGAATGAGAAAATGAGTCAGTAGTAAGTAACACATGCGTGAGACATGTGTAACACAGCGAGTCAAACTGTGAGCATTCGCACTGTACGTTTTATTGATATTGTGGTGACGCTACATCATTTATGATATTTTTTCTTAATCATTTGACAATTAAAATTATTAAAATAGACTAACATTCAAACAAAACTGCATGGGTGTTTATAAATGAAGAGAGACAGAGAGAGAGTGCAAACTGCAACCTGTTCAACAGCTTGTATCTTATAAGCATAAGGCACGCATATGCAAGAGTATTAACATCCTAAAGCTGTCAAAGGCAAGAGGATTTAATGCCGAGGACCATTCATGGGAATTAAGCAAATTAATGCAAGAAAAGAAAGATTTGGTTAAGAAAATTTAATTAGATGGCTTTGTAAGAGTGATAATATCTTAAACACACACACACACAGACACGCAAATATCTAGACTGATTTTGTCAATAATAATAATTAGATTGGATTTAAATGTAATTAATTTTGGGTCAAGGTACGAATGACTGAATACATGGTGTCTTCACTTTATCTTTCTGAAAGTGAAGTGGGACGAATGCTGTCTTCCTGAAGCTGGTAGGAATGAAAGACTTTTCAGAGGCATCAGAAAAAACGTAAACAGAAATGATAATTATTCTGTCCAAAAGATGACTCGCATTAGCTCACAACCCTGTTGTTACGCTGGAGGTACTGCATCGAGGCTTCATCTTGGCCCACACTTGACTACCTCATCCCTCCCTCCATATTCTCCAGCAGCAGTGTAGGTCCTCACCCGAGGAACGCTTACCAGATTATGCTGTGTGATAAGCTTCCTATTTTTCGAAACTGCATGGAGATTTATAGGATTATCTGGGTACTTATCCCAGAGTCGGCTTTGGGCAGCCTGCCGAAATCTCTTAGGACTCAAGATTTGGCTTCTGAGCTCTTCTGTCTAATTATTATCTGGAGTGGCCACAGCCGTGAAGAATGTGTTCACTTTTTTTACACAATGTGCTCCCAAAGAGATACTCGCGCACTAACACGCTAACAGAAATTAAATAGTATTATTGTATTACTGGTCTTAAGAATTTGTTCTGCTGCAGTCTAAGATTTCACACAGCTTTCCTACATCTGTTTAAGCACACAGGATTTTATATCTTCTGTATGAACCTCATTAGATAAACCTCTATTAAAATGTATTTTATTTTACTTAATATTTGTTTTATTTGTATGTATAATGCTGATTTACAAAAAAGAATTAAAAAGTAAATGCAGCCAATCTGTGAACATTAAAAAATCTTATGGTTTTAATAGTATAAATACATTGTGTAAATATGTGTCAATATCATTTTATTGTAAAAAAAAAAAAAAAAAAAAAAATACTTTTTAATGTAAAATTATACACAGACAATTTTGCCATAAACACTAAAACACCTGCTAAAATGATGATTTAAACAGCTTGTTAGCTCTAGTAATGCTGTTTTTGAGTAGAAAGGATAATGTAGGTGCTTTTATAAATGATATGACTCACATTAAAAAAACTTACTTTACTTTAAATAATAAAAAACGCAACACTTTGTAAATATTTCCAAATTTATTCATTTTCATTTTACAAACAGTTTTGGACTTGGCTTACAAAATATGTACAATTGAATTTCCAACAGTTGGAACAGAAAAGAAATAATTTGGTTATAGTCCATGAAGGGATGGCCTGCGGTGTGTCTGAAGTGCAGCCCAGTTCCAGTACACTCTGGGCGAGAAGCAAATCAATGGATGCGTTGGTGGACAACACCAACATGGTGTCCGTTTCAGGGAGCCGAGGCTTTGGTAATGCGCGGGTAGCGTGAAGGGCAGCTGCCCTGTTACTCTGCGAATCCTTCTCCGGGCACGCCGCCGGTGGTAGTCCCCGTTAGAGAAGTCTTGAAAGTTGGCTGGATGAATAGCCCAAAAATGGCCCTTGCCATTGTCACTGCGACCGGCTTTGATAAAGCACTCGTTCAAAGAGAGATTGTGTCTGACGCTGTTTCTCCAGTTCTTGTCCTGTTTAAAGAGTAGAGAACGTGAATTATAAGTCATCTGAAAATCAGAGATTGTACTTTGACTTAAGATTATGAGTTCTCAGAGTTGGACTAAAATATCTTGCAAATCTAACCAAAATTTTGATAATTCTCAGATTAGCTTGAGTCAGAACTCTTGGTTTTACAGATAACAGTCCAAATCTTCTTCAGATTGTGGGATTCAAAATGTTAAAGTGAAATCCTGTGCTTTGACAGATAAAGATCCAAATGTAAGGATTTGTCAGATTGCAAATTCAAGTTCAAGTTCATAATATTTGTTCTAGGTTGTTTTGTTTTCTGCAGTAGGTTTTCTGAAGAAGTGTTTTGCCCCTTCTGAAATGTTTTGTAGACTTTTGAGCAATTCAAGTAATGTTTAACATTGTATTCAATTAGAACTACTGTTTGGTTGTGAATACCAATTGGAAGTAATGAGATGTAGATCACTAAGAAGTATGCTGGTGAGATGCAAAATGCTGAATATTTTACAGATCTTTAAAGAGTTGTACAGAATTGCTTAGCCTATCCACAACTTCCAGACAGTCCTCTTTGAGGAAGCTCAGTTGCTTTCATGAAGATACGATACCTTGCTTTTGAAGTAAGGATAGTGATCCATGATCCATTGGTAAATATCACATAGCAGGAGCTTCTTTTCATCTGAATCCAGGATGGCCATGGAAATGAGGGCAATATAGGACTGCGCTGGCTTCTCGTCCGTGCCTTCACTCTTCAGATTTGTCTTCTCGTGTACTTCTTCACATCCGTTCTCTTCATTTTCCTGGTCCTCTGATTTTTCGCTACTCAGTTCTGAGAGAGTTTCATTGACTGCGCTTTGAAGAACTTCAGATGGAGGGACATTGTCTTCTGGTTCAGCCCTCACGTTGTCGCGCCCTTTGTTGTATAAAAGATAGTCAATAGTGAACTGAAGTCCTAGTTGTTCTCGATTGCTGGGGCATGCGTTGTCCTCCATTTCTGTATTGTTGATTTTGGAATCTGTGGCTTTAGAGGTCGAAAATCCAGTTTTTGGACCTCGCTTCATAACATGTTGTCCTGGTTCGACTTTCTTTGTCTTTTCTTGAGTCTTCCGTCTTTGCAAGAAGTGCTGGTAAAGATTAGTCCAACAAACGATTAATTTGGTAGCAGATGTGACGTCAGTCTCTGAGGCATGCGTGAATCGAGTAAACAGGTAAATGCGTTCGTTAAGTTGTGTGTTTGTTCGTTTAGCCACCTGTTCGTTAAAGCAACAACGCCACCAGTCGCAAATGTTCCAAGAAAGCCTCCTTCTAGAAAGACTTCTCCTGCAATAACCAGAGCGTAAACGGCACTTAATTTAAATGATCCGCATATATAACTACGTAATTAGAAGACAAGTGGGGTACAAGAGAGTTAGAGGCAGGGGGTCTAATTGAGGGGGATTATTTTTTATTAAACCAAGTAAATCTTTGTAATTACAAGAGATTACACAGATTATTGTATTTGATTAATGTAAATTGTCTTGGGTGGTGTCTGCAGTGATACAGCATGACCTCTGGGTTTACTTATCCTGTTTGGGTCAAGTCCTTGGGACTAAAACAAAAGTATTGTGCATTATAGGTTCATTTAACGTTTATATACACACACACACACACACACACACACACATATATATAAACAGATTTCATGCACTGCTGTCAAGATGTAAATGTAAAATTATAATGTGGTGTCTATATTAATGATGAAACAACAACAACAACTTTTATTATGCTTACTTTTTAAAATTCAAGATCTAGATACTGTTTGATAAAGCAAGAAACATTTGATACTACCACTTTATTTAATTCCAAACAATAAAGTTGCGTTTTTAGGCAGATTTTTTCCCCCTCAATAAAACATAAATATGACATACATCTCTTTTTATCCCCCCCTCCGTGCATTATTAGCCTTTTCTTTAAGTTTATTGTAAAAAAAAAAAAAAAGGTACACTTTTAAAAATAATTTAAAACAATAATTTCTGTTAACATTAAAGGTAGTTTTCACCATAAAATGAATTATGAAATACTATATAATATATTGATTTAAGTCTACTAAATAAAATAAATTAATAAAAATATATAAAATATATTAATAATAATAACAATCAATTATAAATAATAATTAACTGGTTATTAATTATATTTTTTAATTCAAACAATATTTTTCAAAAATTAAAAATATAATTTATTATTAAATCTAGTTTCATAATCAATTATAAAAAAAATAGTGTCTACTAAATAAATATCTAAATAAACATGTTTATGTTTATTAATATAAACATATACTTTTATAGGCTATTAATAAACTAAAATATATGTTTAAAACTAAATTCTTTTTCAGCTTTTACTATCATTCAACCAAGTTGCTCTTGCATGCCCTGGTGCTAATTTTACAAACTATTTTGAGACACACACAATTACTCTCAGGACATTGCATAATAGTACAGTGCATAACAGAAGTTAAATGGGATTAAGTTATCTCATTATTGGTTTTAGTTGATGAGTAAATACTACTCATAAATAATATGGTTTATTTATGAGTAAAATACTATCTGTATTTTCCCTTTTGCTCCAGTATTTAGTTTATTTGCTTTATTTTATTTTGTTTTATTTATTGTTAAGTGTTGTACTCTCAAATCATATGAACCAAGACTTTTACTATATAGCCTAATAAACCTTGGCAAATAAAATCTTCAATTGTAAACTAACATATGGATATACCATATGTGAACAAGCATGCTGTATTGGTTTCAGATTATCCAAATGAGTGCCCTCAAAGACTTTGTCAATTAGTTCATTATCGGTCTTATGAAGGTGATTGGATTACATGGGAAACTGTGTTCCTGTTAAAGCCACTGTTAGTGTGCTTGTTTGTCTGTTGTTGACCTAACACTTAAGCTGCCAATAATATTACTGGGAACCAATGTGATGTCCTCATTCAAAAGATAGGAGAGTTTGGATACGTGGGCTACAGCATATCACTGACTCACATACGAATTTGACTTAAAATAACTGCAACACACCTCCCTATTTGCACATTTAATAGGAATCAGAGTTTAATCCAATGATTTTTGTTTTGCCATTTTTATAATACAAATAAAGAAAATAAATGTTGTTTATTTCCATATTGGTAAAATGGTAAATTGGCATATCATTTATTTTACTTTCAATATTTTTACATATTTTTACATTTTCCATTTTGAACACTTGCCATTTTAAATGCTTGTAAAATTCATTAATGTTGTCGGAAATATAATGAAGAGCTATATAAAAATAAGTTGAAATATTCACATGCAACCATTCAAGAGAAGAGTTCTTATAAACGTTGTATTATTATTATGCATTATTAAAATACACAATTACATTTTGCAAAAAGCAACAGTGCTGTAGCTTCAAAAGTAATCCCTTCAAATAGCAGGTGGAATAGCATCACTGTCAGCTTCACCGATCAAAGTCTTAAATAACCCTGTGGTGAGTTTTGCTTGACTTTATCTAACTGTGTTACTATATTGTTAAATCTGTATTGCTAGCTTGTGATTGAGCAAATTGTCATCCTATATTAGTAAATCTGTTTTGTTGTTGTTTTTATTATTTGACTTCTTGAATATTTAAAACCCCATTTAAGACAACTTGTGTGAAACCATTGTTTGACGGCAGCGCCATCTTCTGCCAAAACTGAACGTTTGTGGTTTCATCAAAGAAAGAGTTCCAACATTAATTAACCAGGATTACAACCTAATTCCTCTCACTTTCATAGTATAGAAAGACACTATGAAAGTGAATTTCTCTGAAACTTACATACATCTGTGTTTCACTAAAGAAAGGAGGTTGGAAGTTTAAACAACATAAGCTCATTAAAAGATGAATTTTAACATCTCCAATTGTGTTCCACGGAAGAATGAAAGCCATACGGGTTTAGAGCAACACGAGGGTAAACAAGTAGGGCTGAACTTGCTTTCCCTGAAAAAAACAGTATGAGAATATACAGAATGACTTGTGGATACAGGTTCATTAGATAGCAGTGCTATTACTTTTGTATTAATATATGTATACTATTTTTAGATTTGGTTAATTAAGGTGTGCTAGGAACAATGTACTTGTTTACTTTCTTGTGCCTTAGTTTTTACCTCAGTTATTGACCTCAAACATTCTCTGCGTCCCCTCCCCCACCACATACAATAAAGAAAAACACGGGATGGAGTTTCTTGGGGATTGTAGATTTAGTCTCGTGTGGGTTTTCCACACCGGTTTACCCAACTGTACTTAATGAACAAGTGTGTTCGTTGTAATACATGTAACAATACATAGTTAACGCCTGTGAATACTCGTCGGGGTTGTTTTAGTGTGCTTCTGTAGTCATTTTAGGGCTGCAAAAACACAAAGAATTGAGACCTCAATACCGTGGCTTTTTACAACTCCTGAAGTGGATTTTCCCGCGCGGAATGGATCGAGTGGAGCCATGCGCTCCTGTTCCACTTGTCGCGGGAAACCCACCTCTCGCATCACATCTGAATGCAAAACGCAATGTGCTTTCGCTCTCGCGCCAGACTATTAAAGTGGGCAAATCAGACTGTGAAGTTCAGGCGACGGTGGGTAGGTTTACAAGCACCAGAGGCCTATCAGAAAGGGTAGACCTTGCTTCAAGTTTTCTTTTTTTGACCGCACTGTCCCTTTTAAAGCGCACAGTCACGCCTCTTCGCAAACGTTCCTGCCTACTTATGAAGAATCCGCGGTGCTGATTGGACAACGGCGGCGGTCATCGAACGCCTTCTCGGCTTCTCATTGGCCAGCCGCTGCCTTTCGCTCCAGGCTCTCGCGGGGCTGCTGTGCGAAGATGGCGGCCGAACTGGTAGAAGCGATGGTGAGTAGATGAGATTTTTAGAAATAGTGAAAGTAAAAGAAACCTGACGAGTCAGAGGCAGTGCTAATTAAAACAACTTGAGTAAAATTCCATACTGTTGTATTTTGTGCCAATTCAGGATAACTGGCAGTCTGTAAAGTGCGTTGGCAATTTGTATATGTGTGTATGTGAATGGTTGGGTCTCAAAACCCAGTGAGCTGTCTATGTATCCAACATATTTGGCGCGTTCTCATGTTAGATTCGAATTTTGAACGTTCTGAATGTACGTTTTTTGTCCAAAACGCAGTTTGGTTAGACAGCTCGCCAGGCTTTGAGACCAAAGCTAGTGTGTCTGTGCGCGCGCGCAGGAGCGCGCTGGCTGTGGAAATGAATGATTAGTCTGCACAATGCAAAATAACAAAACAGTCTCTGCCTTTTCAAATCACATGTGTATTTTCTCCCCGTAGCTGTAAAAATAAACACAATTCCACACTTTTCAGAGCTGTAGACAATGTTTATATGTAGTCACATGCACAATTGATGCATGAGGGTTACTTAACAAGATATATCATTTTCATCTGTGCAGTATCGTTTTAATACGGTATATAACCGCATCCATGCTAATATTCATTACTTCTGCATGGCTTATGAATATGCTCTGAACCTCAAATTGCTTGACCTGTCTTGTGGAACTGATTTCTGTTTAGTGTTTATATGTAGAGTGTCATCGGCCTGCATGGGTTCAGTCATGGTAAACTAGAGACTGAGGTCATTTAGAAGCTTGAGGACTGTCTTGGCATTGAATTTGGAAAGTCAAAGCAATATAAACAACTTTTTAAAAGTATTGAGAATATTTGAAACTTATTACATTTTAGTAGACAATTTTACTTTAAGCAACTTTGTGCTCGCATACTGTTAAAAAAAAGACCAATATTTAATGCAGAAGTTATGTAGGGTAAACATTTTAAGTCGAATTCATTGCTGTTAAGACTGGGATGAATAATTGTTACTAATTAATTTTTACAACGCACTGCAAATACATTTGGCCAACCACTAAGAAATAAATTGAAAAAAATTCTGCTGAGCAGTGAATAGAAGAATCCAGACTTGGCTCACTTGTATTTGTTGTTTATTGACTGACTTTTCGGTGACAGGTGGTTTAGAAACAAAGTTGCGCAAAGCTACTTCGTGTACCTGTTATCAGTTACATATCTTACAGCCCAGCATTTGAGCTCCTTTCCTCTCAGTTTGATTTCTTTTCAGGAATCAAACCCACAACAACCCTTTGATTAATAACCCAGATATAAAATTCTGTAATACATTTTCTCGTTTCTCATCGTCTTGGGTGGTTTTGTCTCCCCAGAACATGGTGAAGAGTTTCCGGGTGTCTGATCTGCAGACGCTGCTGGCCTCAATGGGCCGCAGTAAAAGCGGCTTGAAGCAGGACTTAGTGGGAAGAGCTCTTAGGCTCGTGCAGACCGAATACAGTCCAGAGCTTCTAAAGAACGTTCGACAGCTCTACGAGACGCGCTTCCCCAAAGCCTCGGCCTGGCTAGCGGCTCGACGCCCTGAGTCCGTGCCCGTGAACTACCCTGCCCTTAACTCCTCGCCCAGAGGCACGGCCCAGGGCACAGACTACCTCAATGGCATCCCCAAACCGACGCCGCCTCCCGCAGCAGAAGTCAAATTGGTGCCGCTGCCATTCTACCACAACCTAGAAACGCTGCTGCCACCCACAGAACTAAGTGAGTCCCATTATCATGAATAAATAATAGCCCAATTGTAATAGGTGTGTCTAGCCGATGAGGAAGAGCTCTATTGAGCTCATTCTGTTTTTGCCACTCTTTGCAGTCGCTCAGAACAGCGAGAAGCTGCAAGAGAGTCAATGCGTTTTTGAATTAACACCAAGTCAAGTGGAACAGATCCGCAACTCCAGGTAAGAAATGTACAAGTTGATGTTTAGGAAATCAGGGTGCATTGTTAATATATGTGTAATATCATTTAATGGTAGATAATGAACGTTTACGTTTCAACATGGCTTCACATTTTTCTTATTTTTTATTTGGGCTACACTTATTTATAAGGAAACATATCTTAACTATGAGGATTAAAACAAATATATAAATGCAATTTATTTTTAGTAAGAATACATTTTTTTTTTATTTTAATGGAAATTATATGTTCTTTACAAGGCTATTTTAATTTGCAGTAACAAGCTATAAATTCATAACATTAATATTTATGCTAGAAAAGTTTCCAGTAAGGATTATTTTGTTTTAAGCAAGATTAACTCCATCAGCCACAATTCCACACATTTTTTTTCTCTCTCTAAAAAGTGCTTTAGGTGTGATGTTCAATATAATATCAAAACTATGCAATATTAATTTACAAAGTAATATAACCATATACACAAGTATTATTTATTGGCAGTTACTTTAGATTTGTGTTTACTCATAACGTTCTTTGTTCCTGCTCATGCCAGTGAACTTCGCCCAGGGATGAAATCAGTTCAGGTGGTTCTCAGGTACGCCATTCAGCTTCATCATGTCTGTACATCCAGTTTTTGTGTTAGAGATATATTTATATCATGCTAACATATCCTGTTCTTCTCCTAGAATCTGCTACACAGACTCTATCGGTGTTCAGGAGGACCAGTATCCTCCCAATATTGCTGTGAAAGTGAATCAGTCCTACTGTCATGTACCGGTAAGTGTTGTGAATTTGATTAGGCTGGAAGAAGAGGGAGTGTGGTGCTTTGACCGCTCGGGATAATCGTACATCTAAACCGCTTTGTATAAATAAACCTTGAAGCATTTTCTCAGCAGCAACACACAAACGTTATTTTAATATAATAAAACTGAAATTTCTGAATGTGTCTGTTGTGGGTTAAATGGTTTTCTTAGATTGTGTTTATATCTTGTGTATTTATGTCACTACTTTTTGTTCAGGGTTACTATCCCTCCAATAAACCAGGTGTTGAGCCACGCCGGCCCTGTCGACCCGTCAATATCACGCCATGGTTACATCTCTCCACAGTCACTAACAGAGTCACCATCACATGGGGCAACTTTGGAAAGGTACAGAGACTTCATACAAAGAGCTATAGGTGTTTATGAATGAACGTGTGTTGTTACTGACCTTGGATACTGTTTTGGATGCAGCGATACTCGGTGGCAGTGTACCTGGTGAGGGTGTTCACATCTGGAGAGCTCTTCAACCAGCTGAAGCACTGCTCAGTCGAGAGTCCTGATCGTTGTCGTGAACGCAGTGAGTTCCTCACCTTGACCAAATGCATTACTTCATCAGGGGTTACACTTGAAACCCTGTTAGTGAAACAATTGCAAAAAAGAGTTGAAATCGTTTTCATATGTTGTTTATTATTATTATCTGTTCTCAGGCCTTTAATTATAAAATTATAATTATTTATTATAATAAAACAATCTAATTAAATGAAAATGTAGTTTTGCTGTAATAGTTTCTTGTGTTCACAACCTTCATCGATTTAATTAATTTTTTTCATATACGTACCTTTGACAAATTTGCTATGAGGTAGTTTGAATTCCTACTAAGAATTTATATATATATATATATATATATATATATAAATTTTTTTTATTTTTTATTATAAAT
>JAUMHP010000079.1:7124158-7135512 GCA_032361065.1 Enteromius trimaculatus | reverse complement strand
TATATATATATATATATATATAAATTTTTTTTATTTTTTATTATACATATAAAAGTGTAAAACTTCTGTTATCTTGTTTTACACTTTCTGCACAAAAAACAATTAAGCAGCACAGCTGTTTTTAGCATTGATAATGTAAAATGTTTAAGCACCAAATCAGCATATTGGAGCAATTTCAGGTTCAGGATTGTGTGACACTGAAGACTTTGATTGTAAAGCTGCTTTTTCAGGGTCATTACTCAAAGGAATAAATACATTTTAAAATAAATTAACATGGAAAACGTTAAAATCTAATTATACTTTACAGTACTACTTTATGCATAAGAAGAGTTTTTGCAAAAAACATAGCTCTGTATTTATTAATTAAATTATTATTTTATTGTTTTGTGTCAGTTGTATTTTATTAGCTCTATTAATAATAATAAATCAAACTCATTCTGATATTAATTGGAATGCAGGATAAAAACATGATTATTGAACATTTCTAAAAACGCATACAAAGTAGATATTTTAAGCAAATATTTACATGAATTTGCAGGTCTATTAATATTCATATAATTGAAATTCTATTTGAATATATAAACAACATATTTTTCTTAAATACACACATGCATGTACATATTTTTCATATATATATATATATATATATATATATATATACACACACACACACATAGTATATTATGCAAACAATAAATTTTTTGACAGCACTGACTGAGACATTATTATTTGTATGTACACAGTTCAAGACAAGCTACGCTTTGATCCTGAAAGTGAGATTGCCACTACAGGCCTGCGAGTGTCTCTCATCTGTCCTGTAAGTATCTTGTTTTTGTCTTTTATGTGGACTCTTCCCAGATATGGAACTAAGTGTCTTTTCATTGCAGCTGGTAAAGATGAGACTTGGAGTGCCATGCCGAGTGCTCACCTGCGCCCACCTGCAGTGTTTCGATGCTGTCTTTTTTCTGCAAATGAATGAAAAGAAACCCACATGGACCTGCCCTGTATGCGACAAACCTGCACCCTTCGAGCTTCTAACTATTGATGGGTACGCAGTTACTTAGATCACTTTCTTCTAAGAGACTCTGCCGATAAGACTGACCAAACACCGTGACTCATTGCAGGTTGCTCTCCGAGATTCTTAAAGAGACGCCGGAGGATGTAGAGGAGATCGAGTATTTGACTGACGGCTCATGGAGGCCAATCAGGGACGACAAAGAGAGGGAAAGAGAGCGGGAAAACAGCTGCACACCTGACTATCCTGTGGTGGATATATGTAAGGTTTTCTTCCTTCTGAAATGTGACCCTGGACCACAAAACCAGTCATTTAAGGGTTTTTAAAATCATCTGAAAGCTGTATAAACTGATGTATGGTTTGTTAGGATAGGACATAATTACTAACAATACAAAGGCTAATCTTTACTTAACGTCCTAATGATTTTTCCAGCTACCCTAGAGTTAAACGGATGAGTTTTACAGCTTGAGTCAATTCAGCCGGTCTCCGGGTCTGGCTGTAGCACTTTTAGCTGCCGCTTAGTATAGATCATCAAATCTAATTAGACCGTTAGCATCTCTTGTGAACAAACAGTTTTGATATTTTTCTTGGCTCTTCTGTAGTTACATCGTCTACTAAGACTGTCAGAAAATAAAAAGTTGCGATTGTTTTAATTTACCGCTGAGTAACATGTGTATGCCCATGTGTGTTTGGCTATTGCTACAAATATACCTGTGCTACTTATGACTGGTTTCGTGCTCCAGGGTCACAAATGATATTTTAAACCCATTTAGCTTGCAAAGCATTGCATATTTTGAAGTATTTATTGAGAGATAATGGGCCTTAACTCTAATCCAAGGTGTTCCTGAGGCGAACGGCCACTCCCCAGCACACAGCGGCACAAACCAGACCGGGAAGTCTGGATCGGGTGGTGCGTCGGCAGGAACCGGCGGCACCAGTACCGGGTCGGGAGGCGGAGCCGTGGTGGATCTGACTCTGGACGACTCGTCGGACGAAGAAGGGGGGGGCGGAGCCGAAGACAGCGAGGACACGGATGACAGCCAGGACAGCCCCGCCCCTAAACGGGGCAGATATGATTATGACAAAGACCTGGTCACCGCATACTGAGGCCGGCGGGACACTAAGACTTGTTGGGGGGAGGGGGTGGGTTGTAGATGGGATCTGAGCCTTGGAAAGTCAAGATACGTGTCCCCATGTCCTCTCCCAAACACATACACACTCATGCACGCACACAGACATGCGCTGCTGACCTCTGGAGCAGTCGGGCATCGCATTGACAAACTCGTAAATGCCCCGTAAAGCCATTCCCAATAATTCACTGCATCTTAATACTGTATTCGCCCTTTAAAGACCATGGAAGAGTAACACCACCTTCAGTTCTGCTCTATCGTCCTCGACTTCCTCTCCACTTTGTGTTCCGACAGGTTTAACCATCCCGAGCATTTAAGATCTTGCCAGTTTTCG
The DNA here is from genome assembly GCA_032361065.1 of Enteromius trimaculatus. NCBI lineage: Eukaryota > Metazoa > Chordata > Actinopteri > Cypriniformes > Cyprinidae > Enteromius > Enteromius trimaculatus. The sequence continues at coordinate 7,133,033 of JAUMHP010000079.1, read as the reverse complement.
TTTTATACGGAGCTGTTCAGGCCTTCAAAACATTGTGAGACAAGCCAGTTTCTTAAAACCTTCATTCCTTCGGGTTGAAATCATCCAACCATTTACAACCTATTTAGAGGCGCTTTCTATTAGTCCTCCACATAGGATGTTAATGCTAGGTGTTAATGCTTTTAATGTGATTTGGAGACATCACTGATGAATTCCATCTCTCTCATATTTTTTTTATTTTTATTTGTCCACAGAAGTTGACTACCTCAGTCTAACAGCGAACTTGACCAGAGGTTTTTTTTTTTTGTTTGTTTGTTTGGTTGGTTTTCAATCCCTTTTGTTTTTCATGTGCAGCAACACTGGAGAGGCATAATGCATTGCTCATTATTTTGTGCTTGCCCTTTTAGGCATCATATATTAAAAACGATTCTGACTCGAGCAAAGAGTTTCCGGTCAAGTCTGTCGGTCAACTAGTGTGTACTGACTGAATGTAGTACGCTAATCGACACTCGGTTCAGAAAGAACAATGCTTGTCTGCGAGTAAATACTGTATGATAGTTCATGTAATGTTGTTAATGTATTATTTCTGATCATTTTAATAGAAAATTGCAGGTTTCAATGTCATTTATTGCTTTCTTTCAGTCGTTTTGGGCTGCTGAAGTCATGACTACACAAAGGCAGAGCGATAAATCAGGTGGAGGAGAGGACAGAGGAGTTTTAGGTTTCTTTTAGACACAACTGTAGTAAATTATTAGATTTGTCTAGAAGGGGAGCTGACGCTATTGGCAAAATACCTGAAATTTAAAACACTTTTTTTTGTTTTGTTTTTTTTGGCTGATTTGTTTGAGCCCATTGTATGGAGGATGTTTGTGTTCATTTCAGCCGTTGAGGTGGTGTTTATATTTGCATATTGTTTTGTGGACTTCGCAACAGGCGTGAATCTTACATGCTCTTTAATTTGTAGCCAGAACGTGTATTTATTGATTTAACAGTTTTTGCCTCTTTTATTTGAATTTAGTTTTTTTTGTGCATTTTATGAGGCGTTTTTCATGAGTTTCCAGCATGTTGCTTTGTGATGGTAGATAACGCTGTGTCCTCTCACGGCCTGCTGTTATACGCGCACATTCAGCCATTTGCAGCAGTCCGAACATAAGGGGGCTTAGTCAGGACTATGCAGACTTGACCTAAACCTCGGAAGAATTAAACTCCCGCTAAACGACCAAACACACATGGCACATCCAAACGGCTGATCTGTTGAGGAGGACTCAGGGATGACGTGTTCTACTTGTCTTTACATTTTCTTCTCAGTCAAACTTGACACTCGAACCAGGTTCCTGCATCGTGTACAATATTACCTTCACCATCAGGTCGCGTAGGCCGGTCTAGGTTTCTGATCTGGAAATTAAGATGTACTTTTCAAGGCATATAAATATTGCTGTTTATAGCATATTTTGTGGTCCTCCAGAGAAAATCACTGTACTAAGCTCACTAGTGGTTATTTTAAAGTTTTATTTTTTTTCCCTTCCTTTTTCAACTAATCCTGAATTCTGACTTGAATACTCAGTACTGTATCCTATCTGTGGTTGGGAATTTTGCAAAATAATACCGCCATGAAGGGTTAAATTACTTGTAATTTTAAGTTCGTCTTTTGAGTCAGCATGGTCTTCCATCTTATCTTCACGATAGCCCAATTTTTCCACCTTTTCTTTAAGGTTTTAAAAAGTAAACAGTTGCCCGTTTCACTAAATTTTTGAGATATTTTTTCACATTTAAGGTAAGGAACTTAAATAGGCTTCCATCTTTAGATTCCTAGAATGATCTATTAGATGTGGATAAAGTGTACATTTGCTTACAATAAAAAGCTAAATGGATAGTGATTGACAATATATTTCCAGCTCAGAGGTGAAGACGGCCTCTGTGCAGCCAGATGAGTTTGAAGTGGGTTTTTTTGGGAATGGAGGCATCCCCTCTTATTACAGTGCTTAAGACCGCATGGGCAGTGGCTTGCAGTTCTTGATGTAAATGTTTTGTTTGTGTCTTTTTATATGTTCATATTAAAAAGCCAATAAAAAGTAATAATATTTTATCAAGTTTTGAATTGCCTCCAGTTGCTCCAGCGGGCGGGCACAAATACATTGTTATTGGCTACTCATCCCTTCCTAGAGGAAAGAAATTGTAAACTGGTGACCTACGATGTCCTCAACGTTGGATTGGACAATAGGAGCGAATCAGTTGTCCCTGTCTGAACTGTAAAAGCTCTAACACCTGTCAATTATGTGTGCAATTAATTAAACTGATTTAAAATAAATGTCTTTCCAGTGATTTTTAAATCTTGGAATTAGGTCCATTGAATAGATTTAACACGTATTCTTTAGAAACATACAATAATGTTTTTCCAGGACACCATACCCTTCTGAAAAAAAGTGGTTGGGTATGTTTTGATACTTGGATGCTGGTTTATGCTGGTCACGTGTTGGCAAAGGACCAGTTTAAAATAACATCCCAGCATCAAAATATTCCAAGCCAATGCTGTTTTTTTTTCCAGCAGGGTAATTACTGCAGTTAATTTTACTACAGTAAAACTGATTACATGTAATCAAATAAAGTATTGATGATTTGTTTACTTTATAGTGCACTGAGGTATTTGCGTGGGGCCACCTTTTGTTAAAAATGGTAAAGGATTATAACTAAGGTACCTTTTCTCTTATGTATGTTTTACTATAGTATGGTAAAGCATCTTGTCAAGTTATCTGTCGACTGCACAGCTTACCAGAGTTTACTGACGAAGCTCCCACTGCGGAAAGTCATGTTATTATTATTATTATTATTATTATTCAGAAATATGACATGAGGTGCTAAAATATTTCAGAAAATTGCATTACGCCTTTTTGGTGGCAACTTTCCTCATGACAGTCCTTTAAATCTGACAGTTCTCCACTAGATGTCGTTCATATTCAAATGAACACATCCTTTAGTCAAAGCTCGCGATAACTGAATTCTCGCGAGAGCTTGTGAACGCTTCCTCTTGGTTGGATAGCGGCTTCCTGGCCGGACTTTTTTTTTTTAATCCTCCCCCTCCTTTTTTTCTTGGGGGAAATTTCAACTTCTGTTTTCGCGGGTCCTCCGGGCCAAAACAATTTCGGACAGCGTTTCGCGGTCGGTCCTGTGGCAGCGAACGAAAGGCCCGACTTGTCTTTTGCCGCCTTTTGTCTGTGGGAGCGCTCGCGAGTCAGTTCAGCGATGAACGCGCTGAAATAAACTGCATTTCTTGCACTTTTGCGCCTGTGGCACTCGCTCTGTTCACTTGACACCTAAATATTATTTGTTACAGCTTCTGGAGGCATGACAGGGCGTTGAAATTAGGGGCTTACTAATCTCAGAAACTTCTATAGGCACAACTGCTAGGGTTTGTGTAGCAATTTGAAGGATTGGATGTCAGCAGAGACAACCTTGTTGTACTCTTTGAAGCAGATATCAGTCAACTATGGCACCAAAAAGAAGACCGGTCCCCTTGATCATAACCCCTACAGGAGAGGGACAGTCAACCAACATAGATGCTGCAGCAGAGTAAGTATATAATTTACTATATCTGACACTTTTTGGTTTACTTTCCTGCATACTCACCTGGTACCGTTTTTCCTGTCTTCAGGGCCAACCTGGAGGCCTTGCAGAGGAAGTTAGGGGAGCTGGACTTGGATGAACAGCAAAGGAAGCGGCTTGAAGCTTTCCTTACCCAGAAAGCCCAAGTGGGCGAGCTTAAAGATGAAGATTTTGACCCCATCTGTGAACTTGGGGCAGGTAACGGTGGGGTGGTCCACAAAGTCCGTCACAAACCCTCAAGACTGGTCATGGCCAGGAAGGTAAGCGATTAACAGACTTGTGCACCTGCTGCTAGCGTCTTCACGATGTGCTGAAAGGCTGAGCTTTCTGTTTGTCTCCAGCTTATTCATTTGGAAATCAAACCAGCCATCAGGAACCAGATCATACGAGAGCTGCAGGTCCTACATGAGTGTAATTCGCCATACATTGTGGGGTTTTACGGCGCCTTTTACAGCGATGGAGAAATCAGCATCTGTATGGAGCACATGGTGGGATCAATGTTGTCCTTTAAGGCTTATAGCAGGAGTTCATAGCAGAAGTGTTACAGCAACCTGACATTTATTTTTCCGCAGGATGGAGGTTCTTTGGATCAAGTGCTGAAGGAAGCCAGGAGAATACCTGAAGAAGTTTTGGGCAAAGTTAGCATAGCTGTAAGTCTCCTCTGTTTTATCCATGTCAAATAATGCGGTTTAGATATCGATGATAAATGTACCATATTGACGCAACATCGATTAGTTGGTCAGAAATTTGGAGGTGTTCTTTGATTGTATTAAATGTAAGGGCGCTACTTCTTGTTGAGGGTTGAAAAGTGTTGACACTCAAACTTTTTTTTGTTCAAAGTGTGATTTGAGGTGTACATTTAATCATTAGATATGTTCTCCAAATTTGCTGCTTTTAACAAAATTACTGGTGCAATTGCTGTTCAAATCAAATGTGAGCTAAACAATATTCTTATTATGCATGATCCAGTCTTTTTTAAAACCGTATTTGTTTAAATTGCTGCCATATTCCTTTTTTTTTTTTTTTTTTGTCAATCTATGTTATAGACATATTGCCCTATTATAGATATATTGGCCAATATTTAATTGTGGTGGTTTGTGCCATCTTCTATCACTCATTTTCAAAATAATTAATAAACACTGTTACCTGTAATATTTAGACTTTTAGTTCATAGTGCTGTATTTTGTCTCACGTAGACAAATAGGATTCTATTGTAATACCGTCCATTTATTATCAGCCATAACATGGAAATAATTACAGTCTTATCAGTTTTAGGGAGAATTTTAATACTGGTGTGTACCTGGAGTAGAGTTTAAATCTACCAACTTCTTGTTTTTGGTGTCTGGTTACTTAAAAAATTGTTTATAATATTTGTAACACTTAAAGCATATACATACACACATGAAATGCATATGTTAAAAAGATTAGGGTATTGTAAAACAGCTGTAGGAATAAAAAGAGGGCAACCTGCTTTCCTTGTCTTAGAGCTGAATCCAAAAAATGGTAAATAACCTCCATCGTAACATGTCTGGCACTAGTACGCACAAACCGCAATATAATAAAACTGGGACCACACCCACAGATGTGCAAACTCCCTTTCAAGTCAATTTTGTTTTTTACACACATTTAACCTTATTCTTCCAAATGAATGGGGTTAAATATCTGTTTTGCGTTTGATCATGACAAAACCCAAACACTTTAGCACAAAGTCCAAACAAAGGTGCAGTGATCTGTTTATGTGTGTCCATACTGTTTATTGCACGCCTGAGCCAATGCATTTCGGCTTTCAGTAATCGCAAAGCAGAAGTTGTTTTGCAAAGACTAGACTATGTAACATGTTCTGTAAATTCAGGAAGCTAGATACCACATTGACCGTTGAGAGATAAACCCCATTGATGATATCTATAACTCTCTTTCCACAGGTACTCCGAGGTCTGGCATATCTTCGGGAGAAACACCAAATAATGCACAGAGGTACGCACAAAGCAACATTCCTTACTAATATCTTAGAAAACGTACGTGTGCATACACGCGCTGGATGGCAGCAGGAAGTAGCCCCCTAATGCAGCTATTGAAATTGCATAAGAAGCTTAAAAATGATTATTATAGAGAGATTAGGCCTCACTTTTTCAAAGGTATTTACTGAAACTCTTACCAGAGACCTTCGTACAACTGCAAACCTGAGATTAAATGAAGCAAAGATATCTCAAAAGTTGATATTACTCCAATGCTAAACGACAATCTACAATTAAACGTTTAAAAAAAAACACTGCATAGACATTTTTTTTAATAAGTAGATCACAAGTTACCATAGGAATAGCTTCAAGTTGTCTCCAAGTGTGGCACAACCAACATTTGAGCAATAATACTATGTCTGAAGATGCAAAGTATCAGCTTCTTTGTCAGGTTGTATGAGGGTCTGAAGGAGCCACACTGGGTTTGAAGGGTTAGACAGGGAGGGTCAGGCCTGTAGTTGTGCTGTTGTGGCAGGGAGCGCTCGCCTGCTTGCGAGAAGCTGTCGAGGAGCCCAGCCGGTAATTACAGCCTCTCGGATGTGATTATATGGCAGCCGCACCCTGCAACCCCCTCCCTTCTTTTTCCTCTCCCACTCTCACCCCTCTGTCCACTCCCAGTGGGTGTTAGGGCTGAAGGAGGGCCCGTCATGTGTGGAATCGTTGCATGTCCGCACTGTTATTTGCTGCTCTTGCCCTGTGTTTAAGAGGAGGGAGGTGGAAAGTGGCTTGCAGTGTCTGTCCTTTCTGCTGCGACGGTGTTGTCGGAGCTAGCTTTGCAGTATGCAGAGCATCTTGCGAAATGTTTTTGCTGGGCGTGCTGGAGAAAGGGCGTTTGAACGGGGATGGAAAGCCAGGTGGTGCCGCTGGGATTTGGACCCCGGCCCTCCATCTTACATGCTCTCTCTCTCTCTCTGGTCCCTACAGACGTTAAGCCCTCCAACATCCTGGTGAACTCGCGTGGCGAGATCAAACTGTGCGACTTTGGCGTGAGTGGCCAGCTCATCGACTCCATGGCCAACTCCTTCGTTGGAACACGGTCGTACATGTCGGTGAGTCACCCGCCCACTTCCCTCCCCAACCCCCAGTCCTTCTTGTTCCAAGTCCTATGCCGGTGCCCAGGATTCTTCCATGTGGAGAGGAGGAAGTCACTGCCAAGTTTTAGCCCACTCCTCTTGGCCACCTGCAGGGTGCGGCGCCCCACCCTAGTGGAGCTTTGACTTGCTTTCTGCTCTCTGCCTTGACAGCCGGAGAGACTCCAGGGCACGCACTATTCAGTTCAGTCGGATGTGTGGAGCATGGGCCTATCACTGGTTGAGCTGGCTATTGGACGCTACCCCATCCCCCCTCCTGATGCCAAGGAACTGGAGGCCATATTTGGCCGGCCAGTGCTGGACACTGGTGGGGCAGAAGGCCACAGCATGTCCCCAAGACCAAGGCCTCCAGGACGACCGGTTAGCGGTAAGACCTTCTTTAATTTCCCTAAACATTGGCATTGGCTTTATGCGCATTCGACCTTCTCCACAGTCTGCATAATATGTGTGTTTTAGTTGAGCCTTGCGAATTGTTTTCCCCCAGGACACGGAATGGACAGCAGGCCAGCCATGGCTATATTTGAGCTACTGGACTACATTGTCAATGAGGTCAGAGAATTTGCTTAGCGTGCAGCTTACTTCCTTTGTGCTTATTTTTGCCTTTTTATAGTATTTTTATGTAGCAGTTTCATTTCAACATCAACCCTTTTTCTGCTCCCCACCTGTCTCTTCATCTGCAGCCACCACCCAAGCTGCCCCATGGCGTCTTCACCACTGACTTTGAGGAGTTCGTGACGAAATGGTGAGCTCCTGCTGATGTTTTAACCTGCTAAATCTTCAAACCAATATATGAGCAATGTCAAAGTTGGAGCTTGAGAAAAGGATCGTAGTACAGGGATACAGTTGAGTGGTTCAGCTGTTTAATTAGGACTAGTGCTAAACCCTGCAAGATAGTGGACCTCCAGAAGCAGGATTGGACACCCCTTTTGTAGTACAGTGTGGGAAATGCAGGTTTCAATCTGGACTGCATTGTTCCCAATTTCATATGTACTCTGTTGATTTCTTGTAAATCTTAACACCATTTAAATGTACTTTAAAAGTTCAGTCAGACTAACTTGTCCTTATGAGGAAATGCTATAGTTGCGGGTACATTTGGTTTAAGTTCACCTTCTACAAAATAACTCTTGGTGTAAGAAGTTTTAAGATTCAAATTTCTTTTTCCCTCAGAGAGTGCACAGATACTTTCAGTGCTTCAGATCTTAGCAGTGAGAGAATTGTGCAAGTTACAGGAAATTAGTTGACAAGACACATTTTTTTGTAGATAATTGTAAATTTAATGGCGTAGAATTAAGTAACTATTTAGGGCTTTTATGAGTAAAATGTTGCCAAAAGAAAAGTATGAATAAAATATTTTGATTGCACATTAATACATGATGGAAAAAATACACAAATTGATTAAAGAAATCATGATTTTCAGCTATTTTAGACTTTAATTTTAATATTATGTACTATAACATCTTGCAGTTCAACAATTAGTAAAGAATAATAAATAAATAAAGTAACCATTAAAAAAAGAGCAGAAAAACAAATGACTTCGGACATCAAATGTACCCGCAATTTTATTTATATGTATATTCAGACCCACTTAAAATTTTCACTCTTTGTTATATTGCAGCCATTTGCTAAAATAATTTTAAGTTAATTTTATTCCCCTCTTTACTGTACACACAGCACCCCATATTGACAGGAAAAACACAGAATTGTTGACATTTCTGCAGATTTATTAAAGAAAAAGGGAAATATGATTTTACCAAATGGCTACAATATAATAAAGTGAAAAATTTAAGGGGGACCTGAATACTTTCCATACCCACTGTGTATATATATATATATATATATATATATATATATGTATATGTGTGTGTGTGTGTGTGTGTGTGTGTGTATATATATTAAGGGTGGGCATAGATTAAAAAAATTTTTTTTAATCTAGATTAATTTAAATTCAAATGGCTCATTTACATTCTGCCAATGGCATTCAGAAAATGTGCGCTACCTAAATAATGACTAAAGGATATAAAATAAATAAAAATAAAAAGCCAGATCACGTAAACTGTTAAGACTGGCTATTGTAATATCAGTATCAGGTAAGATTACTCACGTTCATTTCTGAAATCGGTTACATGTGTTTTAATAATCAAAATTAAAAATTTATTTAAAAATAAAAAAATCATAATATCTGAATATATA
>JAUMHP010000079.1:7076071-7124058 GCA_032361065.1 Enteromius trimaculatus | reverse complement strand
TTTAATTATATATTTTGCTTGTAAAGAAATACTTAGACCTCCCTCTAGATTTCTGGTCTAATGTTTTAATAAATTCTGAATTTAATTTCGTCTTACTGATGTTGTTTTTCTCCGTTTTTCACAGCCTCATTAAAAACCCTGCTGACAGAGCTGACCTTAAGATGCTAATGGTACGTACAATTCCCTGTGTTGTTACAATTATAGTAGATTAAAATGTAGTTTTTATGGCATGGTCAAAAATAAAAAATCTCTCATTAATTACTCACCCTTGCATCGTTCCAAACCCTTAAGATCTTAATTTATCTTCAGAACAAAAATGAAGATGTTTTTTTATTAAAATCTGAGTGCTTTCTCACCCTGCATAGACAGCAACACAACTACCAAGTTCGAGGCCCAGAAACGTAGTAAGGACTTTTTTAAAATAGTCCATGTCACATTAGTGGTTCAGCCATAATTTTACATGCACACACATACTTCGTGGTGCTCTCATGAATTCGTGGTAGAGACACAGAAGAGAGGAAATTGTTTACTAAAATTATTTTTCTGCACAAACCGTATTCTCATAGCTTCAAAACATTATACTTGAACCTCTGATGTCACATGGGCTGGTTTAATGTGGTCCTTACTAATTTTCTGGGCTTTGAAAGCTCCCAGGTTTCATCAGAAATATTTTTATTAGTGTTCTGAAGAAGAACAAAGTTCTTGCACGTTTGCAACGGCATAAGGGAATTTAATTTAATTGCAGAATTTTTAACTTGCAGAACAAGTTTTTTAACTCTTTTAACACACTTGAGAGCTTTTTGGAGTGACAACACATCCAGGTTTTAGCTCCTTCAGCAATTAGCTCTACAACTTGGTTTTAATTTTTTTTCACCCGTCACACTCAGTATAGTACTTGACAGTGGGTACACACAGCAGGAATTTCGCAATGCGTTGTAGAACATAATGCATTTCTGAAATAATAATTACAGGGATAAACTGATGCATACATAGTGAGAATCAAGGTAGGATGTACTGAAAATAAAAGTAATGATATTTAATAAAAATAATTAGTAATAAAATGAATTGATATTCATTTGCAGGGCCACACGTTCATCAAGCGGGCTGAGGTTGAGGAGGTGGATTTCGCTGGATGGTTGTGTAAAACCATGGGCCTTCACCAGCCCAGCACACCCACTCATAGTGCTGAATGAACGCTGGCTCACAGCGTAGCCGCCCATGCCATCCTCATCCTCCGCTCTACTTCTCTCCTTTTTGCTCTCACAGGCCTGTATGCTTGTAAGCCTCCGAAATACCGCTGTGCGCTCTTTTGCCATTCTCTGCTTGCTCTTCCCTTCCACCGCGGTGCGTTCTGGGGCAATGTTTTATAAGAGCTTCTGATGTTGGAACGCAGTCATTTGAATGAATATGGAGATTAGAGTCACTTAAGTGGAGTGGCTGTAATTTTTCTTTGTGTAACAGCTATTTCATTCATTTTATGATGCGTTTGTTTATTTTTCGTGGTTGGTTTATTAATTCATTATATTATGGGTGTTGTTTATTTGATTTTTTTTTTTTGCTAAAGCGCTATTCTTTGGCAGTTACACTGTGTTAACATGAATAGCTTGGTTCAAAGGCAAACGTTTAAATGAGAATCAACTGCCGTTTGCATCCAAAAGAAAAAACCAAAGAGGGCTACTATGGATAATAGATTGTTTTCTTTAAAAGATTATAAATGCAAGATGGCCAAATCGGCAACGCTCAAGTGCATACTTACAGTTGTTTAGCTTGTGCATCACAGGTAGCACTGCTAGCACACAGCCAAGTACTCCATCATGCCAACCAATGGCTATGCTGTAAGTTTGCACACATTAGCAAAAAGAAACCATAAGCAAAATTAGAGTTCCTGTATCAGATGCCCTTTGTCCTAATGCTGTACCTGTGGAAAAGACCAGTCATTTATTATTCATAAATCAATCAATCTTTTTTTTTTTTTTTTTTGGTTTTCTTAAATCTTACTTCATCAACTTCAGAAGGGTATATTTGGGAAGAATTATTGTTTATAAATTATGCTTCAGTGTTTATTTTAAAATGAAACCTAAAATGTCTTGCTTTTGATTTCAAGTTCAAGTACAACCAGGGTTGCATCTATCTTCAGTGCTTTTACAAGAGGCCCAATGAATTTAAACACATCAAAGTTATTTCAACCAATACCACAACAGGTACACTCGTAGTCTGGTCTTCAGTGGTATATAAAGTACAAAGTAACGTCTCAGGCCACCATGTACAGTGCTATGCAGATTAAATGAACCTCAGCAGATATTGCTGTATTAGTAGGTCTTATAAATACACGGGTGTTACAGATGGGCGTTGTGAAGTGTGGTTAAAGCCCACTTGCTCTAAATAGTTTTTTTTTCTCTCTCTTTCTTTAGTACTTTTCAGTAACATTAAAACTGTATTACACACTGGCATTCAGCTCCGACCAAGTGAATGCATCGCCACACGTGTATAAAATATATGTACAGTACAAATGGTACTGTTTTCAGTCTTAAAATAGCATTTTATTTTATTATTTGTTTGTTTTTGGACTAGTTTAGTAAAGAGGATATAAGTCATTTTATTACCATATGGAATGTGTTGAATACAGTTCTAATATAAAAAATAAAACTTATTTGTGAATGATTATTTGTCTGTAGTTATTGTTGTTCTCGATGTTTTGGGTAACATTTAAAAATTTTATTTAGAAGAGGTTTTTTTTTTAACAACATTGAAAATATGAAATATAATGCATATATTAAAAATAATTATTAAAAAATCGTAAGTAAGTCAGCGGTAATACAGGTAACATACTTACAAAAAAAAAAAAAAAAATAGATTTAGTCAATGCTTCAACTTTATTTTATCAAAAAGTACTTTGGCAAAAGTTTCTGAAAATGTGTGCAACAATATAAATTTTGTCATTTGAAATACACCGATACAGCTTATGAATCCATTTTAAGTGTCCCAGTTACACTGCCCTTTATGTCTGCTGTGTATTAGTTCATCATGTTTGTCTCCTACTTAATACTTCAGCATTTAAGCACAACTCGGTGTCATACACAATTACGCTCCTCTACGTCCACTCCCAGTTTTACGGGAGAGTACTCAATTGTACAGTCACTCTATGAGAGGTCATGTACTGCTCCTCCTGTTTATGAGAACTTTCAGTCCAGCAGCAGGTAAGGCGGCGAACGGGTCTCTTTAAGTGGTGGAGGATAATCCATGTCTGTCCCGCTGGCCGACTGCACTTACCGCTTCTCTCAGCATGATTTTGGTGAGTATGGAGAACTGCAGTACATGTTTGGTTACTTTTAATTATGTTTTGGAGGGTTCGTCGTTACATGTCAAGAAGGAAGACGTGTCGAAAAAGGTGAAGCAGTGAATACTGTCACTTTAGTCTGAAGACCCCTTGAGTGTAGGGTACAATCTATGAGCTGTATTAGTTTGATACAGTGGAGGGTGTGTGTATATGTATTGCGGGGGGTGTCTGCTGGCAGACCCTGAGTGTCCTGGAATGTGCCATAGCTTGTTCTGGGGTGGGACTCCATGACCTCAGGCAATGGGATGGGTGGGTGCGACTGCATTCGCTCACACAGGGGAGAAAGAAGGACGGTTAACTCTCATTATTTTGGCGCACACGCTAACCCAAAGTACACGTGCAACACCCCTGCAAACAACTTAGAAATACAAGCCGGTTTTACCAGCGATATCTTTGTGAACTCCACTGTTGTGCTCATGTCATGAGTGATGGTGGCCACTGTGGCATGATAACAACCTTTTACTGTATTCCCCAGAGAGGAGCAGAGCAGAACAGCATGGGGGAATGCTGTTTCTTTAAGAGAGAGGGAGGGAGAGAGAGAGAGAGAGAGAAAGGGAGGGACCTTTTTGCCCTCCAGAAACCAGGAAGGGAATTGAGTTGATCTGCTGGTGCTTGGTTAGCGCATACAGAGCTTTGAACAGCAGGGACAGCTAAGAGAGAGAGAGAGCTCCATAGAGGAGGAGAGAAGAGGAGGGAAGAGCTAACCTATAACAAGCACCGCCACGGCCATCGCAGGTGAGCTCGCTTGTCCCCCGTGTCGTCTGCCCAGGGCCTATCGACTGAAGGGAGCAAGGCTGAGGAGGAAGGAATGAGGGAGGGGGACAGAGAGGAGAGAGAGAGAGTATGTGTGTGGGGGGTAGGAGGGGGCTCTAGTGCCAGTGAAGAATTATTCCTCCTTTTCTTTGGTCTTCCGAGTAACTGATTTGGTAAACCTTCGCTTCACTGGCATTGCTTTATTGAACTTTCTTTTTTTCCTGTTCTTAACTTTTTTTGTTGTTGTTTTGGAGGTAGCCCTTAAGGGGTGTGTTTGTCGGAGGTTAGACAAGAGGAGAACGTAGTAGGAAGGAACCAAAAATAATTCCACAGGACAAGGTACAGTGCTAAGCACTGGGGTCCGTTCTTTTCTTCTTTCTTTTTTAAAACCTCTGTTGTCATTCATTAAGGAACAGACTTTGATAACTTGTGCATGCACCTTTGCCTTTTTTCTTTCTGTCTGAAATTGCATTTACACTGGTTACTTCTACGATGGAATATTTTAGGTCAAAAAAAGTCTCATTTGGGTCAAGAATGCTGAATATGTCAGATGATGTAGGGTGACGATATAAATTTGTTGTATTGAAGTTCTACAGAGTTTGGATCCCTTTGTCTTTCCTCATACGTACAGCGCTTGGCACTGCTTGTTGGCTGGTCTGTACTTTTAATACCTGGCATCCTGCTAGCAGCACACGGTAGTGTATAATTCAGCTCTGAATGCTTACGTTGAAGCAAGCTCTTAGATGTGGGGGTGGCATGAGCAAACAGTTTGGGACTTGTAGTTCTTAGCAGTGGCCTAGAAGCAGGTGAAGTCATGCTTAAGGACTGCGCTTCCCAGAGTGCCTTGCCCTTGGCCATACAGGAAAGGGAACAGCTGGTAGCCTATCCTAGTGGGGAGGTGTGGTGATTGAGGAGCGGACAAACCAATCGCAGAGGGGGAAGTGAAGCCAGAGCAGTGGGCTGAAAATAGAGTGGGGGAGTTAGTAGGTGTCCGCCTGTGTGGGATCAGGCAAGGGCTTGCCTGTGTAACTAGGGCCACTCGGAAGTTTCCTGTCTGCAGTTGCTCCAGACCAGAGAGCCCTGCCCAGGCACAGAGGCAGGCAGGCAGGCAGCTGAGCTGACCCACAGGGAAACAAAATTCTGGCCGGCCGGTAAGCTCCAAATGCACTCTCACTCTCTCTGGTGTCCGAGACGGGGAAAGGCAAGCTAGAAGAGAAATAATGGAATCTTAAAAGGGGAAAGAGAGGGACTTGGCTTGATTAAGTTCAGAGCGCTTGACCCACTTGCAGATGGCATAGAGATGGAAAACGGAGGCCTGCTGTATTAAGGTATGACTTGGTGAGCTTCTATGCAGCGAGTTTCACTTTCCCAAGTACTTTCTTAACTGAACGCTGTCTTTGTGATTCTTATTTGTATCGGATCTGACTGTTACACATTGACATTTGATAATAAAAATATATATTTTCAAGCAGATTCGTTTAATTTTGGTCATAATGTTGGGTGGACTCAAATCATGGTTTCAAATAAAGTCAAATTCACATCAAAGGCTCATTGAGATCTCGAAGAACCTTGGACTTTGGAAAGTTTTTCCTCTTCTCTTGGCAGATTCGCTGTAGGCTTCTCTGCCCCCTCATTCTTTTTTATAGCTGTGGTGCCGTAATGCACATCAACAACATCTCCCTTGGTAAGGGTCTTTAACAGGGTCTTGTGACTTGTCAAATAAGAAGACTACACGTTTGTCCTGGACTCAGAGGCGTTGCAGGAAGCGGCAGTCTCTTTCCCTCTCTCTTTTTTTATTCAAAGATGTATGCAGATCATTTCCAAACCATACTTGCTCGACTCGTTTTCACTAGTGCGGGTACAGGGAGGACGCAAGGGGTATTTTTATTCACAGATGACGCCCAGTGTCTGAATAATGCACAGACAAGGCTCCTTTTCTCACTGGGGTGAGGCCGATCTTTATTGTCTTTTGCTTGTTTGAGTGGCAAAGAGATTCTTACCCACCATAAACCAGTTAACCCTGTACATAGTTAAATTACATGACAGGGTCGTTTCAGGTCAGCGTTTATGACATGTAAGGTAGAGTGTGAGTGAACTTCATGCTGATACACACGCCGCTTTTTTCTGTTGTATTGAGTTTGTGTTTTGTTTCGCTATATTGATGAAAGAATAACACATTTTAATTAGCTTTTTAGAAACTGACTAAATAATAGTTTTGTTTGCATTTGTTAACTTAACGTCATCTAGAATTGAAAATGCAATTGCATGTATGTGATATCTGTCAAGCTTTTGAATGCTTGTGAAATGCACATTTTATTTGAACTTTCACAATCCTTTTGAAAAGTTATGTCAAATCGTGGTCTTTTGTGAAGACGTATAAAGCAACTGTTTTTGCCTCCTTGTGCAGTGCAGGGCTGTCAGTAGAAGTTACCAGCTCCTGTTTGTTCAAAAAGTTTAATTCTAATGCTAAAGTAATCTTTAAGCTACTTGAATACACTTTGAATTGGTTCTCCGAAACAAGGTTTAGATTGATAAAGTCTGGGGGATGGGGGAAGTTTGTGAAACATTTTTGAATTGATCAAATAAAGACTGATGCTGGGAGATGGGCTGCTGCAAGCTAGCATCACTATCGGTAATCAGAGAGCTCATCTCATTATTCTCTCATTGCGCTCTTTAAAGGGCCTTCTTCCACTTGTTCTTATCTGCTGAGAGTCTGTCGACATGACTGAGGCCGCCTTCTTGGTTTCCTTGACAGTAACGTGGAATCCAGTTGCTGTAAGTTTATGCTCTCGCCCCCATTTGCTATTGTGGAGCTCGACCTCCAGCAGGTGGAGGAGTCCTTGACATACTTACCTTAGCGCGATCGTTCAGAGATATGCTGGGAGGTAGAGCTGAAAAAGAAAATCCTGGGTGGGTTGTCACGTCTTTTTACCGCCTCAGCAGAGGCAGAAGAGGGAAGTGGAAGCTGTGGTGGACTGGTGGTGGAGTGTGCAGTGCAGTGTCTGGGAGAGCTGGTCATCTGATAACAGAGCGGGTTCTGTTACACCATCACCAGAGTCACGCAGGAAGTCTTCTTCCGCCCCAACTCCAGGCTGCCGCAGCAGAAGGAGCTCGAGACATAGACTGTGGCCTGAGCGCAAGGGCACTGGAAGGGCTGGAGCAGCGCAGCCGCCATTACTCAATTTTGTTTCTGTTTCATGTGTTGGTTTTCTTGCTCTTTCCTTATTTCCTGGCCCAGCCACAGTTTGTCCGAAAAGACTCCGAAGTTGTGGGCAGCTCAAAGACAGATGCAGGGAGTTAGGCCTGGAAAAGTTTGGTCAAACTGTGAGGGGGCGTCGTGGCATTTTCACACGTGGGCTTCATTCTAACATGGAACTCTAACAAAGCTGCTGCTGCTGGTCTAGAAAGATTGTAGACACGTTGTTGCTTGTGAAGCTCTTGCCTTATCTGCGCTACTATTTGCTGTATGCTCTTTTCCTATCTGATATACTTCTGCAGCGAAGACCATTAATTTCTCACCATGAAGAGTATGTAGTTTGCTTGTACTATTGACCCTATGATGTAGGATTTTTTCCCTTAAAGAGGGACGTAATTTTGTGCCTTCAGAAGGTTCCAGCAACTAAAGTGAGGTAAATAAAGAACTGCACTAGTGTGCACTTGTTTCTAGCAGCCTCACCCAATACCTTTTGGGGGGCATTGTGAATACAAGTCTGGATTTTTGGCAGCCTACTGACATATCTTGAGTGAAACGGCCCTGCACTACAACTCCAGTTTTATCAGTTGTTCGCCCACTTCCTGCTTACACTTTTTTGCGACCAATCATGCTTCCCTAACCAGTGCTGGCAGGAGTGACTCATTTGCAGGGCCTTGCTCAAAATCCTGTTCTTCTTGGAACCAGTCAGCCCCTCTCCATAGTGTTTACGATTATCCGGTAATATCCTCTCTGCTTTGACCTTGAACCCTGTCAACCTAGTGTAGTGACTCCACTTCCCTCCCTCATGAGGCAGGAGGAGCTAATCACGCAAACGCACACACTGGCTTGTAGCTTGTACGCACAGTTGACATGCATGTCAGAGGGATGCTCTGTGTACATAAGTCGTATGTTTGTCATGTAATCCTTTCAAAAAAATCTTTCGAAGGATTTCTTGTGAAATGCACAGTGAAAGGTGTGATTGACAAAGAACGAAAATTCATAGAAAGACACCTAAGTGTTCTGTAAAGCCCTGCTGCTTGTTTTGGTTTATGTCATAAGTCAACGTGTGTTCCTGGAATGTGTGGCATGTGCTTGCCTAAGATGTTTCGCTCTGAGGTGTCAGTTTTTCGGTTCATATATTGAGCAAGTAAATTTACAGTTTGGTGTATTTTGCTGGATTAGCATTGTTAGTTGAGGAGAGAAGAAGCTGCATTCTAAGAACTTAATCACCAAACACATTAATAGCCTTGACACAGTTTGATTTGACAGTAGTTACCTCATGATTCTTGTAAAACGTTTTTACTATGTTGGCTATGTTATTTCCAACTGATTACGTGATTCTGAAGCATTTCTGAACCAGTTATATTGTAACCTTTCATACCAATAGGTCATGTGCTAGTTGGTCTTCTAAACTTGTTTAGTTTACAGATAAATTTAAACCATTCAAATGCTCGTTAAGACAGTTTGACAGTCTCTGAAATCTATTTCGATAGCCTCACTTTACATTGGCTGGGAGGGGCTGTTAGGGGAGTGCTGGGGTGGGATGAGTATTCGCAGTAACTTGTGGTTTGACTTGCAAAGTAGTTGAGGCCTGTGCGTGCGGCCATCAGAAGAGGTCTGAAATGAGACGTTGGGGCCGTTGCACGGCCCCTGTCACCCATAGCCATGAATAAGTGATGAAGAATGTTGGGAGCCCTGAGAAGGTGTCAGGATCAGGTTTGTTTGCACTGTTTCCTCTTTCTTTCAGCTTTGCCCTGGGTTTATTCAGGGACATAGATGCTGCTTAACTGGTGGCCTTGCTATCACCCACAAGCTGAAGTGCAGAGAGATGACATTTGGTGTCCCTTTTAATAAACTCCCTCATGATAGCAAATCTACTCTTGCTCCCTTTGTCTTAAATTCATGTTTTTGTTTGTTTGTGTTTTTTTTTTCTTTTTCAGAATTTGTTTTTTTTTCCAGATGTGGCTTAGGTTCCTTGTGAATCAAGGTAAACTGTCTGATCTGAAAAGGTCATAGTCAAATCTGAATTTTCGAATTATGTTGATAATCTAATCATATGTTTAGGGGTTGGGGCAAAATAAAATTGTACTTAATGAGGAACCTGGAATACCTGGAAACACTTGTCTATCCCAACTTCCAGCCTGGCTTCTACCTTAACTTATTCAAATTCTCTGCAATAAAGCAATGAGATAGAATGCACCTGTTAGTCAAGCAGGTGGGGTGGGGGTTATCAGAGAGATAACAGAAAACCAAAGAGCTTGCCCTACAGGTGCCCATCACTTAGCTCAAAGGTGAAGGTAAAGACAGAACAAGAAGGGCTTAAGCCATTGGCTTATGGGCATTACCATCTAACTTAAACAAGTCAAGACATGGTCCAGTGGGGGGACTATTATTGGAATGGCTTCTTTCAACTGTGCTATATAGAATTGTGTAGTGCATATGTGCCCTAGATTATGGTATTTTCATAATATTCTGACACTGAACTCTTTAACGGTGTTTGCTAAAGTCAAATGGCAAAAACGGTGAGCCTGAATGTCATCCACAGTAATAATGCACGCAAGACTAGTCGTGGGGGTTGAATTTGCTGCTGAGTTTTAGCCTCTCAATTGCTACACCAATGGTGTGACCTGCCTTGTTGCCAGCTCTCAAGGTGTGGAGGATGGCAGCCTTGTGTACGCGTGAGAGAGAGAGAGAGAGCGAGCAAACAGCCAGGTCGAGCAGGTCTTGCATACATACCAAGGGGCTTGATCTGAAGGAATGTCATTTGAATCCATTGCTCTTATTGAGTATAATCCCCCTGTGGCCTCACCCCCTGCTGGGTCACTCTGGCAGATGGAGGGGCGGGGGGTAGTTAGGCTGTTTGGTGTTCACGCGTAAGCGTGTGTTTGCCAATGGACAAATCAAGGAGGGTTGCCTTTCAGAGCCCCCCTCCCTCTACCCTCGCCTGTACTGCGGTCGATCATTTTAATCTCCCCCCACACGTGATCAAGGGGACAGGCCTTTCCTGAAACTTGGCACACAGTGCAGGGTGGGGTAACCGGCTCAGACCGGATTGACAACCTCCCTATTTAATACTGTTCCCTTGCAGCCCTGCGTGTGTCCTCCTACTCTTCCTCCTCCTCCTCTAGTGGATTTTTTTTTTCCACTCGGGCCTTTAACCGGCAACCCCCTGCCCCCACCCCCTTCCCTAGAAGCCAACTGACACGCAATTCAGTGCACATAGTGCCCAGCCCTATTCTATGTGCTGTGCACTCCCCCACCCCAGCAAAGCTGCACAGTACAGATTCTCCTTTTCCACTGCCATCATGACAGCAGGCTTGCCACCCTCTGACATGCTGCTACATTTTAATTCAGTTAACACCCTGAACTGATTGCTGTAAACTAGAAGGCTGCTTTTCAAGACAGATTAAAGTGTCAACTGCCACAAGTTAAAGTCGACATCTTTTTGACAGCATCACCACATGACTAGTAGATTGTTATAAAGACAACATTATTGGCACCATAAATAAGGATAGGCAACATTTTTAATAGTGGGCTGAGGTGGTGATAACAAATATCTGTTCTATAGTAGTGTATGGTGTTAAAAATGTTATCAAATGGATAACTGATACATTTTCTTCATTTCAACAGTTACACCAATTCCATACAGACTTTAAACTAAGTCTTACAATCAGCACATTGTGTATTTTAAGTCATGACATGTTGTCACAACATCCTTGTATAACTTGATGCGTCCATTTGTGGTTTGGATCATTTTTACCAGAGGTCTTTCGTATCGTAGCAAACATTTGGGCCCTATCTGTTAGCCTCTTTGCTTCATTTGCATACGGGGCTTGGCAATGCTTCCCTGAATGTCAATAGTAAAAAGAGAATGGACAGCATATATATGGTCCTAACATAAAGTATTAGTATACTACAGTATTAAGCATAGTATAGTATTAAGCAGGAACATGAATTGAGCTCTTCAAGTTGTTCATTTGTGAAAAAGATTCAGAGTGGCGGGTTTGAGAAATACTTAAATGTTTCTTTCTACTTTGAGTTTTATCTCAAATATTTTGCTTCAATTCAGCATCAGTAATGTTTCTTTTAACCTTTGTCACTTTATGATTAGTTACTGTTATTGTTCCTTTAACATTCTTAGACAGGCAGACGGACAGACGGCAGGACGGACGGACGGGTGGCGGCTGCGATTGGCGGCTCGGCGGCAGGCTGGTGGAAAATGTCGTCGGGAGCAGGTGGGCGGGGAAGACGTGAGGCAAGGGCATGTGGGGGAGCAGGCGAGGTAGAAGAAGGACCAGTGGGCATCCCATTCCCCGAGCACAGTGCTGACCTGCTGGGCAGTCTCAATCGGCAAAGGTTGAGTGGGCTGCTGTGTGATGTGCTACTAGTGGCTCAAGAAAGAGAATTCCCTGCCCACCGCTCCGTGTTGGCTTCCTGCAGCACCTACTTCCACAAGCTTTTCACCTCGGGCCTGGCTGCTGACCGCCAGAAAGTCTATGCGCTGGACTTTGTGCGGCCTGAGGCGCTGGCCGCCCTCTTGGACTTTGCTTACACGGCCACACTCACAGTCAGCCGCAATAGTGTGGTTGACATCTTAAGTGCTGCCCGTGTGCTGGAGATTTCACCCGTCCAAGACGTCTGCACACACCTGCTGGACACCAAAGTGCTCTCCCCGCCGGTGGGTAACGTGTTTTTTTTTTTTTTTTTTTTTGCAATTTGATTAATGAATATTTTGCAGCTACATGATGACGTAGTCCTATTTCTTTCTGTAGGCGGGCAGTGAGCAAGAAGAAGACCAGGAAGAGGAGGAGCGAGGTAAGAATGGAAAAGAGCAGGGCATCCGGCTGCGTGCCCGTGAGTACTTGGAGTTCTTCCAGAGGGGGGCGCATTGGGGTAGCAGCTGCAGCACGCCAGAGCTCAGGGACCTGCCCGCACACCTGCACTTTAGCCAACGCAATGGCGCTGACAGCAATGGCACGCCCATCGGCACTGCTGACTACTACTCCTCACTGGCCCAAGCCCTATCACAGCCGCCTCGTGACCCCGAAGACGAGAATGTGGATGAGGAGTGCCAGGATGGACCTTCAGTTCTAGCTCGAGGGAAAAGTGCAGAGGCTATGATGTCCCTTTATGCTCCTACTCAGAATGGACATTACTACCTCCATCAGACAGAGCCCAAATCAGAGAGAGAGGTGGAGGGGACAGGTGAGCGGGAGCACGAACAAGGCCCGGCCAGTGCTTTGCTACAACAGATGATGGACTCCTTGGAGCGGAAACAGGCCACGACAGGTGGTGGGGGTGAGGAGGATGGGCCAGAGGGTGAAGAGCAAGATGTGGAGTTTTACTTGAAGTACTTTAATAGTGTCCAGCATGAGGAAGCCACCAGTGCCCCCATGTCTCCAAGTTTGCTACCACTGTGGTCATTAAGGGGCAACGGAGGTGGAAACCAAGCGACTGGAGGGGGTAACAGCAGTGAGAGGAAGATGCGCTCTAAGGCCTTCCAGAAGTGCCCTATCTGCTCCAAGGTCATCCAAGGTGCAGGCAAGCTTCCACGCCACATCCGTACACACACGGGAGAAAAGCCCTACGAGTGCGCCATCTGCAAAGTGCGATTCACCAGGTACGCCCTTTTTTTTTGTCATTTTGGTTTTGTCTTTTGAGAGTTAAATACACTTTAGCATCTTGTGTTCTGTCCAATTTAAGTGGTCGGGTATTCAGTAAACTAAAGAGAGCACAGTAAGCCATAAAGATGTGTTTTATGTTGACAGTAAGGCTGCATGACAAAGTCCTGGAATTTTAACAAGGGGGGTCCAATAAAAGTGGGTTGTGGTAGCACAGCCTGGTCTACTGTTATCAGGGACGAGGCTGTTATAAAACTCTCTATGCCGATATTGAAAGGGATTACAGCACGGTGGCCTATCTACGCCAGTGAGTCAGCTGAACTTGTGACCCTGGGTGTTACGTTGATTATTGCCCCTGGCACATACAGCCCCTCTTTCAAACAAATGGCTTTTGAAAAATACTGCCTGAATCTCTGTTAGCAAACTGCTAGGATGGCTTACCCTGCACTTAAGGGCATCACCTCTTCCATGAAACCATCACCTTAATGAATTAATCAGGAGACACGCATCGGAAATAGACACGGCGCCAAAAATATCCAGTACCCTATTTGCGTAGAGATGGATCTAAATTTGCCACCTAAATACACCACCTATTGGGAAGGGGTACTGTAATCTTAATCCTGTTTGATCAGGTTTAAGAGCGCGTTTCACTCACTGCAATAAATCAATCCTATCTTGTAAATAATTCATCTCTCTGTGCCCCAGTCTGTGCCCCACATTGTGTGTATGTGTGTGAAAACACGTTTTCTAACAAGCGTGTATGTATATACCATTCGTAATTGGTGAATGTATGTGAAAGTAAAGGAAAGATGAGCAATTTTGAGAGTAGGAATGCATTCAAACATGTTTAAATACACAAGTAGGCGTCAATGTGTGCACATGTCTGTGTTTACATACTCGGGTGTGTGTCTGTGGATGGACCCATGTGAGTGAGAATGCGTTTAGTAAGTCTCCAGTATTCTGGATGGGTCAACCACCCTAGTTTGTTTAGTTGTACTCTGCCCCGGTCACAAGCTTAGGGGGAGGGACGGAGAAGGGTAAGCTGAGAGCTGAGTCTTACAACAGAGGACCTTGCATTTGACACCACACTATACGTAGCTCCCTTATTGGTCCAAAACAATACACTGACAGTATGCTGTCTCTTGTTGAAGAAAGCCTACTCGGACCAGTTTGCCTCGTGGCGTGTCAGAAGTCAGAAATGCATATAAACCGATGACCAACAAGAACGTTTTGTTTTGTTAGATTAACATTTAAGAAATATAGAGTGGAGAATTTGTTTACAAATTTTATACAGTGTTAATGGTACTTTTGAAATGGTTGGAGGACAATCGAGGAAAGACATTAGAGGCTAAACCGCATTCTTCCAAACCTGTTCCTCAACCCAGCACACCTTTTGATTTTCAATCTTGCAATGGCTTCTTCCCAGAAGCTAAAAGCTCTCCTCATATGAACCCAGCTGCTGCTTAAGATTTTACATTGTAAAACAAGAGCAATTTGGCTCTTATAACAAGTTCACCATTTTTAAATGGCTCTTTTGAGAAACTTAGGGCCCACTATGACTCTGAACTGAACATTGACCTCTTCAGTGCCTCACTGGCCTAAAAAGAAATTATGGTGATAAAGTTGTGAGCTTTATGGCTCTTTTCCTCATATGCCCTTGGGTGCCTACAGCACAAAAGAATGATAAATAAACTTGACTGTACTCTTAAAAGTAAAGATAAGGCGGTCACACTCCTTTTGTGAATGCATATTGTAATTGATATGCAAGAGCAGACAGACATGTGTATTTAAATCCTTATATTTTTATGTGTTTATATGCAGTTTGTATAATATATGTGTTCATGTTTGCTTTTGCTAATGATCTGTGTGGCCAACCTTACCGGTGTGTCTTGTAATTCAACATCAGGCAGTGGTTAGTGACTCACCCAACTATCATAAATGGTCTTTCTGGCACATCAAGTAATTTGGGAGTGGGTGTTCTAAGGAATTATAAGTGCATTAAGTTAGCATGTATTCAGATGTCAAAGTATTGTTTTCTTAATTTTCTAACCTTAAATTGCTGTATAAGTAATAAGTCTGTCATTGTTAGTTCGGCTGCCCTTGATTTTACAGTACATGAACTTACCTGTACTTACTCAAGAAAGTACTGGATGATATAAGGTAACTCATGGGTCTTTAAAATTACTTAAGCAAGTACGTAGCACATGCAAAGCAGGACTGTAAAACAAAGGGCTACTGTTCACTTGTTTAATTCACACAGACCCATGTGTAGCGGCTCATCAGACGTTTTTTTTTTGTATTCTCTTTTCCAGGCAGGACAAGCTAAAGGTTCACATGCGCAAGCATACGGGAGAGAAGCCTTACCTGTGTACTCAGTGCGGTGCCGCCTTTGCCCACAACTACGACCTGAAGAATCACATGCGGGTACACACAGGCTTGCGCCCGTACCAGTGCTCCAGCTGTTTTAAAACCTTTGTGCGCTCGGACCACCTCCAC
The DNA here is from genome assembly GCA_032361065.1 of Enteromius trimaculatus. Taxonomy (NCBI): domain Eukaryota; kingdom Metazoa; phylum Chordata; class Actinopteri; order Cypriniformes; family Cyprinidae; genus Enteromius; species Enteromius trimaculatus. Next base: position 7,108,658 of record JAUMHP010000079.1, on the reverse strand, counting down.
CGTCATCTCAAGAAAGATGGCTGCAACGGTATCCCTTCCCGTCGAGGTCGCAAGCCACGCATACGAGATTCTGAGCTTCTGGAAGGTCCTATGGAGCTTCATGGCCCAGAAGCAGACATCGAGAAAGGTCGGCGGCATCCGGACATGGGCACCGGAACACCAGTCATGGAGGAAAATCACGGTAGTCAAACGCACAGTCCAGTTGCCGATGGGGAAGGTAGTGAAGATTTGACCTCGGGACAAAGGAACTCCGTGACAACATGAATCAAACTTCATCAGAGAGGGCTTTACTCAAAAACAAGAGGAAGAATGAAACAGAAAAATAAGAAAAAAACAACAAAAAAAACCTTAACTACATGGTCCTCTTTAAAAAACCAAATCAGGGTGTCACGCAAATCTAATCTTCTAGTTTCTTTTTCCTCCTTTTTTAGCTTCTGCATTCCGCATAGAGACTTAACCACCAAGTTACTGGTCTGTTGGAAGAGCGAAGAGCACTTCAAATCACTCACCCGTGCTGTCACCATCTTTCTGGGTCTTTTTGTAACATGATGGCATAGCCATGTGCGTACGAGAAAAAGCTACTATGCAGTTTAAAAAAGTTCCTCATCTCTGGGTTGCATCTACAGGGCCTTGTCTTAAAAAGTAAGGTGTCAAACACCAGGCTGACTGCTGCTTCAACAGGTTAGCTACGAACGGTCTAAGATGTGATCAAGGCAACCAATAGATCTCTTTTTCTAATGCAATGAGCAACATGTACATACACTATAAAAAAATATATTGTCTCAGATTGCAATATATGCAATATTCTGACGCAGCACCTTTTTTCTAAATGTTCCAGAAAGAATCGGATAGGGGTTTGATTTAAAGTGTTACTTTCTCTATAAAAGATGTTTCTTGAGAGTTTATCCTTTCATGGTGTAACAGGTTACCGTTTTGAGTTGAATCTACACGGGGAGATTTCGTTAATTTGTTTCTGGCAGGGAGAGGGTAAGACAAGGGATAAGGTCCTGTGTTTCCAAAGCACTACCTTCATCTGATCGCCACTGGGCACAATCATGTTAAATCTTACCTCTCACAGACCTGCTTTTCCTTATTGGCAGTCTTACTTGCATTATATTCTCTCTTATTTTTGGGATTGTCTTAATATTTTGTCTTTTGATTTTTCTTTTGACCTTGAGTTGACTATTTTGGGTACTTGACACTTTACATTTGTATACGTGTGTATATATTAGGTTGTAATCTTATGAGACCCTTTATAAGACATATATTGCAGATAGATAGGGTTACATCTTCCTTCAGCTTCACTCCAGGTTTCTCACTGCGTTAGGTTCGCGGGGGGAAATACGCTGTTTGATATTTTAGAGCATTTTAATTGAGAAACCCTTTTTTTTTTCCTAAGCTGCACTTAATGGAATCCAGAAGTTTCCGCCCAAATTATGATTTGTGATAAATGTGCTTCATTTAGAGTCTTTCTGCAGGAGAGCGTAACTGCGTGCAACAGATGAGTGAGGGCACCACTGTTGGTGAACAACTTAAGCAGGGAATCTTTTATTTGTTCGTTTGTTTCAGTGACAGAAGGAGAGATAAAGAGCGAGCACCTTTTTATGCATTTGCACAGCTTTACTAAAGATATCCAACAGAGAGAGAAATATCTGTTCATGGAGGCAGTTTGGGTTGGGGAGATACAAAGTGCTTATTCAAATTCTATGCCCAAGGGACCACAGGGAAAAAAGAACCTGAGTGATAAGATGAGCAATAAATTAATGTCCAATTCCAAATAAGCACACAGCTGTAGCTGAGTAAGAGGGAGGGTCTAGTTTTTAGTGTGCGAAACGTGAGCGCCATTAATGAATGCAATGTATATAGATACAAAATGTGGGAGCAGTTATACGAACTTTATTGCCTTTTTTACAATGCAAATGACTGGCCCAAGTTTGAAAGAAAGTGTCCTGAAAACTGAGATCTTTATTTTAAAGTAATATGTGCTTCCTCGAGCTGGAGAGAGAGGGTGCAGCAACGTCCTATGGCCACATCAGAGCAGGATGACTCACTGAGAGGGGCCTGGAGCGTCAGCAGGCACTTTGTGGGCACGTTGAGACAGGCTCTCCCCAAAATCCAGCAGAGTGGGTGCTTTGGTTAAGTTAGGACTCTTGTTTTAAAAAAAAAAGCATGTATGAGGACAAGACTTGACTAAGGCAGAGCCTTTTAAAAACGATGAAGTGGCACATCTGAAAGAACATTTTCATTCGAAAAGCAGTTTGCGATCCTTGCTTAATCTTTCAAGTGGATCTCATTGTATACAGCGGCTGTGGTTACAGCTATGGATGCACAGTTTTGTTTCAGGCTGAATGAGAGGATGTAATTTTGTGGCATTGTTCCTTCTGCAGTGCTGTACCCTGTTCATCGGCCTTTTGCACCTTAAAAAGAAAGAAGCAAGATTTGAATGCACTTTGTTACTGAGAGGGGCACTTTTTAGTCAAAAGAAACGGGTACTTTTAAACAAAAGAGCAAAAAGGCCCATTCAAGTGGTAATACTTGTATTTTTTTTGTTGGTAATTATTATTTTGGCTTCGTAAGTGTTCATTTTGTTTAGGTCTTGACACCGAGCTGCCAAAAAGTGCAGTCACTAAAGAGAAAGGGTGAGAGTTTCGATCGATTTGAATAGTAATGGAGTATATTAAAGGAGATATACATATATAACACACACACGGAAGCATAATGATTAATTGCACTTAAAGTTGATTCAAAAAGTTCTCTATTTTGTCTTAATACAGAAGAGAGTAAAGATGTGGAAGCATCTGCAGGGATTTATGATAATTACCTACAACTGCATACTCCTCCTATTTAGTTTCTGTCAGTGCGTTGTGATACGTCGAGTTTTGCTGGTCAAGTGTAGTGTTCACTTTAAATTTGTTGTTGAAGGTCACACCCTAAGCATCACACTACTGTACGTTACGAAATAAGATTTAGTCTGACTGGATGACACCGCAGAATTAGTCCTTCTGGAAATTCCAGCATGCGAGCTTGTGTTTTTCACACCCCAAAACGCTCAGTTAATAATACATCACATGCCTGCAAGGGTGTGCGGTAACACATTGACCTAGACCATCTCTTATCAACTGTTTCACTCATCGCCTGCGCTTATCCCATACGAAGTTCGCGGTAGCTTTTGGATTCGTTTCTGGGATGTATTTGTACCTACGCCACGGCCCGAATTGATTCTCTGTCATTATAGAAGCAGAAGTTGGAGTGGAATTGTTGTGGAAAAGCCTACTTGAGTTCCCTTTCTGTCTATTGTTTTTTTTTTCTGTGATATTAAGTGTGAGAGTTTCAAATTTACAATGCTTTCTTTCGTTTTATTGTAAAATGTGTTGCTGCAGCTTGTTTGTTTCCTAGCAAAGATAATGCTAGCTGTGTTTGTGGGGTTTCGGGTGAAATGGTGGTGGATAAAAGGGAGGGTTAGGTGGGTGGGAGGGGAAGGGAGGTACAAAGCCTGATAGCACTGGAAATGGTGCTTTAGCTGAGAAAGAGTTTTTGCACTAAAAAGTCACTCATGTCCTTGTCCTTGGAGGAGGGGGGACTGGAGAACCGGGCAAGGCCTTTGAGTTTCTGCGAACACAGAGTCTGTTTAATCTCCACTTCACTTCCCTATACTTACATCTGCAATTAACTCTTTGAAAACCAAAGTAGGGAAAGACTAGGATTACTTGAAGACTATCCTTGGCCATCAGAAGAGGCCATTACATTTTTTTTAACAACAGCAAAACCAATTCCTAAACGAGTGTAGGTCAAGAGTCCAAAGCAACACCAACAGAAATAAGCAGCTTGAGGAAAGACACCGTATTCATGGAATGGCTTATTTCCAACAGTTAACAGGATCAAACCCTAAGCATCTGTGTCTGCGTAGAAGTTTGGTGGAGTTATTAGAGGTCTTTGTGAGTTCGCAGAGACTCATTGGCTTGATCTGGAGGGAGGAGGGGGGGGGGGGTGCTTTGTTCAGTGGGTCCAAAAGGAGTCAGGGCAAAGTTTTGAAGCTTGACAAGTGGAGAAGGATTCTGGAGAGAATGTGCCTTAACATAAAAGGAGATTGGGAGGATTCTTCAAAAGATGGCTTCCATTCCAGCTTCCCAAACGATTCTTGGAAACCATGCTCTGCTGTGGACATTTCTAAGAACCAAAAGGTTAAATAAGATTTTTGTCCAGAGATTGTCTGATACACCTCAATTTGTAAATACAACTAGTTAAAATTTTCTCCTGGTAAAAAAAAAAAAAATGTTGACTGCAGTGAGAAGATTCTCTCATCTTCCATTTAGCGCTGTTTATTGCTTCCGCCCCAATCGTGACTCCGCTGACAGACACTACAGTGAGAAAGTGTCTCAAAAAAAACATTTCCACGACTTTAAAAGCACCATATATGTAATATCCAAATATGAATCTATTTGTGTCTTTATTTGTTTAATTTATTGGACGGGATGTCAAAAAGCATTATAGATTACAACGACAGCGATAACCGTAATAATCATGGAAGATAACCTTATTACAATTTTAGATGTTATGGCTGGGTCGAAGCACAACTAGCTGAGGATGACATAATGCATGGCTAGATTCGCACAGTTGTTCTCACCTGATCCACTGCTGATAGATGCCCGACGGGCATGTTGCACAAGGAGCGGCTCATGGGCGGTGGGTACTAGTTTGCACAGACTGGGGAGGGTGGGTAGCATTTTTGTGCAGTTTGAGCAGGGGAACTATGTCTTATAAGGCGTTGTTTGGAGAGCCTTGTCAGGTATTGCTGTGCCATTCTGTGTACCTAAGGAATTTATAGCCATCTACGTCTTTGACTGCCTCAGCTGGTTATGTTTCACTGATCAAGGAGATGTTCTGGAGAGCAGATGTCAGAGGTTGTGGTGGGAGGCAGGGGGATTTTGGGATTATGGGCCATTGTCTATGCTTCTCAGGTTAAATAATCAAGGCAGTCCATGTCCATTTTTGTTGTTTGGTTTAAGCTCAAATTTTGCCTTCTGTGTAATCAAAGCTTTATTGTACTGAGAGTACACCAACCGAATATATATATATAATATTATGAGTTCTGAAGAAGATATCAAAAAGCCAACTACCCATGTGACCACAACACCCTCATTTTTGTTTTGCCTATTAACTGTACATTCTTTTCTAGTATAGAATACAATGGCAAAATGTTTTGTTTTGTTTTAAACATGTTTAAACATTCTAGAACGGTGAGTGGTGTATTGTCTCAGAATGAGGCCAAGACAGAAGTGAATTGTGGGATGGAGACATCAAGTCTAAGGTCTTCAAAAAGTCAAGGATGCATTCCATAACTTCCTCTTAATAGCTGTTAGAACGAACAGATGCAGGTAGATGGAAAAGAGGCGGTTTCTTAAGTCTTAAAGGACTTTTTTTAAAAAGGTTTTTCGCTTTTCCTCTACCCAGAATGTGCAGAGAAGAAAGTGTGTTGGGCTTCACAAAGCCATCAAGCTGATAGCAGTTCTGTGATTGTAACAAAAAAAGCACTTTGCGAAAGGCCATCCAGAATATTGTGTGCTGTCTCCTTTGATTATTACTGTTATTGTTATTGTTTTTCATCTTGTTAATGCAATTTTTTTGTTATCTCATTGTGGATGTAATGATTTATTTAAATGCAAAAACTACATGAAAAGAAAAGAAACTTGAACATGCGATATATTTGGGTTGAAGTCCATTAGAACTGCCGCCCCGTACCATACACATCTCTGGAAATACACGCGAAACAAGGAATGGCATATGTTCAAGTTGTCATACGTGTTTTCTTTTAACAGTTTTGCACCCAATCTGATTACAAAGGACTACATTTGCTTAAAGGACATTTCTTCCTGGGTTTGTTCTTCAGTGTGCTTCATAGACAAATACAGAATTTATAAGAGCGTAGACATAGATTATCGGTATTGTTAGGTGCTTAATTATCCCAAACAATGTTCACTAAACGACTGCAGATATGCAACTTGCAACCCCGGCCAAGACGGTCAGGTTTGGACCATTCTACAACTTTCCTGCATATGGACAATATAAGATATCTCTAATTAATTTCCTTCTTTGTTGTTAGACAGTAAAATACATTTTCCATATTGTTTTTGCATAAAGTTTAAGAGTTTATAAGGGACTCGTTATATACTCTATTCAAAGCTCATCTCTTGTACGTTTCACATTTCTTGCATCAAATCTGTACGCTTAATTCATTATGTGGTTAATCAGCTGAACATACACAAGTTTTGCACAGAATTCATTTTTAGGCTTTGGGGGCACTTTTTTAACACTTATGTTGACTTTGGGGCGGCAGAAAACTCCCAGTGTCTCAGGCTTGGACAGCAGAAACCCTTTTCTTTTTGTTTTGTTAATTCAAGTCCTATTCCTTTCCATTGTCTGTCAGTGTGTGTTGAAGCTATTGAGATGTACAGGAGAATTTGGGAGAATTTGCACTTTTGGCGATGAAAAGAATTTGTATTGTATATGAGACCACTAAATCTACATCGTCTAAATCAAACAATTCCATGTTGTTTTCCTTTTTTCATTTTAATTCTTTTTCTTTTTTTTTTGGTTTTGTTTTATTTTTACAAAATATATCCAAAAATGTCTGACGTTTAAGAAATAAGACATTTCTATTAAAAACAGAATGTTTACGACCTCCCTGTCTTTGTATGCTATTTTTAATTTTTTTCTAAAAACATCCAAACAAAAAAAAAGTGTTTAATACAGGTATAGTATGTCTATATATACACGTATATGATTAAGATAAAAAGGAAGCTCTTAACTAAAGCAGGAGTTTACTTAAGAGGCCAGCTGAAAGTGCCCCAAAAACTTTTTTGTTTGTTTGTTTTGTTTACAGTTGTGAATGTAATGTAAACAACTCTTTCTCCATGATATTTTAGAATTTATCTAATGCTTAAACTGTGATCTTGAACTTAATACTGACACCTATCCGTGTGGATGCAGCATTACACAAAAACTAAAGTTTTAGCCTGCTGAGGCTGTATTTGCAAGCATATTTTGTTTTATTCTTCAAGTGGAAGCATCTGATAAAAGGGAGGTTACAGAGATAAAGTTAGCACTCTTTAGCTGGTCGTGTATTCTCAACTTGTCTTCCCGTTTAAGTTAACTCTTGCACGGAGTAAAAAAGCTTGCTTCTCACATGAGCCTTCTTCCATTGGAATCATATTATCCAGATTTGACTTTTTAATACATCAGTGTGTCTCTCACCTGAATGTGTGTACTGTGTGAGGTACTAGGTGTCAATTTGATTATATAACTGGTGTACAATTGAAATCTAACACTTGTAAATATGCTGCACTTTTGAATACATTGTGGCTACGGACAAATTATGCCATTCTTTAAACTTGTAGCTGATTTGGTAGCTGCAACGCTGTAAAACATTTGCTGTAGTTATGCAGCTGTTTTCCAGAGTTACTGGCAAAGCTGCATAACTACAGCAATTTCTTAGTGTTGCAGCTACCAAATCAGCTGAACTGACAAGGTGGTACTTTAATGGTAAGGCGAGTTTTAAAAATCTGGTAGCTGGTTAGCCAGCTAATAACCATTTCAGACTAGTTGATTACCAGCTCAGACCAGCTGTAAGATACTGTGCTCCAGATTACAGCTACCAGTTGTCTCAAACAGGATTTATTTTGGCTTTATTATAGCATCATTTTAACTTCTTGCCTTTTCTTAAGTCAGTCGGCCTGCAAATGTTCAAAGGTTTACTAAAGCTCAGAGAAATCTGCACAATAGTAAACCATATACTACTGTAGTGTCATTTCGCGCCAAATTGGAAAATAGGCGGCACAAATTCATGAAATCGCTAGATTACGATTACCATAATTCGGCTTTATTATTATCACTAATTCTTGTAATGTTGATTTTAATTTGAAGTAAACACTTACGTGTGGTGTTATGTAGCATGTATTCAAAGAGACATGCACTTTTCGCCATGCCATTATTTTTTATTTCTTTCAGGAGAATGGTCTCGCGTACACAGTGACGACGCTTAAAAATAAACATCGCAATCTAGTTCATTACATGACCACAAGATGTCACTACACCTTAACTGTTCCTCCGCGACAAACTCTTCAAGATTTCCCTCCGATTAAGGGTGTATATCCAAACTATCTGCATTGTTCTTTGTGTGTAGTGAGAATGATTTACAACAGGGTTTTTAAAAAGAACAATAAATAATCATTTATATGCTTTATTTTATTCTATAAATAATTAAGCATACATTCATCTGATTTTAAACTGTGGCTTCTTCCTGTTGTGCAGCATATCTACATATAGGTTAGTATTTTGAAGGAAATATTACTAACAATTAAATTTTTGTACTATTGAGTTAAATACAGTGGTTTAGATTTGATATGTTTGACGTTATCCCTGGGTGCTATGCACTCATTTTATCACAGGACATTAAAAGCTGGTAGTTTATTAAGAAATACTCCAGATTTAATACTGATACCCGAATTTTCCCAAACTGAAATGTTTAAAATATTCAGTTCAGATGAAAAAAAAAAAAAATTAACTATTTCACTCAAATGTAGAAAAGTGGTTTCTGGCAGGAAAACATAATTCCAACATTTATTTTTAAAAAAAAGCATTGAAATGTATTGCAGGTTGGCCAGTATATCCAACAGTACTGGTCACATGTGGGTCTGAAATTAGTTGTATCAGACTTTATTTGGGCGTTTGCATGTAAAATATGTCAATACACGTCCCCTACTCTGATGTAAAGTGCTTATTTTAAGACTCTGGGTAGTGTCCTCCTCCTCCTAATGTCCCAGACACGACAGAAGCAGGATACAAACACAGAATTGAGAGGTGATTAATAATTAAGCAGAACGGAGCAGGCGAAGGGGTTACATTGTTTTTCTCACTTAGGGGTGTTTTTTCTGTCCGAACAGATTGAGTTGGAAACAGGGTCACGGGGATCAAAGAAAACCCTGAAGCAGCCTGTTACATTTTTTTTTTTAAAATATCTGCAGGCCCACTCTGTATTCTCTCTCTCTCTCTTTTTTGCAGCGTGTGTGTGTGTGTGTGTATGTGAGTCAGTGAGAGAGATTTCACGCAATGACAGGACTAGATAAAACCCCTGCAGATTTCCCAACAATGAACTCCGGGAGGTATATCTCAAAGAGAAAAATATGTCTTAATCGGCCTCATTGACAGCTTATTATTACTAAGAGTCAAATGACATTAAAATCACACTTATATTGCTTACACATCGTAACTCAGGAACACTTGCCACCGCACAGGTTATTTAAATAAAGAAAAAGCTAATAGTATCACTCTAGTCTTTTTTCGAGTGCGGATTTGTCTAACTATTCCATATGTCAATAATTTGGCGCTGCTCAAGACAACCCCCCTTTCATATGCTGATTAGGGACCTTGACCTTTAACCCCTGAACCTCACATCCCGTATCGCAAGTGCCCCCTGACCCTGTTCCACACGCAGAATGCTTTCAGGGCCCCAAAGGCTTGCCACTGGACATCTCTCGGTCCCTGGAGACTGAGAAGCGAGGTACCTTTAAACCACTGCGGCAAAAATCCCCACCAAAACTCTGCAGTCATTAATATGCAAAAATGCAAATGAGTGGGTAATTAAGAGCTGGAGCTCTCTGGAGGCTCTTTGATTGCTAATGAATTCTAATCTGCAAAGAAGGGGGGAGGGGAACGAGGAGAAAAGGATGAAAGAATCAGACAAAAAAAGAGGAAAATATTAAAAAGTCGCTCCTATATGTAATCACATAATCCCTTATGGAAGCCACAAAGGGTCTCACTTACTATCCGGAGTCACACAACACGGCTAATGTGTCATTCGATGACCACAACCAAACATTCGCTAGAAATGCTAACAATTGGCCCTGGGTGAAAAATGCACGAGCGGATCCAAAGCCCTGACATTCCAAAGGCCCTTTGAAAGACTTTCTGAACAATAAACAGGATACTGTAGGGCTGTACGTCCTCATAACAGACATCTTGTTTTACAGTATATCGCAGCCAAGGTGAGCTCCTGAGAAAGACAGTGACAGAGAGAATGTCGGAGAGGTCAGGTAGCATGACTGTCTGCATGGCAGCACCAGCTGTGTTGTGGAGAGGAGATGTTATTTCATCACTTTTGCGAGCGAAAACACCCCCCACTCACACTCCCTCGCTCTGTCTCGCTCGCACAGGCACACACAAACATGCTGTTATTGTTACTGAAGTAGTCCCACGACACCCACAATCTCCCACTTCACCCCTCCACCCTCCTCATCCATCTCTCCTTCTTTCTTTCGCTCTTTGCTTCACATGCCGCACCTCTTTGTTAGTTAACTTCATATCAAAACGTGATGAATATTTTTTGTTTCAGGGGGAATAAAGAATATTCGGTGACTGTTTACTCACCCTCGTGTCGTTTCAAAGCGGCATGTTGCGTAGGAAAGATTTAGGCCGTTTGCACTAGTGTGTTTCATTTTAAAACGAAGACGATCTTCGTCTAAACTGGTGTTTTCACTGCGTTTCAGAAAAGATCTCTCACTTTACAACTTGACTACTCATGCGCACTGGGTATGCGAATAAACGCGTAAATAGTTACCTTTTAGTTATCGAGTAAATATTCGACTTTCAAAGGTCTCCGTTTTGGTCATTCACAATGAAATTGCAACCCTGGAGTTTTCAAACTAAAACGGGGTATCGGAGGTTCGAAAACGCCAGAGTAGTGTAAACAACAGATGTAACTGTAGCAAAACAAAAACACACTAGTGTAAACGTAACCTAAAAAAACTGTACTTTTCAATTAATTGTTTGGTTTGGTTCACAAAACCTGTCTGAATGAATTGTCCATGAATCTGAATTCATTTTCGTGGCATGCAGGGAAGACTATCAGTGAATTATGGCTTAAGTTTTGGTTCCTCTCAGAAGTCTAACCTCACATGATCTCTGAAGATGTGGAGTTCCTGTGGCACTTTTATGGTATCCTTTTGAAGCTTAAATATCTAGTCATTGAAATTTTATGTTAAGCAAGCACTTTAATACTTTTCAGATTTTTTTTTATACTCCATACGAAAAAAAACAAACTTTTTTTTTTTTTTTTCGGCTAAACTCTTGTTTTAACCTACCGTTAAGTGTATCCTTCGCGAGTACATTATTGCGTAACTATTCTGTTGTTCCTATGACACCGAATGTTTAGAACGTTCCAAAAGAGCGTTTACCAGATGTGGATGTGTATATAAACAGACTTACTGCGGATTGTAAAAGGGTTAATGAACTTATACTGCTTCTCGCTCCGTGCCACGTTAACTTAGAGCTCGAGCGACCGCAGGTCTGTGTGGCGGGAAGCTGGAGGTCTTGGGGTTTGTAAACAGGAAGTCTACGCTACACTCACTGTACCTGATGCGTGGGTGATAGAGCAGGGGCTGCCCGAGCAGAATGTGCAGCGTTGGGATCCAAAAATGGCAGGTGTGTCAGAGATAGGGGAACACATGATATAATCTTACGAGACCCTTGAGAGATCGAGTGTGAAATGGTTTGAAAAACAGAGGCAACCACATCGCCCCATTTTTGAGTTCTCAAAAGCTTTTGGATGCGCAAATGAGTCTTACTAAACCTGTCAAGAACATTACTGGGTAATATTTCGCACGAATAAATAAATAAAACTTACACATTAGCTACAGTAATGACAATTTGGTAGTTTAATCGTCACAAAAATAAATGAATACACACACACACACATATTTTATTATAATTGTTTTTAAATCTGCACTTTTTAGTGCAATAAACCACTTGAGAAACAATGAAAAATGTTGGCAAAAAAATATAGCCACAATAACTATTAACAATCCATAATAGGCTAAATTTAATGTTATAATTGTATGCAAGTTTTTTGTATGTAAAATATATTTGTTTTCTTTTTATTATTATTATTGCAGATAACATTTGGGAAACAGTTTGTGAGAAATTAGCTTAACTGTTAAAAACAGTTACAAAAATAATAACACAAAATAGGCTGGTAAAAAGTGGTAAACAATATATAAACATTTCCTCTCTTTCTTTCTTTTGATGAGGTAAAAGGCAGATTTTGTGCAGTGCAACTGTTTCAGGGAAGCTCAGGTGTCTGGTCTTATCTACCCAAGGCATTTGCTAAGCATTGGTATCGCTACTAATCAACACGCTGGCTTGATGGTCCTTTTCCCAGGGTGCTGTAAAGGTGGGTGCCTTGATTTTAGTGTCCGTTGACTGGCCTCCAATCGAGCCAAGTCAGCGGGGGTCAGTTTACCATGTGCAGGGCAAGCAAAACAGACAGATACTTCGTGCCTCTCTCCTCCCCTTCGTCTCAGATAGTCCCAGAACATGGGCAAAGGGCCAAAGACATCAATCTGTGAAGTAGAGTTTCAGAAAAATATTTCCATGAGGCTACACAATCATTTTTAGAATCTGTGCATTCACCGCTGTGTTCCATAGACTGGAAATGAATCAACATTCCTGTTTGAGAATGAGAGAATTCAGCCGGTGATTGTCATAGTTTGAATTGATGGGGGTTGGTGAGGCTTTGGGGTTATGGAGCTTGGCCTAGTTTCGTGTCTGATCACTACCGTATGCACCAAAGAACTCGCCCTCCGCTGCAGGTAGTCAACGAGTGCAGCACAGCGCACCCCAAACATCTGCGTGATACAGCAGCCACGGAGGAGTTTCTTTGAAGAGCTCAGATGGCTTTTAGTGATGTGAAAAGAGAAGTAAATCAGAGATTAGAGAGTTCTGTGAGGAGGATGAATGCATGAAAAGGTTAGGGGTTCATACTGTGCAGTGCTGTAGAGCAAACAGAGATAAAAGGTGGGTTCTAGGCTCAGATGACCTGGAAATGGAAAACTCTGGAGATGCACACGGCGAGAAGCTTCAGGTTCAAACCAACCGACTGCAGGTGCTCCGTTCCGTATAGTTTGGTTTACCAATGATTGCACTTAAAGATATTTTTCGGTATTTCTTTGTATCGGGTGAAAACCTACAGAGAAATACATTCCACCATTCTCGTCACTATAATTTATCTGCCCATAGCTTTACTTCTGAGCTTTGTCATTATTCTTATAATGATTGTCATTAGATTCTCATTACTGTATTACATTAATTCTGTCCAGGTTGAATTTTAAATTATTAATTAACATTATAACATAAGAAATTAACAGCACAAAAAGCTACAGCCATCTTGAAATACTTTACTATTCAAATTAAATAATTGTATTGTACAATACATTTGTTATATAATACACATAAATAAGTGACCCTGGACCACAAAACCATATATGTGTCAGTTTTTGGAAATGTTGATATATATTTAAGCTTTCCGTTGATGTATGGTTGTTAGGATAGGATCATATTTGGCTGAGATACAACTATTTGAATCTGAGGGTGCAAAAAATAAAAATTTACATATTGAGAAAATTGACACTGAAGTCAAAAAGTAGTTCTCAGCAATGCATATAACTAAACAAAAATTAGGTTTTGACCCATATATTTTTGGCTATTGCTATGTGTGTGGTTCAGGGTCACAAATACTGTACAAACATGTATATTAGAATTCATGGTAATTTAATTTTTTATTTTTTTATATTCTAGGGTGAAACTGTACAATCCATATTTTTGTCAATTCCATTGTTTTTCACAAGTAAATAACATAAATGCCAATAAATTATATATTAAATATATTTATATATTAAAAATAAATTACATATTAATTATATATATGTATATATTGCTATATATATGTTGCTACTTAATACTTAAAACATAAAACATAATTATTAGCATAAAGCAAACTTACATCAAAATAATACTTTTTAATACAAAATCAAATTATTATTGGCAATAATGAAAAGCTTTGAAGCCTTCTTTGAATAAAGCTTTTTTTTGGGGGGGGGGGGGGGTCATTTGTAGTTTGAAGAAAGAAATGTGACAAATTAAAAAAATTCAAAGATATAATTAGTAATAAAGAAAGTAATCATAAAATCATTTTATAAAATCCTTTGATTTTAATGTCTATTTTTATGCAAATCTCAGTTTCACTAACTTAACTTTATTATTATTATTATCATTATTATTTTTTGGAAAGCCCTTTAAACTCCCCCAAACAATTACTTTTTGAACCATTCATGAATGCAAACAGAAAACACGCGAAAATAATACTTACGCTCTGTTAAACCAAATAAATACATGCTGCCATGAATAATTTCCATATACCAATTTAATGATAATTGCATGGTAATTTCATTGTATGCTTCAAATTGAGTAGTATAATATTATGCCAAGGAAATGTTACAATAGCAAAACAATAGTCTTTATTCAGACATTCTACATAGATAAATATTTTATACGCTCACACAAATGTATGAATGATTAGCAGAAACGTGTGAAACATATGCTAATTTTACTTCTACATCTGGCGTTAATTACAGACAGAGGGCGGAGGATGGCTGGAAGGAGGATTCAACAGAGTCTCTTAGATAATGAATCCTACCATGCATGGAAACAAGATATTACACTAAACTATCATGGATTTTTTGTGTAAATCTGTCACATTACGCAGCCACTCTCTGCATTGTCCTCGCCGTTTTCCACTTTGCTATAGATTAGGACTGCTTGCGATGACGAATCCAGTGTCCATCAAAGTGATATCTCAATCGAGAAATTTACGTATCTTTTTGTCTTAAAATCCTCAGACGTCTTTCCGAACAACAGTGCTTCTTTCCTTCAAGATTTTTTTTTCTTTTGTCTGTTTTAACCCTCCTTTCTGCATGACCCACTGCATGCTCTCCATGTCAGTCCCAGCTGTTACTACAAACTACTTGGAGATCTTACAAGCTCACTAATTTCGCTCTTGAAATCCCACTGTTCGCTGTGAACCACAATCTGACCTATAGCAGTAGGCTCATTTGTCTTTGCCTGAAAAACTGGCTAAACTCTATGACATATAACCTATATAATAATATATAAATAAATGCATGCATGATCAAACGTTGTGGTTATAGTGTGTGGTGCTCTCTCGGCGCTAGTAAAGGTATGTAACCCAGCTGTATTCCTTTGCCTTACAGCTCCATTGTCCACCACATAGGACCCTTGGGGCTAATTATTACAATTTACTGTGCTTTTTGTTATTCAATAGAGATCCATGATATTATTTACTAATTTGCTTGCTCCCTGATGTGGAGAGCTTAAATGGTTCCATTATTTTTTGCAAATGTATCCGCTTTTCCACTAAGTAGTTTCTTCAAAAGAACATATCAAACTTTCCATTGAATTTTTAATTATTAGTAATGAGATTTTTTTAAACCACACCCTCCTCAGCTGTTCTATCTCTTTGACATGTTACTAAATAATTAGCTCACATAATCACTATTGGAATTTAAGCCCCTTCATGACATTTTCCACGATCTTCACCAATATTTAGACTCGTCTCTTTGCTTCGGTTGACCTCGTTTCTTGCATTTTCTTCTCTTTCTGGTTCTTCCTTTCTGTGGGATTCGTGTGGTGCGAAATCTACAATTGACTTGTACCTCTTCATCTGTTGTTTCCTGCCATCATCCTTCTCTCTTCTTCTGGCCATGCTGCATGGCCTCTCATCCCATCCCCCCGCTACACACTCTGTTATGATCCCTGTATTCTGTGATCCCATGCTCCTCTCCCCCCCCCCTCACTAGACCAGCTCTATGAATCAGCCACAGGGAGAGACGGAAACAATTCTGTGGTTGTGGTACGTTTTATGACTGGAAAGGCATGCTCAGTAGGGCACGGTATTTAGTGTAAAGATCAGTGTAGACTTTGATTTTGTTTTGGTTCCACATACTGGCTTAGTTCTGTAAAAACATACATTTTTAAAATAAATGACAATATGTGCATGTGGTGGGTGAAGTGTAATAATTAAGGGTTTAAATAACTTTGCCAAGTTAGTCGGTAGTGAGAATTTTTTATATATATGTTGACCACTGAAAAATACAGTTCAAGAAAGGCAAATGTAACATTTTATATATGCTAGGATTTATATATTTTTGTTAGGCTGTTATTTATTTATTTATTTTTGTATTATATTTGGACAAAAATTTAACTCATTACTATTGACAGTCACGTGAGGCGGCAAAAAAACGAAGTAAATATCAAGTGTTTAACTGGATACCTAAATGCAAAGCTTCAGTTTGAAGCCTTTTAGAATAATAAAGGCAGACATCATGTAATGTTCACAAATTACCTTAGCAAAGTCTTACCTTAAGTATAAACGGTGTGAGCAGATCAAGTATACTGTAGATTTAGTTACAGAGTAGCCTAACTAGTAGTCACTAAGCCTCCTACTAAGCCGTGAGTACTATCCATCAACACTAAAGAAAATTAAAGTCTGCTTGAATGTTTGGCAGGAAACCAAGTGCAAGACAGAAATGTGTTAAGTAAACAAATAAAAAAATAGCAATATTGATAGCGTTTCTCCCTAAAATTGTGAATTCACTTTTATAAGCGTTTTTAGCCAAAGTAGCGATACAACGCGCGGGCGTCGACGTTAACCAGACTAATAAAATGATGTCACGCAGGCTGTGCTCTAGCCCCTTCAGTCAGCCTCACTGAACACACAGTGTTCGTCAGGAAAGGGGCGGGTCTGGAGTGGATATACGCGTAACTATTGGACATTCCAATTGCCTGTCACTTTCTGTCGGCTTTCTATTGGCTACTAGCATGCGGGTTTATCTCTCCATCTCTTGCTGCTCTTGTATAAATGCCGCTTACTTTTCTACCGTCAACCTCCGCCGGATGTTATAGTTCCTATTATCAATTCTTTTCCCCTTGAACTACAGCTCTCAAATCTTGCCTGATAAATGACTAACAATCATTCTCCGCGTCCTGACCAATCCGCGTTTTTTAACGCGTAGACCTTGTCGAAAAAACTCTTGACTCCTGTGGGCACATGAAACTGGACACCCGAGCGTTTGAGGCCCCTCTTTCCACGCGGAGGAATACATTGTTGCTGCTCACAATGTGGATGGAGGTGGTCAAGATGTCTACTAGAAGAATGAATTCACCTCAATTGTAACAACATAAAGGAAGTCGTGGCGCGGGATTGTTTGGATACAGACCTGCAACATTGTGTTTATGACGTTGGCGTTTTGTAGGAGGATGTCAAAGGAGGAATAACACATTGTTGCGCCTCTCAGCCTTTAATGCGCCGTGCTTCAAATTCTTTCAAGTTTTATGGTTTTTCCCTACGAGATTCAACCTTTCTTTTTTTTACAACTGGATGTAAAACAACTGATAATCAGAGGTAATGATTTTTGCCCTTCTGTCGAGTTTTACGGGTTAACAAGTTGAATCGTTTTAGTCTCATATTTACATCAGAGAAGTCACATAATTGCATATTGAAGTTGCATTTAGCAAGTTTTTGGGATGTGTGCTTATGGAAGTGGGGGATGCAGAGTTTTTTTCCTTGCTTAGAGGCTGTGGTGGTGGTGGGAAGTCCTGCCCAGTTTTGTGCTGGTGGTCTTTAACCCAGTTCTATCCTAACAGAAATGACTCCTTTGTCCTTTTATCAAAGTAAGGATTAGTTTTGTGGAGTCTAAGTGACTAGTTAACAGCGAGCTGTCAGTGCAAATTTAATTTGATGAAAGTTACTTTTAATTTGTCAGACTTGTTAAAATGAATCATTTCCTACTGAACTTAAGCGCCGTAGCGTGTTGCATCCAGGCTTGCTTTTTCACAAAAGCTTTGGTTAATTCAGTTACTTCGGTGAATATTTTTTTTTTTGGCAGGAAATTCCTCGCCCCCCCACCCCCACTCGCCTTCATCAAATCGCGAGTCTCTTGAGGAAAAGTTGACATTTTGTCGCGGTACTTTTATTAACTTTTGCCTAATCCCCAGCCAAGCTTCTACATTTATCTCACAACGCATGAATAATTGAGAATTATCGACCCGACGGCTGCTTAATATTGATAATAATGCCGTTCTTATCAAAAGTATGCGCGCGCGATCCATGTGGCCTATTGGTTTTCGAAATGGTTAGCTATCGGAATACAATAAGTTTACAACTGAGAATAAATATTGACATTATTCATGTCTGGGTGAAGCTTAGACCTGTGCACAAAGGAAGGGACGTGACTAAACTCTAGTTTAAACGTGTTTGCACATTCAGTAATGGAGATGGGGTTTAAAATAGACATTTTCGCGATGCATTTTACGCTTTTTTTTATTCATAGCGTAGATTTAGTTTGGGTAGCCTACATAAATTGGTGGTTAGTGGTAACACTGTTGCGCTCTCTTACAACTAACCACCAATGGCTGCAGTGACACAGACCTAAAGATACAATTTACCCTATCTTTTAACTACGAAATACGTTTTAAATGTGTGTTTTGTTTTTAGTGTCACCTCACTCCTTTCCCTTTATCCTGTGTGTGATAGGAAGCTGTACGTTTAGAGATGGAAATCGTAAGGAATTTAGCGATTCTGCTTAGGTCATTATGATTTCTTGACGACATTAATGATGTTGATATGGCATAATAATCAAGAAAAAAATGTTGCATTTACAGCCCTGAGCAGTTTGTTGGCAAATTATGCGACCGTATCAGCTTTCAGCAGAGCCGACGTAACAAATCATAAATGCATGTAGCTACGTCTCTAGCATATGTGTCATTTTACAGACTTTCAGAGCTATCATAATGCATCATAAAACTGGCCCTAATTTTAATGCGAATAGTGAACAAACAAAAAGGTGGTTACCAGTTTCATTCATCATTTATATAATATAACATGATGTGTAGGCCTGTCTTATTTGCACGTTGTCATACGAATATCCAGTCAGTAATTATGCTTATGCAAGTTATTAGTTAAACCAAAATCAGACAAAACTAAATAAATAACTTTGGGGATTCAGTAAGTGATGTAGATTAATTCATTAACAGCTGATTCTACCCAGTATTTCAGATCCACTATACAGACTCGGTTAATAAGAATCGTTCGTTCGCAATTGGAATTGCACAGGTGGCGCTGTATTTTTTTGAATCGCTTAAAAGAATCGACTCATAAGAGTCACTCGTTCAGGAATCGCATTGGACTGGTCGCGTTGGAGGTTTAAAGCTCTAGCTTAAATTGATCATATGAAATACTGTCAGATTCCAGCGATCTGCATGATTAAAAACTGCTAATAAACAAATGGGATTTTTTTTAATATAGAAAAAGAACCTGTTCTTGATTCCCAACCCTAATCAGGCTACAATAAGGCCTTCACCTCAATCTTCAGCCAGGGCTGTTCTTACCAGTTAAAATCTTATTGTGTTTCTCAGATCTGATACTTTTGTCACTTTTTACGTGGAAATATGCCAATATACAGAGTAGCCTACAGTATATTTTTACTTGTGGTTTGGCTTTGTTTTGGCTGGCAAAGACTTGAGGGGAATTTGGGCCCTCCGTTACTTATCTTTCCTGACTTTTTACTAAGGGGCCAATTTCTACATGTTGTCATTTAGTTGTTTTTGTTTGGTAGTCGAGAAAGCAGTGTGAATAAAATGTACTTGCAAGGTGTAAAAACACTTTTATTTTAGCTATTGGCTTGTAATAGTGTTATAATAAGACAGCTGAAGGGAAACTAAGGGTTAATAAGCAGGACCGCTAAAGCACACCACCTGTTGGCATGCAATAGCATACAGGACCCCTTAAGATGTTCCTCAGGAAAAAAAAAAACGTTCATATATTTATTTCTTTATTTTTAACCTAAATTTGACAGTTTCGTTGTATTTTAGTAAAAAAAAGAAACTTAAAATATTGCATTTGGACGTTGTTTAAATTTCCCTCTTTTTGTTTGATGGTCTCCTTTCATGCAAATCAACTGGCCAGATAACTATAAATCATGCACAGGATAGAGATGTACAATAAGTTAAGGACATTGATTTGCATGTTCCATGTGCTGATATCATGGCTTCATGGAAACTTATTGACTTGTGATTGCATTTAGTTTCATTAGTCTGCTGAGGTTGCATAACACAACAATATTAATAAGATTGACAGAAGAAATGGCTCTTTGAAAACAAACAGAATAAAACCCTGTGATGCTTTTTTTTTTTTTTTTGGCCAATTCATTGTAATACAAGGCTGTAAAACGTACAGGATGTCCCCGGCCAAATTAATTATCAAGCAAGTTTTAGATTTAAAATTAAAATCTTGGACGAAGATAATGACTTGGCACTGGCATTCCATGCAGACTCCTGAAGCAATGCATAGTTAGTTAATTAAACGTAGTCCCATTATTCATTTGAGACATGGAAATGCTGCTAATGTACTCTTAGGAGATGTGTATATTATTAGTACAATACACTCTTGCTTTTATTTACTATTCGACATGCACTTCATCACTGCTTTTCTCATTCATCTGGTCTTTAGATAGCTCACCCCAGCTGTCTCTCTCTGGTTTTCTTCTGCAGGGTGCTTTAAAGACCGAGGGGTATGAACGAGGCGCACCAGAGAATGGCTACAGTGGGAACAGATAAGGAACTCAGTGACCTGTTGGATTTCAGTGCAGTAAGGAAGAGACTATGGAGTCTTTGTTACTCATCTAGACAAAAACTCTCTCTCGTAAAGAATCGCTTTACGATTCCCTTATTCGCTTCAACAAAATCTGACCTTGTAGTCAGAGGATAGACGTTTTCGAATCGATCGAATCTCACGTCACAATGCCCGCTGTGTTGTTGGTGGCTTTAAACATCATAATGAATCTTTACATCACGTGCGGCCTTAGTCCTTAGAAGTGCATGTTGCCATTTGAAACATCTCCAGCATAATACCCATCGCCCTCTTATCCTTATCCTTCCATTTATTGTTCTCACCTGTTGTTAAAATTTGATTCTTCTTGGCGGTCATGCTTTCCTAAATAGCATAAAAAAAAGCGGCAATGTATAAATGTTAATCGCTTGATTCATTGAATGGCTCGACCATGCTTAATTTATCGCATTGGAAAATTGCCATCCACTGAAGCAGTGAATCAATTAAGCCGATACGTTGATAATCAGACGTGCCAGATCAAATGCATTATGATCTCACATCTAATTACAAATTGTTGATGGTTTAGTTACTCCCTTACATCGCATTCATTTTCCTGCTTTGAAGCTTTTAATAAAACAGGAGCTTATGCCTTTGGTATCTGCTTTCTCGTGGTGTTAAAGGTGGTTTGCATTGTGAAAAATGTCTACCACACCAGAAAGTCCCTCTCATGCACCATGCAAGGCTAGCACTGTTGCTGCTTACGGGTTTCTCTTTGCACTTCAAAAACAAAGAGGCATCATGCATCCATGTAAACGGATCCTCTCCAGCCCCTTTCCATGAAACGTTTGAATTCTTTGCAGTATTAGACAAGATGCACCTTCAAAGAGCTTTGTGCGAAAGGGTTTCTTTCAGATTGAGCCATTTTAGTGGGTTATACGTGGCAAAGTTGGCATGACCTTTAGCGTTAAACTTTTGAACAAGCTTAGCTTGACGTCACATAGCGTAAATCCCCAATAATGCTGAAAAATCGACTTCTTGTTGTGAGTTTGTCGTAATATGCGACTATGCTAAAACGACTTGTTTTTCTGCCTTAGATGTTTGCACCTCCTGTGGCCAATGGGAAGAACAGGCCTACCACACTTGCCAGCAGTCAATTTAGTGGTTCAGGTAAGTCTCAGCGCATGCTTTTCCCCCCGCTATACTTGAATTTGCTATATTTATGCATTTTTAAAGCGGCGTTCCTGGAGATGTTTGGGCCGGTTGCTAAGTGCTCGTTGCTTTTAACAGAAGAAAAGGACATGCTTCTTCTTGTTTTCCTAAACCCCCCTCTTTTATGAATTCACCGTAGTATATCCAGAGTCAAAGCTCGGGGCAGTTTGGATCTCTTTGAACTGGTTGTTCAGTTAAAGCACATATTGCACAAACTTGTACATCGTGAAAACTTTGTTAGGTCAAGAGGAGTGGCTGATTGGTTGCTTTGCTGTTTATAATCACGTTTTTACCCAGAACGTTTTAGCTGCCCGAAGCATCTCATTGTGTTTTTGTTTTGTTTGTCATTTATCACTTTTTAACCAGTTGCACGTCACATCGACAAAAGTGTTATTTTTGCCACCATTGTTGGCTTGTGCTGCTTCAGTTCAGATTGTTTCAGAAGCTGTCAAAGGCATGAACGTCCCATGCGTTTCTCTTTCAGTCTGTCTGTCTGTCTCCCAATCGACACTCCAAACATTACCCTTGAAAAAGAACAATCTGAGAACAAAGACTTAAATAAAGGCCTTGCGGTCTCAAAACGATTCCCCCACCCCACCGCGTAAAACACTCCTCCCCCCCCACACACAAGAAAACACTTTCTCCCCCTGCCAACTGACAGGAAATGGACCCTCTCTGAAACAAAGCTCTCTCATACCTCCCACCACCCCGCAGGAGGCCCGCATGAAAACAGCAAAAGAAACACTGTGAAAGATCACCAGCTTCACTCTCGGTCTGTGGCGGCCTAAAGTGCCAATTACATAGCAGGGCCAAGCTAATGTCTCAGTTTGAGATTTTTATTGCGAGAGCTACCTGACACCGAGGTGACCCCCGACTCTTAAATCTGTCACTTGTGAGATGCTTCTAGAAGGTCTCCACATCAGTCAACATAAGCCTCACCCTGTGAACCCGGTATAACAGGATATGACATGTTCTTAAATTCGCTATTGGGAAACACTGGTCCAAGTGACAGTTCCTTAGCGTTATTCATTTAAACTCTTAATGGAATTTTGGGGTCAGTACATTGTAAGCTCTGTCGGCACAGTTTGTGAACATGTTTTGAATTACAGGGTCTGAAATTCTTGACCGAATGTTGTGTTAATCACACTGCCTCAGAAACTTTCATCCATCATTTAAAAAAAAAAAGGTTTTGGATCTGGAAAAATGAGATTGAGAGGATGACAAAAACGAAAAGAAAAAGTACATTCAAAAAATTTTGGAGTCTTTATTTAATTTTTTTGAAGATGCCAGTGCTTATCCTTAAACTTTTTTGTGCTGTAAAGTTGTCAGCTTAATTTTTTTTAAAATCTTCTGTGCAAAAAGTCCTTATTTTGCACAAGTTGTCCCAAAGTTGCATTTTTTTTTTTTTTTTTTCTTCTTCAGTGAATGGTCATGGCATGTATTTTTGCACAGGCAAGCTTATTAATTCGATGTATCCAGCTAGTCTCGTGTTAGGACCTAACTTCAAAACCTTGTACTTGAACGTTTATTGTATTGCCCTGTCCTTTCCGATTTTATTTTCCTTTTAAAGAATTAAAGGACAAAGGACATTTTATTTTTCTGTGGTAACATGTCACAAATGCTGTTGATAGAGCTTGACATTTATTGAACCCAGAGCATTCCTTAAAGATCAGAGAAAAGTATTCCAAATGAACAAAAGCTGTGATCTTTACTTCCTTGCCTGTAATGTTTTTCAGCTTTAAACCTCTGACTGTCCTCTGCTATTCAGTCAGAAGATCCCCAAAGTAAGGACTTGTTTAGAGTAGGCAGTGGCCTTCAGAAGTGCATCTGTTCCTCAAGACAAAAGTGCTCGGAAGGGTGCTAATTGCATTAAGCCATCTCCTCCCCCTCCTTGGGCATAGTCTTGGTGTTTGCGGGAATTTAACTTTTTTTTTGCATGGAAGGACTTCACCAGGCGTCCTCTCGCTCACCTCCACAGCTGCCCAACACGTCACCCACTGAGGACAGCATTAGGACAGGACAGAGTCCATTTCCCCCCTGGTCACACCCCTAAGATGCGAGCACATTTACACACACACACACACACACACACACCTCAAGCCGTTATTGCCTCACTTTTGATATCTGCTGTGATCTGAACCAAATAATGACACGCTGTGCAATTGATGTATTTGTAGGAGTGTATAAAGGAAATGATCTTTCCTCAACGCAGGAAATGGATTCGCTTCCTGCTTGACTGAATGTGGGATTTGTCTTTGTTGAATTGCATTTTGCAAATAAGTGGCCAATAACTCAAAATAGAAATCGCATCGCATCCTCAAAAAAGCCATATTATGTACACAAAAGCAAATTTGCTCAGAAAAAGCATTGGTTTGTTTTGCTAATGTGGTAATTAATTTGTAACAGTCTGACAAATCCAATCCAAAACCATTCGCCATGTTAAACATCTTATATGATTTTTCTGCATCTGTATCTCTGCCACTTCATTTTCCCCACATAAGACGATTCTGCCAGGGAGATTCTTTCACTCACTCAGTCAGTGCCCACTTCATTTCCCATGCTGCCTGCGTGGGCTCCATAGATCACTGCTGTCAGCGTGGATGTCGCTATTTGCTCTGCTTTGTTAGCTTCATCACTCATGCTCAGCCTTCAGTGGCCGCTCTGGCTGAGACCCCCTCTTCTCTCACACATTTTTAATTAGACCTCGGAAAAAAAAAAAAAATCAAAAGGCGAATATGAATATTCATAAACCAACTGCATTAATATGCACAATTATGCAAATCAGCATGCAATTAAGCCATGTGTCTTTGGAGAGCTTTGCATTAAGGCATAAGACAGGAGGCAGAGGGGAATGCTTTATGAGGAATTTCTGCTCCAGTACACTTTGAAATGTTGCTGCAATGTTTTCGACTATCCATTTTTCTACATTATAAAGCATATCGGAGAACCTTTTAACACTCCGTATCCTGTATGTGTTTTACTGAGACCCGTGTTGTCCCTGTGGGTCTCCACTCCCGAATGTACAATGATGCTAATTTCGCAATTCTTTGATCAGCCTGTTTTTGTTCTGCTTGCCGTGATATTCCTCCCCCCCAACTTGTCTTAATGAGATCCAGTGACTGAATGAATGCTCCCTTTATGGTCAGTGATGTCGAGGCTTGCTGAATGACATGGATATTAGTGTGGTGTGATGGTTTTGGATGAGATCCAGGGGCTGTCTGACACGCACAGAACCAGCCACCAAACGTCCAATAGCCTTAATGCATGAAAGAAGAATTAAAAAGGATCTTGATGTGAAGGTGTAGTGCTTGCCAAAATTTTGGGCTGAGAGTTTGCGATCGATTGTTTTGTAGGTATGGAAGAACGCAGTAGTCCCTGGGCTGCTGGAGAACAGAACAGTCCTTCTTTTAACCAGGTACAGGTAGACCCAATGACTTGTTTCTCGCCTAAAGGTGTTGTTGGGACATGTTTTATAGTTTTGACCTGCTTCTGTCTTGGGTTTTTCCAGAGTTATGGAGAGGGCTCACACTTCAACGAACATGATGGACTATCTTCCCCATTTCTCGGTACGGGAATTAGTGGTGAGTTTTACCAACTTCTCATTGATTTGCTTGTCCATGGGTTGCTTACGGTAGTTGAGCTTACCACTCAATCTCCTTGTTGTCTCCTTGACTTTCATTTCTTCCAATAATTGTGACATTTGGACTTTATTTAAAAAGTGCTGAGTTTGATTGGTTCACTCCTATTTCATGTGTATTTGCAGGCAAGAATGAAAGGGGTCCTTACTCTTCCTTTGGGGGCCAGGTAAGTGCAAGAATCTATTCTTGAGCAACACATGAAAGTGCTTTTAAAGTACTTAAATCCGCCATCTTGTTGTCCCCTATAGCCAGGGTTCCTGCCCTCAGACATCGCCATGCCTTCTGCAGATGCCATGTCTCCATCCGGACTGAAGTCTGGCTCACAGTTTTACCAATCGTACCCCACCAACCCCCGGAGACGCCCCTCAGAGGGAAGCATGGGTAAATAACTTATAACATTTACTAGACCTGCATCAGAGGAATCAGCATGGAAGGAAAGAGTACCATGTGTGCTTTGATTTCTTTCACAGATCCCCAACCAAAAAAGATCAGGAAGCCGCCAGGACTGCCATCTTCAGTGAGTAACCTTTCTGGAATTGTTTCCCACTTGAAGTATTTAATTACTACTTCAATTTAATTATTAGAATTGTGAGATGTTATGTCAGCGGATTCCTGTCTGTTAGAAAATTGTAATTACATAAACATGATGTATTGGCCAGCACAGGAACTCGTAGAGTTGAGTTGAGGCATCCTAAATGGCTTGACATTAGTCCAAATGTTTAACTCCAGCACATCTGCCTGGAAATTTTTAGTGATATGTTCTGCAGGAAGGTGCTGAATTAGGATTGGACACCCCTGCTATGGACCTCAATTAGAGTAATAACATTTTTAATATGACGTTAACAGTAATAATTTAGTATAGGGACCAATTCTCACTATTGACTAGTTGCTTATTAGCATGCCTATTCTTGACATATTAGCACATAATATGCATTACCATATTCTATATCCCTAATTCTACCCAATAACTAAACTTAAAGGGTTACATCACACTACGTAAAGAAAACGCATAATTACTTTATTCAACAAATTCAGCATAGTAGCGCCACCGTAGCAGTATTTTAGAGAGTATTGCTGCGTGCAATTACGCTGTTCTGTTTCAGCCGCAGCTCACAGATGTTCAGTTTTTGTTCAAATCAAAGCATAAATAAACATAGAAGACGTATCCATGTGTCACAGCTGACACTGAAGAGTGTACGCCATTTTCCATGCAGCGATACTTTCCAAAATGGAGCAGTATTTGTTGAATAAAGGCGTTATTTTTTCCATAAAAAAAGTATTCTTGCCACTTCATAATGTTACGGTTGAACCACTGATGGCAAATGGCCTATTCCGACAATGTCTTTCGTACTTTTCTGGATCTTGAAAACATAATTTACCTGGCAGTCAATAGGACAGTCGCAAGCTGTTTTTTTTACCCAAAATATCTTGAATTGTGTCCCGAAGATGAACTTAGCTTTTATGGGTTTGGAACAATATGGGGGTAAGTGATTGTCAAGATTTTCATTCTGGAGAGGAGTAACCCTTTAACAACCACCTTACTAATTATTCATAAGTAACAAATTAGCGGTTTACTGGGGCAGAAGTCATAGTTAATGTTAGTGGTGAGAATCATACCTGAAAATAAAGTGTTGCCATGTAAACAAACAAGTGCATGGTTGTGACGAGTACAAATACTCAGAGATTGTGTCAAACTGTTTACGGATACAAATTTAAAAGCACATCCTTCCCGTAAACATTCCAGCTGACAGACTTTTGATTGAACAGGGTACATATTTTAATTTGCATCTGAATATGTCTACCATGACTAAGGTCCATAATAGTTCTGAACCTTTGACCATCACAGATCGGCGTTAACATGAACAAACATGCAAGTAGCCATACCCTTTTTTTTTTTCGAGTCATGGGAAGAATAACCGTTGTTTCTTGATGTAAATCCACATAAGCTCAACACTTTGCCCTCTAAAACCCCTCCCCAGACGTGATCCTTCAGATTCGCCCATGCTAGACCTTATCCTCCCCCTCTTCCAAAGTGACCCAGTTGTGAGTCCCCTTGCACCTCTCTCTCTCTCTTGCTTGTCTTAGCTCAGATTAATGGCTTCTGATGAGCAAGGATTCTAGCTCCCGCTGAATCCTACTCTACGCCTCGGTATAACTTCCTCTTGTGCCGCCACAGCATTTTAATACCCTAACAATTGCGCCAATGCTACCTTTTTCAAACGTTACATATATCTAAAAATGTTTTTTTGAAGTTTAAATCCAACTTTGGCAACGCACTAAAGGATATCGATCCTTAACTTGTCTGGACTTGCCTTGATCTTCTCAAGTGCATCAACAAATCATTGTGAGGACGTGTTTCCTGGTGAACTTCAGAGAAGAGGGCCATTCACAGGGTTTTTTTTTTTCTTTTTCCCCTCCCTCATTTGTTCTTTTATGTGGTTTCTACATAATCGACCAGTCTATTTTGCTCCACTCCTACCACTTCTTCAGCAAGACCTCTCCCCCCGCTGTTCTCACCCCTCCCCTCTTCAGCCCAGCTGCCTGTGGAGTTGGACGGGCTCCAGGAGTAGGCAGATGGCTCTGTAATTAGAAGTGCATCTCTCCATTCCCATCCCACTTCTCCCTGTTAAATCAAATTACAGGCAAAAGAGAAATATCGCTTTGCTGGATTTGTATTCTCCGCTGGCCCGAGACCCACCCGCCCGCCAGTGCCCCCTCCCTCCCTCCCTCCCTCCCAAACACTCGCTCATGTATGCGCACAAACATACAAATCATACATGTTAAGACGTGCTTGTTTGTTGAATACGCTGCATAGAGGTATGCCTCGCGGCTTCTGAATTCAGAAGAATTTCCAATCATCGTTTGGTTTCGTCGATTCCAGATCATTTTATTGCGACTGCTATAAACAAAACGCATCTCTTTTTCCGTTTCCACATTATGGAATATGTCAACACCCAGTGTGCTTAGCTTGATTTGGACTCGCTCTTAGTGATGGTGCTCCCTGTAGCTGTCCTCCCGCTCCTTTTTTGGCTCATGGGAGTGCGAGAGGAAGCGCCGACTGTGCCATGAGATGGCCGTGGCGCATTTCCCAGCATGCTCTGTTCTCTGTCCCTGCCACTTTATCTGAGGGGGCACTATGGAAACACGCGTCCACGTCATTTGTACCGAGAACCACAATGCACTTGCCAGCTTCATGGGCTCAATATCAGTTGTGCATTCGAGTGCAAGTGATTCGCGACGGTTATATAGTCCTGTTTCCATAAACGCCATGTTTCTTTATGTCCTTGTTTGTTAACGCAGGTTTATGCTGCCACCTCTGGCGATGACTATATACGTGATGGTGCTGCCTACCCAGGCTCCAAACCTGGCTCTGTGTACCCAGGATCTTTTTACATGCAAGGTGCGTACACGGAGAAATTATATATATATATATTCTACTATTAATGTGGTTTGAAATTAGGAGTATGCACAAAGACAAATGTTCCTTTGGATTATTGTAGACATCCACATAACATGTTATTGATCCATCCCATCTGCCTTGGCATTCGCAGAGGGCCTTCACTCCTCTTCGGACCACTGGGCCCCCTCTGGATCCATAGGGCAGTCGGGATACACGGCCATGCTGGGGAATTCGCCACACATCAGTCAGCCAGGCTCCTTCTCTGCGATAAACCCACAAGACAGAATGGTACGTCTCCTGAAATGTTTGGAGAAGGGCTTAAATTGCAACTCATTTCAGAAGCTGCAATAACTGTTTATTTTCCACAGAACTATCCCTTGCATGGTGCGGACGTCAATGGCTTCCATTCGGGCTCGGCAGCCTATAGCCACACATCCTCCATGAATGGATCAGACAGCATTTTGGGTAAATTACCTTCGTCGTTTGAATTGAATGTCCTCCTAGGTTGGGAAATGAGCTTGTAATTGAGTTCAGATTAGATCTTGAAGTTGATTTTACTTGTAAAATCATTTTTGGCCTCGGACTAGTCTGAACTGTAATTTAGAGGAAATGGCCTTCAATCTTTCATTCAGACTTTGAATGGACATTTTTAGCAGATTGCAAATTATGGATCAGTTGAATAGTCATGACATTGACGTGATGAATGGAGCTAATAAGTACTCCCGTTCTCTCCCACAGCAAGCAGAGGCTCAGTCGCGAACAGCTCAGGTGATGAGATCGGAAAAGCTCTTGCTTCGGTGAGTGAGCTTTCATTAATCACCACAAAAGAGCGTTTGGCCATATGAAGTCAAAGATGTATAGCATCATTCAGACTTTGAATGATCCTTTGGTTTTGGATTATTATTAGCAATAGTTGAAGGAGTGCAGCGCTTCACGTTTAGTCATGTTTCTGATCGACAGATCTATCCTTCGGACCACAACAGCAACAACTTCTCCTCCACTCCTTCCACTCCTGTGGGCTCCCCTCAGGGCATTGCAAGTAAGTCCGATACGCTGTCTTATTCCGTCAAACCTCGATCTGGTTCATTAGATCAGTTTGTGTTGAGAGCTAGCAAGACAAAAACGTGTTCATGGAGGAAGAAGCCTGAAGAATCATAAATCATTCTCTTTAGATTGATGGGCTTTGTGTAGGTTGAGGTGTGGATGTGTGGAAGCTCTAGTGCGCCATCTGCTGTCGTAGAAGCTCATCAGCATTCAGACGTTTCACACTCGGGCTATAAATCATGTTCTCCTCAGCAGGTGCAGCACAGTGGTCGAGAGCTTCTGGCCAGACTGCTCTGTCTCCTAATTACGAGGGTGGACTTCATGCACTGGTAGGTTTATGAAGATCCATTTTGAACATTCACACTCTTTGGTTAAATAAATGTTCAAGCTGTGCTATTTTAGTATTATTATATACTATTAAAATATTAAACAATATTGTGATTTTTAGCTCTTATGGTTTCATTTAATTTTTTTGTAGTTTTATTTTTAACACTTCATATGTTTTAGCTTCATTTTTTCAGTTTTAGTTATTTTAATACTATTATATCTGTTAGTGGCCAGTGTAACATTTAAATTTTTATTTCAGCTCATGTTTTTATAAAATATAATATTTATATTTTTTAGGTTTTATAATGGCTTTGCTTAACAATAACAATTTCCAGCTGCATTGAGCAATTGCAATAGATTATACTTTTAAAAATCCTTTACTTAAGGGCATTTTATATATAATGTGTTATGTTTTAAAAGTCTTATTTAAAATACAGAGTTTTAAGCTTACCTAAAGATTGATTTCGTCCTTATTTTACAGACAAATGTCAGTTTAATAATTTGATATACATAGTGATATACTGGTAAATATCAATTATTTTTCTTCACAGCAGAACAAAATGGAAGACCGGCTGGAGGAGGCCATTCATGTGCTGCGAAATCATGCGGTGGGTCAGGCCCCGGGAATTCCTGGAGCCCATCCCGACATGCACAGCCTACTGGGTGCCGTCTCCACATCCAGTGGAACTATAGGGGGTCTCCCTCAGACCTACTCCAACCCAGGACTGCCCCTGAGCAACAGACATCCTACCATGGTTAGTGTAGGCAGTTATGTATGATCCAAACTTATGGATAACATGATGCAATTTCATGTTTTGACTGAATTGGTTGATTTGGGCAATTCAGGTAATTGCACTTTTGAAAAAGTTTCTTTTTAAAAGGTTTTTTAGTGTTTTAGTTTCCAAAAAAGATGGTGAGGGAAGGATGCAGGCAGGGTTTGAGGGGGATTAAAGTAATGCAGTGATCATATCCCAAATATCAAATCTCAAGATATGCCATTTTAATACCTAAAAATACATGTATTTTAAAGTCCAAGTTTGCAGATTGATCATAAACTCAGCTAAAAGACTTTCTGCGACTTATCTACCCCAGTTTTATCATAAGTAGAATGCAAGACGTTTCAGTACATGTATTTCAGTCAAATGTAATATTTAAAACCTTTAACCCATGAAAGAAAAAGAAAGAAATCAACCCTCCACAAGTTCTGCGCAAAAAACAAAGTTGATTTGGCAACCCTGCATCTAACACAAGCTGCATCTAAAGAGATTAAAACACACCGCTTATTGCTAGCAGCTCCCTGATGCACAAAAATTGTATTCAATATTATAATGTTTGTGGGAACCGGTGGTGAAGGTCAGAAATTCAGTGTGAGCGGGATTTGGAAGACAGCCCTAAACAAAGCTTTAATACAAAAATGCACACAAACATGTAACTAGAGTTTCAAACTAGCTTCACAAACTCTGATAATAACAGGCCTCTAGTTTAGAGCAGTATGTGGTATCGTGTGACGCAAAACAATAACAATGCACCTGTGGGTATTGATATGTGCTAATTACTCTCCCTTGTTGCACTTGTCTGCAGGCTGGGAGCCATCATGACGACCATGCCTGCCTTCCTCCCAGCAGCACCCTGTTGCAGTCTGCTCATGCTTCAGGCACCCCACAGCCTGGAGGAGCACCAGAGGGTTTTAACAGTGAGCAGAAGTTTCAATTTCTCTTTCTGATCCAAGCGAACATGTAAACAACAGATGCAAACACTTAGAGTTGCATGCGAGTTTCAGCGGGATGCATTTAAGAATATTTCTGTCTCCGGCTGCAGGTTTGCCCGGAGGCTTGGCCCACGCCACAAATTCATCGAACAAGTCCGATATTAAGAGGGAAGACAAGGAGGACGATGAGAACTCCTCCGTGGCCGATAAATCTGAGGAAGAGAAGAAGGAAAGCAAACCGTCTCGCACCAGAACAAGGTATTTTTTTTTTTTTTTTTTTTTTTTTTAAAGTAAACTAATGGCTGAATGATTTTTAAACCATATACACACAACCACATGATGGTTTGAAGCCAATCTGCATTTTCTTAATTTGATCGCCTACACCAAATGTCTACATATTTCAGTGTCTGTTCAGGGCCTGTTTTGAAAGTGTTTGGGCTTCCCCGACACCCAAAATACCATGTTTTATAGTGTTCTCCTTCCCTCCCCTTCCCAAACTCTCACATTGTTTTCAGAAAGGAGGTGTTTACCCATCAAGTCCTTTCAGGTGTATCAGACCAGGGAGAAGAGTAAGTCTATCTCCCACCATAGAGCGCATGTTTGTGAAAGACTCCGGATGCACACTTGTTCGCTTTTAAACGTTAAATGTCTTTGTGTTATTGATTTTGATACAGGTGGGACTCCTGAGCTTTATACGACATTTAAAGCAGTATAAACTAAAATTCTGTTGTTCAGGGCACAGTTGACTG
>JAUMHP010000079.1:7034608-7075770 GCA_032361065.1 Enteromius trimaculatus | reverse complement strand
TTCATTCTCCTAATAATGATATATAAAAATATAATGATATTCTATGCTATACCACTTAAAGGTTTGGACACACATTTTTATTCTTTATCATGAAATGGTTGCAAAAGCAAATCAGCATATATTACAATAACTAGAGAATCATGGATTAATTTTATTCACCCACATTTTAAATGGTAGCATGTATATAGACAACTTATTTCTCAACTGAAGTAATTTCACACATTTATGCATAAGAACTGAAATCTAGCATTAGAGCACTTTTGTCAGGTGTTGTCCAGACATTTGACTAGTACTGTATTTATAAGTCATTAATGCACACAACTTTGCACCTAATATACTTCGGCAGGCACCTGGACTACAAATGTTTTTGTTTTGTTATTTCAATTTAATTAAAATACATTTTCAATTAATTGTCAAATTTTTTAAAAACAGAATTTAAATGCTATATATATTATCTCTTCACAGTCTAGACAATGAAGATGATGAGGATTTGCCACCGGAGCTAAAGGTCGAGCGGGAGAAAGAGCGGCGAGTGGCGAACAACGCACGAGAGCGACTGCGTGTGCGCGACATCAACGAGGCCTTCAAAGAGCTGGGCCGCATGTGCCAGCTGCACCTGAGCAACGACAAACCCCAGACCAAACTGCTCATCCTGCACCAGGCCGTCAACGTGATCCTAAACCTGGAGCAACAAGTCCGCGGTATGCGTTTTCTTCCATTTAAGGGATGGTTCACCTGACAATTGTAATTCTCTCAGTAATCACTCATCCTCATGTCGTTCTGTAATCTGTAAGATGCTGTTCATCTTCAGAACGCAATTGCGAGAGCTCTCATAGACGGCAAGGGTCCTAAGGTTCAGAAACATATCAATGACATTATGCAAATAATTGATGTGACATCATTTTCACCTGTAATTTTCCAAAGCTGCGAGAAGGCTTTTTGTGCACAAATGAAAACACAAATAACGACTTTATTCAACTTTGTTTCCTCCGTGTCACCCTATAGTGCCAAACGTCAGCAGCATCGTATCCAGATACACGGTTTATTTTACTGGTGCTTTGATCTGAACGTAAACAAGTTATTTACGTACATGCGTTGTTTACGTATGCATCAAACTCTCCAAAATGACATTATAGGGTAATGCGGAGGAGAAGAATCGTTGAATTAAATTATGTTGTGTTTTCTTTGCGCATAAAACGTATTCTCGTAGGTTTTAAGCGTCATGATAAGAATAATTAATGAATTTTTGGGTGAACTGTCTCTTTAAGAGTGACATAGAACAGCATTTACTTGACATTTTCAGAGTAATACTGAATGTTGATGGGAAAATTATTTTTGTAGCGACTTGTTTTAATATTACAATTTATATTGATCGATATGTTTGCTCAATGAAAATGTTTTGATTTACTTTTGTTGAATACCTTTTGTAAAATTCAGTATTGGACCGGTGAATCAATCCTTAATTTTGTGTTTTTACTTCATTCAGAACGCAACCTGAACCCAAAAGCGGCATGTCTGAAGCGGCGTGAAGAGGAGAAAGTGTCCGGGGTGGTTGGAGACACTCAAATGCAGCTCTCCGGACCGCATTCAGGACTGGGAGGAGATGGACGCAACTCTGTCAGTCACATGTGATCATGTGGTATGTTAATGTCTATTTAAAGGAACACTCCACTATTTTTGAAAATATGCGCAACTCCCATAGTGTGAAACAGTTGAGGTTTACCATTATCGAATCCATTCAGCCAGTCTCCGGGTTTGGCCAAGCACTTTTAACTGCAGCTTAGCGTTAGCAGTGGTTTTCAAACCTGTCCTACAAGCATACCTGTCCTACAAGCATCCCTGCCCTACGTAAGTCTGCCTTGTCAGACACACCCAATTTGTGTCTTGCAGTCTCTACTAACGAGGTGATGAGTTGAATCAGGTTTGTCTGATAAGGGATACATGCAAAATGTGTAGGGCAACCACTGGCATAGATCATTGAATCTGGTGGCAGCAAAGTTTCTTATGCAGGAATAAGAGTGTAGTTTACTAGCCATGCAGGCCTTGAAAATCGCAACTTTTCATTTTCTTTGTACACGATGTAACTACAGAAGAGTCAAGTTTCAAACTCTTTGGTAATTTTTGAGCTTGATGCTAACGGTCTAATCAGATTCAATGATCTATGCTAAGCTGCAGCTGAGAGTGGTCCGCCGAACTCTCTTGGGAAGTTGGAAAATAAGCCTATTTTCAAAAATAGCGAAGTGTTCCTTTAAACATTGCCTCACTTTGTGTAACCCAGGCTATGCAAAAACGTATTGGTCACTAGTTGGATTTTTCAGTAATGTTAATACAGTTGTTAGACGCCAAAAACTCGAGGTGCATGTTGATTGATTGTCAGCTGTTTTATTAATTGCTCAATATTGTGATTTTAATTATGCATGCATGTCACCTGTGCCATTGTTGGAACAAGCATTTTGATTCGAACATTCTTGTTCTTGCACCTTTCGCAGAATTTATAAATAAATATAAATTTAAGTTAGACCACTTAATGATTGCTATAGGGATGTGAAGATGCTTTAAACCAGCATAACAATAAAAGTTTCTAAAGACTATCACCTATTCATTAGGGATGCACCGATCCGGATCGGCCGATATGTTTTATGTTTTGATATGTATGCGCGTTTTGTCAGTAAATTTCATATTAAGCCGTATATACTACACACAGCCATTGTTTACTGACGAGCTGCGCAGATCCACGCTGATAATGAACATGGATTTGCGCAGCTCGTCAGTGAACAACGGCTGTGTGTAGTATATACGGCTCAATGTGAAATCACGCACCTGAAGGCATTTACCGCTGATTACAGCACCGGCTTTACTGACAAAACGCGCAAACATATCGGCCGATCCGGATTGGTGCATCCGTACTATTCACCTTGTCACCTGGGCAAATAACAAACGGTTGCATTCATCTAATCTTGAACAAAGATTAATAAATGTTTTACTTGAAAATATTAAGTCAATATAAATTAAAAACTGAAAATGTATTGTTTTTGTTAACAATATCGCTGATTGAGATCTCTGTTTTCTATCCTTGGAACCAGTGAACTTTCTTGGGGCTCCTGGAAGAAGTGACCTTGAATCTCTTCCACCGCTCTCATCCTCTCTGTGTGCATATAGTGACTCGGAAAGCATATCATCCACGAAATCAGAGATGCACCCTCCAAAACTTTTCGGACACACGAACCGACCCGCCAAAACTGACACAGCAGATTTTGTTCCGTGATCACTCCAGACCGCAATTACCAGCACAAATGTGAAGAACTCTTTCTCAAGTCATTTTGTATTTTTCTGCTTCCTTACAAGAGTGGATCATAGGAATGGACAAGTTCTGACCACAACTGACGTTTGTTTTTCCACTGCAGAAAGAGTTTCAATCGAGAGACGAGTCAGACGTCAATTTAATCATGGATTTGTGCCTAATTGTTACGTTTTCTATAAGACGCAAACTGCTTACTTGTGTGGAACAACAACAAAAAAAGTCTGGGAGTTGCTTGTATATGAGCAATTTTTCTTTCGTTGTTTTTTTCTTTTTTTTCTTGTCGTTTTTCATTCCCAACTGAAAGGTACAGTCTTACGTGCGTTGTGTAACCAAACCCCATGAGAAGTGGGGCGAACCTGTGGTGCTTTTCAGGACGGTGTATCCCAGCATGCCTCTGCTCTATGGGCCAGGGCTCTTTCAGAAACAAGAGAAAAGCACACGGGTCATCGCAGCCCTCCAGACTGTTTCATCTTCTTGGAAACATCACGCATCATCAGCTATCACAATGCCATTGACTAGTTCAGCCAATCGGAAGAAAGCGCATCATAAAGGAGCCTGAGCTTCTGTTACTATGACAACAACGCTTGGATTCCATTGCGTCCCCAAGCACAAAATTGCCAAGTTGATCTTTCACTTCTTTTCCTTTATTTTTCCTTTTTTTTTTTTTTGCCAGAATACGTTCGATCATCACTCACTCGCTCATTGTTGCCAAAAGTCTGAAAGCGTACACATGTCCACCTCACACATATGTAATGGATATTATTTCGATTTGAGGAAAAAAAAAGTAAGAATATATATAAATATATATATTTTTGTTAGTCTATACATTGTAGATTTCTAAATAACAAAAACATATTAGTTTGAAGTGTAGAGTCTATAGCGCAAAGTGAACACTCAGAGACGCGTCGTACGATTTCAAGAAAAAAAAAACCTGCGTATATTTTCCGAAACGCAAAGTTTGGGCGAGGCGACCCATGGTTAATTTTATCCCATGCGCCCCCTGATAGCTCTATGCTAATGAAGAAATTCTAAAGAGAGTTGATGGTGATGGTCGGGGTTCGATTAGTTTCCTGATTTCAGGGAACTGTACGTCACTAAAAGTGTTCTTAGGCAATGGTGTAGTGCGTAAGCAACGTTCGCCATCATTTCAGTCTCGCCAGTGCACATAACGCAACCTGTTTGAATGTAATATTCAAATGTACACACTCTCACGTCTCCATCAGACTGGCTTACTGTGAGTTTAGTTGATTCATATTGTCATTTCAAGGTGTACGTCTCAACCCATTTTTCGTCATGTGCGTGAGATAATGTTCCCAGATGATTTGAATGATGTATGTAGGAAAAGAAATGGTGTTATAACCTGTGTAATTTTCGCAATGTCCACAATGGATATGATTTCTGAGTAATAACATTTCACCGTAAGGGGGATACTGAACTTGGGTTGTCCTAAAGTATAATGGAAACATAATATCAATTCTTGATAAAGATAAAAAAAAAAAAAAGTTGTTGAACATTTATATATCGTGGCCTTCTTATTCTCAAGACTGTCATTTTTGAGAGTGATGCCTTGTCAGTGCCTAAACTTACTTTCATTGTAAACTTGACCATTTGTTTTCTTATTTCGAAATGCAAAAATGTCTCATCTGTCTTTTTTTTTTCTTTCTGGAAGCATCTGTGTAGTATTTAATCTGCAATTTAGAAGCATTGTAGTCTTTCATCCTCATTATTATGCTGTGTGTGTGTGTGTGTGTGTGCACCTTTTTTTTTTTTGGCAATTTTAGGATTCTTGTTCCTGTCATCTTTGGCTCGACTAGGTTGGAATTTGTTTTTTGCTTTCAAGATGTTAGTGTCCTGTGATCTGTGACGCACACGAGAAAATTGAAGGATCTTTGTCGATTCATCAGATGGGGGCCGGAAACACTAGACTGTTATAATTCTACATCTATCCAGCTGATACCATCATGTTCATTTTGATAATATCCATAAAATATTTGACTGCTGGACTTGGTTTTGCCTCCTGCTTAATGCTGAAGGAGAGTTGTTGTGTCATCAAAGATTGTCTTTGTCTATAATTATTTTATTTTTCTCCCTAAAGCATTGAATGTTCAACTTAAGCGAACGTTTTGAATGAATCGCTGTGTGCCGAAGTAAGATTGCTGCCCATGATTTCCATCAGAATTAAGATGTGTGTGAATTTTACAGAACCTGGTGTCTTGCAGTTGCAGTAGGGACATGAACAATACTGCTGTTGTGTCTTCAGAGTGCCTCCGGTTTTTGTCATTATTATT
Source organism: Enteromius trimaculatus (assembly GCA_032361065.1). Lineage (NCBI taxonomy): Eukaryota > Metazoa > Chordata > Actinopteri > Cypriniformes > Cyprinidae > Enteromius > Enteromius trimaculatus. Next base: position 7,070,181 of record JAUMHP010000079.1, on the reverse strand, counting down.
ATTATTATTTTTTGTCTTTGTTTTTATAAATATATATATAAAGTAGGTATTGAGAACTGTCCTGTATATAACAGTAATGTAGCAATAAATGTGCCATTTTTAATAACAGAATTATACATTTTTTTTTCAATGTCTTGCTTTGGATCTTGTATACCTTCAAATGAGTTAAATAAAAGAAAACATTGTAATAAAAGACTTACCCTTGCGTGTCTTTGCAGAGAAATGCTTGGAGTAAAGAGAAATTGGGCCTTTTCAGACTAAGAGAACGATAATTAATGTTAAATACCGCAACGATAACGTTGTGTTGTTAAAAGCGCGCCATAATTACGTCATCTGCCACTGCCAAATAAAATGGCTTGTGTTTTTTTTCTGGATTCTTTCAAATGTTCTTAGCGTTCATCAACTGACAAAAAATAGTAATTCTAGCACAGTGTCGTTATGGTCAAATATAATCTGATTAATAACCTTCAGTCATAGTGTGAACGGTCCTTTAAATCAATTAAAATATTACATAATTACACACCAAAAAAATACAGAGCAAAACCCCTATCTTTTAAAGATTTGATGTCACATAGGCAACATTAAAATGTGTTTAATTCTTTAATTTAAGTCTTTCATTTCTTATTAGCCAGATAAGCTTCGGTTTGTTGATGGACTGACACAAAGTCCAGACTGGCAGTGACTATTTTATTTGTTTTATTTTTTTGTATTGCACTATATTTCACATACAAAGAAAAGACGAGCAACAATACATATTACACAGTAGGAGCATGTGTAAATAATAAATAATGAAAAAAGAGCGGAAATGAAAAGGACTAAGGTAAAATATTATTTTAAAATATTATTTTTAATAATAAAATGTATAATAATAATAATAGTTGTGTTGCAATTCTCGCCCTATCATCTTAATGGCTTTTTCTTGTGATAAAAATCTACCGTGCATTTAATACACTTTAATCAAACCAAATAATTACACATCACCAGCATGTTATGCCATTTTTTTTTTATTGCAAAGCCTTATTTTAAAAATTATAACTATGTTATTCACATTCCTCAAAATTGTTCTCCACAGTTCCAGAATTTTCTATCAGGCTAATCACGGGCAGCTTGGGGTCCTGAAACAGCCATTTGAACTTGTTTACCTTCTGAACAGATCCGAGCACAAAGTCTGTGACAAGCAAAAAATAATTAAGCGGATCGGACCCAAATATGTCTCCATTGCGAGAACGTGGTGAGTTCATCTTTCATTTAATAAAACGTTAATTAAGCAGAGCATGATCTTTTAAAAGTCAATCATCTCATCTGATATTCAAGCGTTTCCACTGTTATCATTCCAGAATCGCATGCGATTACTTAATAATTATAGATTTTTGACAACGTTTTTTTTCTTGCAATTCAGGGTTCCCACGCTGATCGGATGGGGTGCAGTTGGTGGCCTGGCTGATTCTGGATTATGTTCCCTCAATTAGAGGCAAATTCAAGAAGGAAGACTAGTTGTCAAACTCCTCCTGGATCTGTGGAAATAGGTTGCTGTGCATTTTTACAGCGAACAAATAAAGCTGATGCTTTAACTAGCCAGCAGGCGGCGCTGGTGCTGCGACATTCAGTCATGAAGCTCGAAGAGGATTAACGTAACTGTCACTTTAAGACAATTGTGTATTGAATAATATTTTCTGGTGTGCTAATATTTAATACGGGATAATCATCCTATCATGTCTTGCTAAGAAGTTGTAGTCTGTACAGGGTTCTGCCATGAGTTTGCACAATATAAAAGATGATGTCTCTCTATGCATGCGTCATAACATTTATTTAGTCTACTGAATTATAATTAAACATATTCCTTGTACTTCTTAATAAATTGTGCATTCAATTTCAGGCTGATGGAAATTTGCGCCTCTCTGAGGAGGCTCCTTGCTTTCTTACCCATACAAAATGTTACCATGGCAACCACGGTTTCCGCCAAAATGCCCCATCACACACACACACACACACACACACACAAAGAATTCTCCCAGAATCCTCAAAAGAAAAACCCATGTATCCAGTACAATCCCACAGGATTTTCGTACGGGATTTCCTGCAGGACTTTTAGAAATCTCACAATCCTCGCGCAGGGAACCTACTGTACTTCTTAAACACGAACCTAGAGGACGAGTAGTGAACTGTATTTAAAAGAACTAAAAAAATAGTTGTAATAAGATAATAAAATTAGGGTTTTGCGGTAAATGAGTCGGTAACTGTTGTTACCATGATACTTTTTGTAGTTTAAAACGTACAATTCAAATATCCTCTAGTATTTAAAAAAACGTTCTTCGATTAAATAACGCGCCAAATATTTGCGACATGAAACAAAACAGTGCTTTGTATTGTCATCATGTGGTTTATGGTTACCCGACTACCGCAGGGCTTTGTCTCGTTAAGTCAACCCTAATCGGGCATAATGTCTTTCATTTGTCTCATTGAAGGGGGAGGGGAGTGAAAGTATAGAGGAAGAGAGGGGGATTTAACATTCACAAAAAAGGCGACACCAACAGAGAATGCGCGATGGAGAAAAACGAGTAAGTATAACCGATTAAATATCGCAAATGTAGTAAACCGCGACCCGCGTCTGCCTTTTTAGTCGTGCTGGTTTACGAGCTAAGCGTTCGCTTTTGTTAATTTGAGTCGACTAGTCTCCGCTTTGCCGGGGCTACTAGTTTGCGCAGTGCTTTCCACCGGCGATGGTCTTAAAGAAAGAAAACGCGTATGATATACTAATGAATGTAACAGAGCAACACAGCGGCCTGTTCGGCTAACGTTACATGCATGGACCGGTAAAACGAAGCGTGTTTTGCCTAAACGTGAAAAAGCTAAAGGTTTTGCCGAATAAACAGTTTATTTAACCTCGCGCTGGACCAGGTGCAGCATCTGTTTGCGTTCCGCGATTGTCATTAGAGCGCGCGACGTTCGGAAGATGCGTAGTTTTTTTTTTTACCAGCCGCAGTCATTCATTCAGTTTTTCGATAAAAAGACCTGTGCCTTTGTCTTGCGGCATTTGTTTACGTTCACAGTTGATCGAGGTTACGCGAAATAGGATACTGTTGTAACATAACAAAGACATTTCGGAATTGCATCATTTTCTGCAACGAAAGTACGCATACGTTTATTATACCACGAGTGCCACTACAGGGTCACGGCATCTGTGTGATGCATGAGGCATAAGTGTAGAATATTTTCCGAGCGGAGGAATCTTAAATTGAGCAGAAGAGCCCAAGTGATGAGGCTACGATACGGCGGAACGTTTTGCAAAGTGACAAAGCAACATTATTGGAAATAAACACAGTGCTGCTGCATATAGCTAGCTCGTTTGTAGCTATTATTTAGTATAAGCGTTAGATAATAAGCATGTCAAATATAGACTGTCTCATGGAGTGGGAGTGCTGGGATTGAGGAGGGAAAGCCATGTGTGTTATGTTAGGTAGTGAGTACAGAGGGGGGGATTGTCATGTAAAAGTAGGCCCAGCTGTGGAGAGGATTTTGTGTGCTTTATTTCAGAAGGGGTGGGGGTACATGTCAACTGAGTATGTGAATCAAATCCAAATTGAATTGCCTCTTTGTTTTCCTAATGATTAACTGGTTCAGAATTACACAAAGTTATTTTAACAAAGACTTTGAATGAGAGAGACAGAGAGGGTTAAAGTGCACTAAATGTATGTAAATGAAAACATATACAGAAGAACACAGTTGTCTGCAGTGGTAACCATAGCAACAGCTGATTTTTTTCTTCTTCTTTGAAACAAGCTGTTCAAAAGATGATTTGAGAAGCGAGTCAGGAAAGTCAGATTTATTTGAACCAATGGTAACTTTTATTAATTCATGAGTTCAGTTCATTTGAGAAGTTGTACATTTGATGGCACTTTTTATACATTTAATTTATTTTCCAACTGGTAATGTGTGAAATTAGCGTTGTTTCATTTATGATTCACCAACCTAACAGAATTGTTTCAGCAGAACCAGTTTAAAATGATTCGTTTGGATCTCTGTTCAGTAAATTGAACATATCGTCTCAGTCTGTCTAGTAATGCATTTGTTTACATTCACAGTCGACCGAGTTTTTCCTGCAAAATTGTTACTTTCGTTTTTGTTTTTTTACACATTAAGAACACGAAAAATGATTTGTTTGGCTCTCTATTCGATTGGTATGATCAAATTATGTCTCATGGTCTATTTTCCGAGGATTCCCGCTCAACGACATGTCATAAATAGACATGACTGTTCTTTTTTTAGCAGAGGTGAGGAAGAAGAGGAAGAACAGAGGCGAGAGAGGGGGGAGGCGGGTCGTTTGTATAGTTTGTGGTATCGTATTACTTAATCAATTGAAAAACCATCTATGTTGTTACATGTTTGCACGCCTTGACAAGCCTGAAGAGCCATCGACTAAACCCAAAAAAAGTTTGTCCCGAGTTGTGCATGAACTTAAAAACAAGCACGAAAACCTCATGGTATCATCATGCAGAGTATTCAGCGAACTCATCCTTGCATCACACCTGTGTCAACTTACTTTTAACGGAGGATCGGGATTGAAAGGGCCTTGGGTTTCGTTTCAGAAGCAGAAGTGCAATTGCTTAGTACAGAACGTCAAACAGTATTACTATTATCTCAAACTATGTGAAACAAATGTAAACATTTGGCAGAGAAGATTGACAAGGACAGCTTACAGAGTTTATTAGGATCGTCTAGTGCAAGTGTTTGACAGCCCTAGACAGAGATTGTATTCATTCATGTGTTTAAAAGTGAGAATAGAATATATATATTTTTTATCTGTGCACATACTGCTCTAACACCAAATATGCAATATTAAATAAAACATATTACGTTTTATTTATAATTTATTCAGTTATCGAAAATATATCTGCATTCAAAAGTCACATCGATTCATGTGTTTTGAGCATTAAAATCCCATTTCGAATGTGATTTTAATGTTGTCATAATTGTCAGTGTTAATAGCGTCCTCCAAATATTCATGGTCTAATAACATTGTCATTTCGTCATCACAGGCTTGGGATTTATGGAAATTCTTTCCAAGTTAGCCACTGCATGTCATTGTTTGCATATATATTGTGTGTTGATATCCGTATGCAACTGCCGTCACCATAACCCATTCTCTTTCCAAATGTGCATCCATACCGGTTTATCAAATCTCTGAGATGTGTCCTATTTTGCTCCCCCCTCGCCAGCCCCACTGGGAAGAAGTTCCGGAGCAAGCCTCAATTGGCCCGTTACCTTGGCAACTCCATGGATCTCAGCTCCTTTGATTTCCGCACTGGCAAGATGCTCATGAGCAAACTGAACAAGACCAGACAGAGACCCCGATATGACAACAACAGCCAGACTAAGGTGAGGGGACTGCAGAGGCTGAAAAAAATAAATGCTATTTGAAAAAAAAATATCGTCATATTCAGAGAAAGAATTGTCATACTCCTAGATTTATAACTACAGAGGGATTCATTAAGAAGAAATGCATGGCATTAGAAACTAATTAAAGGAAAAGTTACGTACTCACGCTCAGGCAGTCCAAGATGTCATCAAAACTTGAAATGTAGCATTACATCACTTTCTCACCAGTGGATGCTCTGCAGTGAACGGGTGCCGTCAAAATGAGAGTCCATACAGCTAATAAAAACATCACAATAATCCACAAGTAAACCTAAATCTGAAATCCTGAGATGCACTGTTTATAAAACGGTTTTAAACAAATATGTTGATGTAAGAAGGCAACATGGGATTGGCTTTTTCATTGTAGGAAGAGTTATTATGAATTCTGGACTTAGATTTCAGCTAGAAGTGACCGTTTAAAGTTAAAATGGCTTAAACATGGAGTTGTTTCTCCAAAACACGCAGCTTTTCAGTTCACAAGATGCTAATTGATGGACTGTAGTCGTGTGGATTACTTGTGATGTTTTATTCGACTCTCATTCTGATGGCACCCATTCAAAATGCAGAGGGTCCGTTGGTGAGAAAGTCATGTAATGTCAAAAATGCTAATAATGTAGCTCATCAACATCTTGGATAGCCTTAGGGTGAGTACATGGCAAGCACATTTAGATTTTTGGGTAAATTATTTCTTATTTCAAGCCAGTTTTACTGGTCAGGCTGGTCTACCTGCAACAATATCTAGTAAAAGACCAGCAATTCCCATTAAAAACCAGTTTAGTAACATGTGTTACTTCTTTAACAGGGCAAACCAGACCTGAATACGTCCCTCCCAGTACGACAGACGGCCTCCATCTTCAAACAACCTGTCACAAAAGTCACCAACCACCCCAGCAATAAGGTTAAAACAGACCCTCAAAAGGCCATTGACCAGCCCAGACAGGTAACACTCTTCTAAACCTAGGTTTTATTTAGCAATAACAGCATTGCTAATATACTTTTCATCTACAGCTTTTTTGGGAGAAGAAGTTGAGTGGCCTCAATGCCTTTGACATAGCAGAGGAGTTGGTGAAAACAATGGATCTCCCCAAAGGCTTACAAGGTACGTCTGGGCGAGACGAAGAACTTAATCTAATTGCGTTTATTTTAATCAAGAATAAATCTAAGTCAATATTCAAGTACTTTGTAAAATCGGAAGAGAACGAGATAAGCAAACAAAAACTGATCAAAAGTAAGCCAGAGTACATAAACAACAGCAGACGTGGTCCAAACAGAGGGATAGTTATACTAAATTGAAACAGGTGGACACGCTCCAAGCAACTGCTGACACTTTCAAAATAAAAGACACTGTGGTAATGTCAAAATAAAAGCGCTAAACACACTCTCACACAAACATTTTACAGGTGCAGAGACCTTCACGAAGAATACTCCTCCCCGATATGAACACTTTGTCATTATCACTTACCCTCATATCATATACCACACCTGAAAAAGCTTTGTGTCTTCAGAACACAATTTCAGATATTTTTGATTAAAGCGGGAGGTTTCCCTCATAGCGTTTACATCTGCAGGACGGCTTATGTAGGTTGTTTGCTCATCTGCAATGCGTCTATTGGAGGTCTCCTTTTAGATGTCAAAAATACGTCTATCGGATGTCTTTAAGATGTTTATGATTTAGAATGTATGTAAAACTGACATCTGAAAGACATCTGCCAGATGTTTGTAAACAGCAGATGCTTTCCAGGGGCCTGTTCCATTAACTAAGATTAGAGTATAAGCCAGGCTTATTTCAGTTAGTCTGACTTATTGCCAGGTATTTTGTATTAAAATGAGTCGGACTATCTGCCATAAGCCTGGCTTATTTGGTAAACTTGTTTCATGGAACAGGCCCCAGATCAAGAGATCTTTATAAGACATCTTGCAGACATGCGTTCGCTATCTGGGTTGTGACTCCCATTGACTGACAAATAGTGAACACTGTAAAAAGTATGAAAGATGTCATCAGAAAAGTCTGATCTGTCATCAGTGGTTCAACCATAACGTCACGAAGTGACTACTGTGCGTAGTCAATGGGACAGTCGCAAGCCTCCTGGTTTTCATTTAAAATATCTTAATTTGTGTTCAGAAGATTTTACACTTTTGGAACATTGTCATTTTGGGGTGGAGTAAGCCTTTAAATTTGCTTTGCGTTTTAAAAACGTAATTTTCACCTAAATGTTTTTTTTAAAGAATTAGTAATTTGTTAAGATTAAAGGAATTGATTGGGGTCCGAAGAGTTTTTGTAAAGAACTCTCTTATGCTCGACAAGAGTCATTTTCAGCAGCTATAACGGCAGTCTTCAGTGTCACATGATCTTTTAAAAACCATTTTAATATGCTAATTTGCAGCTCAAGAATATCGTATTATTACTTCAAAACTGATGAAAACCACAGTCAAGGCTAGGGCATCTTTTCTAACCTTATAAAGATCTCCACTTTTGTCCTTGCTGAACAAAAGTATTAATTTATTTTTATTTATTTCTTAAATAAAGCATCGTAATATTATATCTAAAAAAGATGCAAAGAAAGGATGCTAATAAAATGAATTAATTTGATGATATTTGTCATCCCTAAAGGAGTGGGCCCTGGCTGCACAGATAAGACCCTGTTGTCAGCTATTGCCAGTGCTCTTCACACCAGCGCGGCTCCCATCACGGGCCAGCTGTCGGCCGCCGTGGAGAAGAACCCCGGCGTGTGGCTCAACACAGCTCAGCCTCTCTGCAAGGCCTTCATCGTCACAGACGAGGATATCAGGTACTTCAGGCTTCTGAATGATGCGCCGTATCATTGTATGTGTGGGGAAATTCATGTACAATGACACAGTTAAATTTGACGCTCACAGAAAGCAAGAGGAGCTGGTTTACAGCGTGCGAAAGCGACTGGAGGAGGCTTTGATGGCCGACATGTTGGCTCACGTGGAGGAAACGACCAGCGAAGGCGACGCACTCAAACAGGAGGGGAATTGTAATGATGAGAAACAAGAAGTATAGCAAAGGTAAGCAAACATCTGAAGAAAAGATCTGTTGATTCCTAAAGGAAATAGTCACCAAAATGCCTCTTTTTTTTTTTTTTTTTTTCTTTTTTTTTCACAGGGCATTCAAATGTGTCTGAATTACCTGCACATGACTTTCCCAACACAACCAGACACTTGTTGGTCAACACACCATGTTACCGTGATCTCCCAGCTTGGCTGAATATCCATCCATGTACACCCTTCAGTTGGGATCTCTCGGAGGCTGTTGGCCCCGATTTTCTTTTTTTTTATTTTTCAAACATTTTTCTAAAAGAACAAAATGTTAGAAAAGTTCAGCAGTTGAACTGCCTTCTGCGTTAAATGTTATTTTTGAGAGGAGGTATTTGGATTTGATACGGAGATGTCAATCAAGTCAAGTCCTCTAGTTCTAGTGGGTGCTATACGTTTGTCACAGCCGACCTAAACTGTTAAGTTGATTATTACTCTGTGACTAAAAAAATGTTTAAAGCTCTGTCAAAAAAAGAAAGGTACATGTTTGTGCAAAAATATTGACCTTCTCTCTTATTTTCCCAATATTTTACTTAATCAAACTAAGGTGCAAATCAGTATTATGCTGTTTAAATTCACTTATTCTCAATGCCACATGTTTCACTGGGAAGGCATTGATACACCGTTACAAAGTGTGCAGGTATGGCTTTGTTTTACTTCAAATGTTATGTTTTCAGCTCATCTGGTGCTTGTTAAAACTGCCTGTTTGTTTCTTTATAAGCTATTCATACTTGACACTGAATTACATTTCCACAGTCTGAAACCTGAAATTCAAATGTGAATGGTGATTCATAAAATGTGACGTGTGATTCATATAAACCGATGTGTAAACATCATCCTGTGATAAGCAACTTAATTAAACGTGTTACGGGGCGAAAACTATGTTTTTAGAAAATGTTTCGTTCACAGCCCGCAGCAGCACGCGTTTCTCAAAATAAAATGTTCTTGTGTTGAATATCGAGGTTGTTTCTTTCTTCAGGTTGAACTTGACTGAATGTGTTTGTTTATGTTTCGTAGTGCTATCATTAATGCTCTGTCCATTTGTTTGCACTGCTTTAAGCTGCTTAGTTTATGGTTCAGATTCAGGGCTGTTTTAAATGTCCCTCTCTAAGCTGGAGGATTAACTGTTAACTTACCATTACGGTTATGATGCCTGAATCTCTTAACAGACCAAAGGGCACAGGGCCAGCCACTCGCTCTCAGACACAAATTAAAAGAACTGCTGTAGTTGTAGTAAAGTCTCCTTTGAGCTGTCAAAGCAGAAATTAACTTTCTGGCCAGATGGCAACCACAGAGCTCTACACAAAGGTAAGTGCGTACTAACTTTTAGTATATATTTGTTTGAATTCCACTGGATGCCATGATAGATAGATAGAGTTTGATTTTGTGGACATGGATGGATTGATAGATAGATGATAGATAGATAGATAGACATTGATAAATATTGAGTTTGATTTTGGGGGTACAGATAGACATGATAGACAGATAAATATATAGACAGATATACATAAATAGACATTGATATATAAATATATAGATAGATAGACATTTATAAATATATAGAGAGACAGATAGACAGGCAAAGTTTGATTTTGTGGACATAGATAGATAGATAGATAGATACAGAGTTTGGTTTTGTGGGCATAGATAGATAAATAGACATGATAGACTGATAAATATATAAATAGATACATTGATATATATAGATAGAAAGATAGACATACATAGATAGATATACATGATAGACTGATAAATATAGTTTATTGATTGATAGATAGATAGACATTGACAAATATTTAGATAGATATAGATAGATAGATAGATAGATAGATAGACACTGATAAATATATAGAGAGACAGATATACATATATATAGATAGATAGATAGATAGATAGAAAGAGTGTTGTGCATGTGCATACGTTTTATTTTCACTGTCAGAGAAGACCGGCTGGTGTTAATGTTTAATGGCACGGTGAGTGAATTTATGCTGATGGAGGAGAAAGAGTGTCACTGGGGTGGGACAGACAATCATTCAGGCACATGAGCCGGTTGTGTAACATACAGAATATTGAATCAATTTCCTTGGTATCTATATCTTGAGACATAATCAAGTACAATGCAATGTCCAGTCATGCTCCTATAAGGCCACCTTCATGCATAGTTTATCTCCAACACACCTGCAATGGACTTTCTAGAAGTCCTGACGATCTGGAATAGTTAGTTTAGGTGCAGGAAGCACACGTACCAATTCGTTCCCGAGGTGTTTTTGAAATCCAGGTGAATGATGGGCCTGTACACTAGACATTTGAGAGTTTGGGTAATATCGATTAAAACATTTAGCAAGAGATCAGGATCAAATACAAAAAAAAATGTGGACTTGCCACATACTGTTGATTATAATCAGTGTGAATATAGTTAGTGTTTCTGTTGTCTCTCAGGGGGCATGTGTGTGGGTGCCAGACCCAGAAGCTGTGTGGGTGTCTGCCCAGCTGCTTCAAGACTACCGTCCTGGAGACCAGCACATACGAATCCAACTCACTGATGGCAGAGTACGACACTTACACACATATGATTCTGATTTGAAACCATGAGCCTTTAGGTCAGAACCTAAAGACTTAGGCTTCGTACTAATAACTAAACACTAAACACTAATCAAACAGTGTTTAAACACTACATGCTTTTTCAGTCAGTCATATAGCTGTTTGCGTAATTTTATTGATATAGTTAAATGCTATTTTATTATGTTAAACAAGGAGATGGAGTATCCGGTGTTGCCTCCAGCGGGTCTTCCTCCTCTAGGTAACCCTGAGATTTTGGAGGGAGAGAATGACCTCACAGCTCTAACCTTCCTCCACGAGCCAGCAGTACTTCACAACTTACGTGTGCGCTTTCTCGACTACAGTAGCATTTACACTTACTGCGGTGAGTTATAGATTCAACAGAAAACAGTAGCAGGCTTTTACAGCCATTGGCCAATAACCTCTATTTTACTGGGTGTAAAGTTCAAAACAGAAATTCAAATAACTTCACTCATTGTTATATTGGCTAGTGTAAAGAACGTTTACCAAGCACTGGGTTTATTGAAATGTAATATTAAAATGCCATATTTTCAAGGTGGATTCATTTGTCTTTTAATTTTAGATGTACATTAACCTTATTTAGACAACTTTCTCATATTTAATAGGAATTGTGTTAGTGGCGTTAAATCCATATGAACAGTTGCCCATTTATGGAGAGGAAGTGATCGACGCTTACAGCAACCAGGACATGGCTGATATGGAGCCACACATTTTTTCTGTGGCTGAAGAGGCATATCGAACTATGATCAGGTTAAGAACTAGCAAATAACAAGATCAGTTCACTTACAAATAGCCTAGTACCGTGCTTTTGGACATACAATTTTGGTAATACCATGGTATTCTGTGAATTACTTGGAGAAACATTCAAATTAAATTTTAATATCAAAGTACCACGGTATTACCAACACTCTTTTACCAGCACTCTTCCAACACTCTTAATTAACTGAATCTTTATTACATTACTTTAACTAAAACATGGGTTTATAATTACAACAGAGAGGAGAAAAACCAATCCATCATAATCAGTGGAGAGTCAGGCTCAGGTAAAACTGTATCTGCTAAGTTCACCATGCGTTACTTTGCTGTCGTGGGTGGTGCGGCCCAGCAGACCAGTGTGGAGGAGAAAGTGCTGGCATCAAATCCCATCATGGAGGTACTGCAACTTGCTTTCTGACCTTTTTGATGAAGTAGGAGGAGGCTGTTGGTAACATTTTAATCCCCGCAGGCGATTGGTAATGCAAAAACAACCAGAAACGACAACAGCAGTCGTTTTGGCAAGTATATTGAGATAGGATTTGGACGTAAAGGGGATATAATTGGCGCAAACATGAGGACCTACTTGTTGGAGAAATCAAGAGTTGTTTTTCAGGTGCTCGCGCAGTCATATAGTTTTCATATTATCTCATGATTCAGTGACCAAGTTCTGTTATTGAGATGAATTTTGTTCCATGACATGAACAGGCGGCTCAAGAGAGAAACTACCACATCTTCTACCAACTTTGTGCTTCCAGGGATTTGCCAGAGCTGAGAACACTCAAACTTGGTAAAGCCTAAACCTATGTCCTGAAAACATGTTTATTTGTGTTGGACTGTTTTGTTCGGTTACACCATGCACTCTTGCTAGATTCTGCAGAAAACTTTCATTACACCAGCCAAGGACAAGATGTGCACATTTCTGGCACAGATGATGTGGTTGAGCTAGAGCGGACAAGAAATGCCTTTACTATTCTAGGTAAGCTAAAAAACAAACATAATACTCCTCAGCAAAACACAATTTTTTTGCAAAACTTGTGGTTCACCCCCGCAGGAGTGCAACCTGACCAGCAGATGGAGATATTTCGTATAATGGCAGCTATCCTTCATCTGGGGAATATCAACATACAAGCCAGCGGTCGTGGTGGTGACCGTAGCTACATTGAAGTACAAGCACCATTTCCTATTATTTTGCACATTTCTGAGTTAGATTTCATGTCTGTATAGATGAAGAACAGGAGCAGTGCTAATTTGTTAGCAAGTAGCATGTGCTAATATAGACATAATTTCTTATTTATCATACTGGCAGGCCAACGACCGTTCCTTGGCCATCTTTGCCAAACTTTTAGGGGTGGAAGGTGCTCAGATGGCCCAATGGCTATGCCACAGGCGACTGGCAGTGGGTGGGGAAATGCTTGTGAAGCCCATGACAGGTCAGCAGGCGAATGAAGCGAGGGATGCTCTGGCTAAGCATGTGTATGAGCAACTGTTCACTTGGACAGTGCAGAGGCTCAACTCATCCTTAAGAGCGCACCGGGAGCAGCCCAAATCTTTTACAGGAGTTCTTGATATCTATGGGTAAGAATAATTTTGTATGTAACGACAGAAAAATGTACATGTAGGATTGCTTAGTCAGTCTTTTTTGTTTTATCATTTATAGGTTTGAGACTTTTGACAGGAATAGTTTTGAGCAATTCTGTATTAACTACGCCAATGAGAAACTCCAACAGCAGTTCAACAGGGTAAGTTTACCAATATTAGGACTTGGTGTACGTAGGAATCTAACATCCTTGAAGGGTTGCTGCACCATAGTAAGGTGTCCATACATGTTCTTTTTCCTGGACATGTCCTGGACAAAACTAAGCCAAAACCTGAACATTTCTGGCAATTTAGAAACCCTGGCCAGGACATTTCTGGGAACCCTACACCCTAGTGTACATTGTACAAGTGCCAATACTTGGTTACACTGAGCTTTTCAGACTTATCATTTGCTGACTCGTTGACCCAACTTGATCTTTCTGTTTTTAAAGTATTTGGTATATGCTTTTTGTCCCTGTCAGCACGTGTTTCAGCTGGAGCAGGAGGAATATCTGCGAGAGGAACTTCCCTGGAACCGTATTGAGTTCAGTGATAACCAGCCATGCATTGCCCTCATCGAAGGCCAGCTGGGCCTACTTGATCTTCTGGATGAAGAGTGCAGAGTGAGGAATCGACACGTTGTGATCCATGCTGTAGTCCTTCTTATCATTACATCAATGTGTGCAACCCAATACTGCTTTGTTCTAGATGCCTAAAGGCTCAGATGAGAACTGGGCCCGGAAGCTTTACGACCAGCACCTGAACCACAGCCCTCACTTTCGTAAACCACGCATGTCCAACTCTGCCTTCATCATTGTGCATTTTGCTGATATGGTCAGAAAACATCAATTAACCAATTGATGGCACCAAACCTTTCAATGTTTGTGATCTTAGTTCTGTTTTTTTAAATTAGGTCCAGTATGAGTGTGACGGCTTTTTAGACAAGAACCGAGACACTGTATTTGAGGAGCCCATCAATATACTGAGAGCTAGCCAGGTATTGTTTGAATAGTTCAAGAAAAAATTGCTTTGTACTCCCTCTGCCTCCTCACGACTGTTTGTACCTATTACAGTCAGAACTGGTTGCTGAGTTGTTTCAGAAGGAGTCAGCAGGTGGATCCCTCCCTAACTCCTCTCTAGCAAACGGGAGCATACGTTCAGGGAAGAGAGCTCACCGAGAGCACAAATTAACTGTGGGCTATCAGGTGAGCTGCTTCTCCTGGTTCCTGTCTAAAGAAGACTCTTGATTAAAGGGTTAGTTCACCCCATTAAAATTCTGTCATTAATTACTCGTGACCTTCGTTCATCTTCAGAACAGAAATTAAGATGTTTTTGATTAAATCAAAGAACCATCTGCCCCTTCATAGATAGCAATACAACTGAAATGATCCTAGTTATAGTAACATAGTAATACATTGGTAAACAATCCATGTGACAACAGTGGCTCAACTTCAGTTTTGCGACGGTACCAGAATATTTTTTTTTGCGCAAAGAAAACAAAAATAACATAATTTACATATTTTTACCATTCTTCTCCCCAAGTTACGTCTTCTTTCCCGTTTTTTTTTTTTTTTGGCGTAAACAGTGGCAGATTACGTTCATGACCATGCTTTCCCCCGGATGTAAATAAGGTTAATTCTGTCAAATATGTGACCCTGGACCACAAAACCAGTCTTAAGTCGCTGGGGTTTATTTGTAGCAATATCCAAAAATACATTGCATGGGTCAAAATTATTGATTTTATTGATATTTTTTATGCCAAAAATCATTAGGAAATTAAGTAAAGATCATGTTCCATGAAGATTTTTTGTAAAATTCCTACTGTAAACATATCAAAATGTCATTTTTGATTAGTAAAATGCATTGATAAAATATTCATTTGGACAACTTTAAAGGTGATTTGCTCAGTATTTTGATTTTGTGCACCCAAATATTGTCCTATCCTAACAAACCATGTATCAATAGAAAGAAATTTATTGAGCTTTCATGTGATGTATAAATTTCATTTTACCTTATGACTGGTTTTGTGGTCCAGGGTCACATATGTTAAAGCATGTGTATGCGCTGCAATACCCTCAAAAATAGTGGAAGACGTAACTTAGGGTAGAAGAATGGTTAAGTAAATCATGTTATTTTTGTTTTCTTTGTGCAAAAAAGTATTTCCCTAGCATCGCAATGTCACATAGACTGTTTTACCGATGTTTTTACTACGTTTCTGGATCTGGGATCATTTCAGATGTGTTGCTGTCTATGGAGGGTTAGATAGATATTAATTTGTGTTCTGAAGATGAACGAAGGTCTTATGGGTTTGGAATGACACGAGGGTGAGTAATTAATGACAGAATTATTATTCTGGGGTGAACTAAGTTTAACCAGTCATGCACAGGATTCCACCTTTTCTTACATATTCTGTCTTTGTGTGTCTAGTTTCGTCAATCCCTGCAACTTTTGATGGACACCTTGAACAGCACCACACCGCATTATGTCCGCTGCATAAAGTCCAATGACCTCAAAAAGCCATTTCTGTAAGAGAATAAATACAATGTCCTTTGTGATCATGTCGATTTGAGTTTGAGTGACCATTTCTCGTCTCTCGATATCAGATTTGATCCCAAGCGAGCAGTGCAGCAATTGCGAGCATGTGGAGTCCTGGAGACCATCCGAATCAGTGCCGCAGGGTACCCCTCCAGGCAAGTACTCTTCAATAGTTCTCTCAATTCAGTTCTCTCATCCATCTCTGACTCTCTTATCTGTACTCCAGGTGGACATATGAGGAATTCTACACTCGTTATCGGGTGCTTCTACATGGTTTTGTTTCTAAGGATGATATACGGCGTTCCTGCCAGAGTGCCCTTCCTGATCTCATTCCTGATCCAGAGCAGTACTGCTTTGGTAAGACCAAGGTCTTCTTTCGGGCTGGACAGGTTGCAGTACTGGAGAAGCTGAGAGGGCATCGGCTGCATGCGGCAGGAGTTTTGATTCAAAGCTGGGTGAGAGGATGGCTGCAGCGTAGGTATTATCAGCGGCTCCAGTGGGCCACCTTCATCCTGCAGCGCTACATCAGAGGAACCCTTGCCCGAAGGTGGGTTAGAATGTTCTATATGGTCCTATTATGGGGTGCTTTTCCCAAAAACAATTATGGTCACAAGTTCCATCATTACCAGTAGAGTTCAAAGAAACTAACAACCATAGGAAGCTAACAATGCTTTTTGGAAATGCACCCTTGGTTGAGTATTTTTTCTTCTTATGGGTGTTTTTGTGAACCATTAGGTTGGCTTGGAGCCTCCGTTACACACGTGCAGCTTTAATCATCCAGAAAACATGCCGCATGCTGGTTGTGCGACAGCTTTATCTCACCATCCGAGAGGCCACAATCAAAATCCAGGCCTTCATCAGAGGCACTCATGCTCGTCGGATTTATAGACAGGTAAAGTGCTTCATGTGTGTCTGGGTATAGTTACATGAATACAAATAAATTTGCAGGTATATTTTCCAGAATGTTGGACTATACAGCTAAATCCTTTTGGTTTATTTTATCATTATTGGCGTGAACTGGCCTTAATAACTTTCAAGTAATGCATCATCTCTATTATAATATGCCAGATGTGTGTGAGTACTATTAGGTCTGTGCTAAAAAAAGCTTTGTTGTTCAGTTGCATTTTTCTTTTTTCGCTATTCCCATCGTTCAGAAAAAATGGTTGCATCATTCACTCTTTGTTTTATTTAGGCCTATATTGTTTTGTCATCTTTGCGTTGTCAGTATAAGTTTGTTTCACTTGAAATTTATCAGTTGATTATTACCTTTGTTGTGTTTAACGTGTCAAGTCTAAGGGTTTGTGGGATTTTATAGTTCATGTGTTGTTTTCAGTAAAATAAGAAGAATTTCCTCTACCTGATGCACGTTTGTCATAGAAAACAATAGCTAAAGCTGGCTGAAGATGACTATTTAACATAAGGGCACAATCTTAAAGTCTAATAAATCATCTTCAAATCACTGAATCATAACAGTTAACTGATATAACGGGTGACAATTTCGGTTATGGCTACTTGACATTTTACGCTATTACTAGCCTACAGAGTGCATGTGTCTGTTGTTGTCTAAAGCAAACAGTATTTTTTTACAGTGCAATTTCTTTATAAATCTCTCTCTCTAGATGCTGACAGAGCGGGCGGCGGTGTTCTTGCAGGCGCGGGTGCGAGGCTGGCAGGCCCGGTGCAGTTTCAGACGCATCAGGGCAGCAGTGCTACTCTTGCAGTGTTGCGTACGCAGGCGCGCGGCGCGGAAAGAGCTCTTGTGCCTGCGTGCTGAGGCACGATCGGTGGAGAAATACAGAGAACTCAATAAAGGCATGGAAGTCAAACTCATGCAGCTGCAGCTAAGAGCTGACCAACAGGTGAAAGCATCGATGTTTAGTTGGAATTGGAATGTGCATTTAAAAAATGAGAATGGTTTATTACAGTTAATTGAATAGCGTTGTATATTATGATTTGTGTGTGTTTTCTTCTCTCAGACGAGAGAGAGTGCGTCTCTGAGGGAGACTCTTCAGGCCGAGCGAGAAGCTCACAGCTGTGAGCTGGAACAGCTGCGGTCCAGCCTCCTCAAACTCCAGATCCAGCTGCAGGAGAACGCGAACACTGCTCCTTCACTCACAGACAAACAGGAAGAGGACAGGAGGCGAGCTGAGGAGAAAGCCGCTCAAGAGATCCTCCAGCTTACACAAGTGAGCCATGTGTCACTTTTTATACGTGGTTACCATCAACCACTTACTCTTCATTAAACAACTTTCTCTTCTTGCAAGGCAGCTGTTTCTGTTGACATGTGTTAGCTTTTGTTTGTTTACTCCCTATTTACCCCAGGAAATCCAAGCTCTCCAAGTTGAGAGAGATTCTTTGGAGAAGGAAAAGAATGATCTGGCCATTCGCTTACAGGATCAGGAAAATGCTCTGGAGGGTGAATCGTGTCATTTTCACCATCTCAACTCATGTATTGTTTAATAAATGAATGAGATGGCTGACTGAGTCTAATATTAATGGATTTTATTTTGCGTCTGTATGTTTCAGAGAACCGTCAACAGACTGTGGATCAAGCAGATGCATCAGTGCGAGCAGAGCTGGAAGAGGAGAGGAGGAGATATCAGAGTTTACTGAGAGAATTCACACGACTAGAGCAAAGATACGACAACCTGAGAGACATGAGCTTATTTACAACCAATGAGGTACATCTATCTCATCTTTACTAAAAATTATCCTTCAAGACAGTTTCCATATGTCTCTGTATATATAAATTTTGAATGCTGCATCCTTTTTTTGTGGGGTCATGTAAGTTCAATTTTCATAGCATATCATCAACCTTTTTAACTATAATTTTACATTTTTATAAATGAAAAAAAAAAAAGATAAATAGAAAATACCAAACTTTTTTCCAGTTTTTACAATTTCTAATTTTCATAGAATATACATTTTTAATTATAATAATTTGTATATATATATTTCCTCTAAAGCTTCTTAGCAATGATTTGTATCATAAAAAGCGCTATACAAATAAACTTGAATTAAAAAGAATTAAATTAAACAAAACCTTTTATTTTGGATGCTTATTAATCGCGATGAATAGTTTGACAGCACTAATATATATATAAATATATATAAGTGTACACAATTCCCTATTATAAACTAAAACTGCAACCATATAAAATTGTTGCTTGAAATAATAACCCTAACCCTATACCAAAAAAGTGAAGAAAAAAACCCCCACATTAATTAAATAATGTTAATATACTGCTTTTCTTAGATGTTAAACTGATATTTAGTCCTTACTGAATGTAAGATTATATATGTGTGTTCAGCATTCACGTGGACACAGACGAACAGATTCGACTGTATCCTTGGAGCCTCCTTCACCCGTCACCTCACCTTTCTCCAGCGCGCCCGTCTTCCCTTCCCCTGAGGAGGTCAGGAGGATCAGCGTCACGTCGCCCACCGACAGGAGACCCTGGAGAGATGAGCAACCTCTGGTTAGTGTTTCAGTCCAAACTAAGCATGTGTCTCTCACTGCATGCAACACAAAAACTGTAATGAACGCTTACCTGCAGAACATCCTAATGGAGGATATGAGCGTAACGAAAGACACTGCCGAAAGCATGAAGGGGGAGGATCTCCGATACGCTTACGACGCTGTACGGGTGGCCAACAAGTCAGTTTCCTTCTGCTCACCTTCAGATTCATACACTGGAAGTCATAAATGACTTAAACACGCATTACATTGTACATTTTCAGGTTCCTAGAGAGGCAGCTGTTGTCTCAGAGAGCGCAGTGGGAGCAGGAGATATCAGATCTCAGGATGAAACTCCAGCAGGCTCAAGATAGAGATACACCTGGAGATCCTGTGATAAATGCATTTGAACTTATCATTTATTGTTTTTTGTGCTCTGTTAGTTTGTCGTTTTTATTTCTTTGTGTGTGTTTATGAAGGACCTAACAGAGCAGGTGGTGGTTGGAGAGCAGGAATGCGTCCGGTTGCGACGGGAACTCAAGGAGCTGAAACACACCGTGAACCTCAGGAGGATACTGTCTTACGCAGGTCCGTGTAGGTCCAAAAAGTATTTGGACACCTAAACTAGACACTTAAAAAATAAAGATGATTTTTGGTTTACCTTTCACTACATTTTTAAATTTGTGTAATGAACTTTATTATAAGATATGTTTTTTTTTTGGAATGGGAAGGTTCTTTACAGAGCCAGAGATGCCAATAAAGAACTGTTTTTTTTTTAATTAAATCTATTTATGGCATTATTTTTGAAGCATGCCTCGTTTTACAGCATTTTTACATGAGTGTCTAAAACTTTGAACAGTGCTATAGCTTTGCAGGTAGGTTGTTTCTTCATCTTGGAGACGTTGTTCTCCACAGTTCTTCTGGTTTGAGTCTGTCTCAGTTGGTTCTGTTACTTCATATGACTCCAGACAGACTGGATGATGATCAGATCTCTGTGTGGAGCACTGGCTGCTGTCAGACAATAATCACTGCATTATTACAATTAATGGCAAATCAGTTATGCTGCTTAAAGGGTTACTCCAACCCAAAATGAATATTTTGACATTAATCATTTATCCCCATGTCGTTCCAAACCTGTAAAAGCTTTGTTCGTCTTCAGAACATAATTTAAGATATTTTGAATGAAAACCGGGAGGCTTGTGACTGTCCCATTTGACTGCCAAGTAGTAAGATCCAGAAAAGTATGAAAGACATTGTCAAAAATAGTCCATCTGCAACCCAGTCTGACGGCAGTTCGTGATTTAGTCACGTAATTTAATTTAATCTATTTATTAGTGGCAGGAACACGTTTATTTCGTTATTTCCGTAAGTCCAGCACGTTTTTAAACTTAGATGCATCCAATTGAATCTTAGTTTAAAAAACGTGCTGGACTTACGGAAATAACGGAATAAACGTGTCCCTGCCTCGAATAAATACCGTGAGACTGGGTAGCCATCTGCCATCAGTGGTTCCAAAGCAGAACGAAACTTTTATGGGTTGGAAACGACACGACAAGTGATTAATGAATACATTTTCATTTTGCGGTGAAGTAACCATTTACTTGATGGTTTTGATCAAATCAAGTTTTTTTTGCGTTTTAATGAAACATAGCAGGAATGCACATCTCGTGCAAAGCATTCCACAAAAAGAAGTTTGCCACAAGCTTGAAATCCTGATACAATAGATATAGACTAATATTGAAAATGTATTTAATGCTCAGGTGTGGGCATAACTGCGTCCCAGGACCCAACAGCTCTTGCGCCTCAGAAGAGCCCGATGCTGACCGGACTGCTGGAGTGCAGGAAGAAAGATGAGAGCAAGCTGATCAAGCACCTCATAACGGGTCAGCAGCACACAATACTTGGGGGGGTCGTTTTGAGACCGAGAGGACTGAATGTTTTTCTGTGGCAGATGTGAGAGCGGAGGGTGTCTTGTCTTTGCCCCCTGGACTGGCGGCTCGGGTGCTGTTTCTGTGTGTGCGGCAGGCGGACTGCAGCGGCGATCAGGCTCGGGTGAAGGGGCTCTGCAGCTCTGCTGTGAGCGCCATTAAAACTGCCCTGAAGGTGAACAGCTTTGACCTAACTAGCATTCGTATTTTTAGCGTTTCTCGCAGCATGCCACAAATAACTCATTTCCACTCATCAGTTTGTATCAGTCGTATACATCTAGGATGGCTTAAAGGTGAGTAAATCATGGGGTAATTTGGATTTTTTTTTATTCATGTTGTAGAAACATGGCAATGATCTGGACGTGACGGCTGTGTGGCTGAAGAACGCTTACCTGCTCAAAGACCTGCTCTACCAGCACTCTCCCCGACAGGTCACACATCTCAACTTCAGCAGTTACTTCACTTCTTATGGAGAAACCACTTCAAACTGACATGTGGCTCTTCTCCTGCAGGATGTGAGGAGCTCAGAGGAGCTGGTTCCTCTGGTGACAGATGTGCAGGACTCTGTCCGGACGCTCAGTGATCTGTGTATCCAGGCCTATCAGCAGCTGCTGTCCATCTCTGAGAGTCGCCTGCAACCCATCATCGGTACAGTTATACTGACACAAACACATTTCTCACTCAGCTGCCAAGGACCTTGCATACTTGAAAATTCTCATTTTGATTTATAGTTATGTGTTATGTGATGAAAACATTGTCTTGTGCAAAAAAAACTCCAATATGTAATATGCATAAATAAATGTAATTAATTCAATGAATAATTATATAATTTTAATATACATAAACACACAAACATATACATTGTTTCAATTAGCAAACAATAAAAATAGTTATATAATATATAAATAATATAATTTACTTTTGTTATTAATACACTACTACATATCTCATGATATTTAGATACATGTATAACAAATTTATAAAATGTATAACACATTTTAGATATCATTTATATGTGTCATTTATTATTTGTTTGTAGTTTCTATACTTGTATATTTATAATTATATTAAATATAAATTATATACACACGTGTGTTTATACATACATAATTGTAATATTTTTTATATGGGTCAAAACCGTCAAGATGTCTGCATCAAAAAAAAATTACAAAAGTCATTTTTATGTCCATAGAAAACATTAAATAAAAATTTGTAAATTCCAAGTAAAGTGTCTACTTTTAAGGTTTTAGAAAATATATTAAAGGATAAAATGTAAAAATGTGGTTGAAATAATGTTACATTGTCTCTCACCAAGGCTCTTCTCTCCTGATAGCTCAGTTTGGCTGGACGACCAGCTCTAGGAAGGGTTCTGGTCGTCCCAAACGTCTTCTGTTTAATCATTATTAAGGTCACTGTGCTCTTAGGAACCTTAAGTGCAGCAGACATTTTTTGTAACCTTGGCCAGATCTGTGCCTCGTCACAATTCTGTCTCTGAGCTCTTCAGGCAGTTCCTTTGACCTCATGATTCTCATTTGCTCTGACATGCACTGTGAGCTGTAAAGTCTTATATAGACAGGTGTGTGGCTTTCCTAATCAAGTCCAATCAGTATAATCAAACAAATTAATGAGAAAAAAAAAAAAAAAAAAAGATTTTATCAAATGGCTGTAATATTACAAAGAGTGAAAAATATAAGGGGGTCTGAATACTTTCCGTACACACTGTATACACACACACACCATTGTATACACATATCATTATAATTTATTAATGCACATATAATAACAGATAACATTTATGTGATTGTGTAACCTTCTCTTAACTTTAGTCCCAGCAATGCTTGAAAGTGAGACCATCCCTGGTCTGGCTGGATCATCATTGAAGCTGAGTGCCAGTCGTAAACGTGCGGGATCTGACCCCCGACCTCCAGCCAGTGTGGAGGGAGTGACTATGTCAGGGGTCTTGAGGGAGCTGTCAGCGCTGCACACAGCCCTGTCCCGTCAGGATCTACCCTCTGCCCTGCAGGAGCAAGCCTTTCATCAGCTCATGTACTTGCTGGCCGCCTCAACCCTCAACAGCCTGCTGCTGCGCAAGGACATGTGCTGCTGGAACCGCGGCCTGCAGATCAGGTCAGAGCTGCTCTCACTCTTCACTCACTCAGACATCTGCATCAGTGCCTCTAACTGTATATAGAAGTTAGTGATATGTGTATATTGCAGGTATAATGTGAGTTTACTGGAGGAGTGGCTGCGCAGTCGTTCTCTGCAGACAGGGGGCGCTGTGACCGCTCTGGAGCCACTCATACAAGCAGCACAGCTCCTTCAAATGAGCAAGAAGACTGAAGCTGATGGACAAGCCATGGTCCAAGCCTGCAATGAACTGTCCAACCAGCAGGTGGCGTACCTGTTATTAAAGTTACATGTCAGGCAAAATAAAATATTTTTTTTTTCTTGATTGACATTATTTTTATTATAGACAAAATGCGTTTTTTAAAATGATTTTTATTATATAAATTATATTAATTTAGTATATATAATTTAATATATATGTATGAATAAATGTAGAATATAATTCTATTTTTATAGTAGAATAATTGTTTGTCTTAATAAACCTTAGTTTATCAGTTAAATAATTTATAACCTTCATTGTAATATATTTATAGACATATATAAGTAAATTAATTTATTACATTATTAATATATTCTAAATATACACATTTGTAATTGTAATTTTGTAAGAACAAATTAAATACATATATCAAGTTCTATAATGTATATGTAAATGTATTATTATATACTAGAATAATATTATATTATTATATTAGAATCAAAATACGTCTAGATGAACCTTAGCCTATAACGTGTAATTTGTAACTTTTATTATATTTAAACACAAATATAACATAATGTATTAAAATATAATGTAATATAAAATATACTTCACGTACCTTACAAATAAAAATATATTTAAAAATCATAATTTATCCTAAATTAATTTATTTTAAAGACACACATTTGTAATTATATTTTCTATTTGCAAAAATTATATATAATATAGAATGATTTATATATTATTTGACTTCATTAATCCTTTATCCTAATTTATTTTAAATGTACATATTTGCAATTTAAAATTTTTGTCAACATTATTGAAATTATATAATATAGATAGACTTCTATATAATTTATGCAAGGAATAATTGATGATGGGCTGTTGAATTATTAGAAAAATAATGCACCTCAGGTGTGCATTATTTTTCTAATAATTCACTGGCCCGGAGTCAATTATTCCGCTTATACTACGGTTGCTACACCTGAAGACATCGATCAGATGATATATTTCAAGGTATTTGTCTGTTTTTTGTACTTAAAATGCTATTGTGAGTAGGATTATTTCTTATAATTTATTGTGTGAATGTATTATAATTAAATTATATACACGTGTGTTAATTATTATGCACATGTGTATGTACATGTACGAAATTCAATGTGTTCAATACATATGATGAATTTTATATACTCACAATTTTGTGTTGGCATGCTAATTGTAGTTTTTTAAATGTGTCTTTCAGGTGGTGAAGATTTTAAGCCTCTATACACCTCAGAGTGACCTCGAAGAGAGAGTAACGCTCAATTTCATCCGTATAGTGCAGGTAAGAGCAGAAGCACTCAATTCTAAAACAATATTATAGCAGGATTTTGTCCAGCAGTGACAGCGCTGCTTTTCTGCGGGGCTTCCCAGGGGCTGCTGAAGGGGCGTTCTGAGGGGCAACCTCCACAGCTTCTGATGGATGTCAGACGGGTATTCCCCGTCACGTTCCCTTATCTGCCTCCACCGCAAGTCAGTGCCGCCCAGCTGGAAATCCCAGAGTCCCTCAAGATCTCCTTCCTACGCAGAGTCTAAATGTGGGTGTTCCTTTGCCTCCTGAAATGCATTTTGTTTTGCCTTTTTTACCTTACATCACTTTAAAACATTATCTGGCCATTTTGTGCATGGTATGCTAATTATTTTAATTGTAGAATTTTGTTAGCTTGAAAAATCCAATTATTTATCCTTCCTTTAAAAACACAAATTTGAAATGTAAAAATTTTAAACGTTAACATCAAGTCAAATAAAAAAAAATTTTGCTTTGATCTTATTTTTTGCCTTATTTTTTAAAATATATTTTGTCATTTAAAAAATTTTGTATTATATATATATATATATATATATATATTCATTTAATAATAATTTAACAGAAGAAAAAAAAAGTCCATTACACATTGCATTTTTTTAACCATTTATTGGAAGTACAAACAAACCAAGGCTGGCAACTGTTTTACCTCCATCCCCGATAAGAACGATCATATTTAGAAAAACGAAAATTAGAAACATCTTCGTATAAAAGAATCTCTCATGCTAGTAACTCTGTACCACTACACATCAGTAATACATATTTATATATTCACAAGCCTTCCAAAAATAGAAAATAATACCCAAATATCAAAATAAATGACAAATCAAGAGAAATAAAGACAATAATTGAATATCACATCAAAGATACATGCTGGCACAAAGAAGAATCTTTCCCAACATGCACTGCTTCTTATATACAGGCAAGGAGTCGCCGCTTTATTGGGATCCGTGTGCACTTGTGTCTGCGTGTGCTTTGTCTCGTACTACATGCTCACGACTGTATCCTGTAATATTATTGTTCACAAACAGCAACACACAGCTTTAATATTTGAAATCCTACCGTCCAAATTAAAGTATGTTCTTGCTACAGGTTCTATTTTCCACTCCGCAGTCGATTCAACATTCATTAACGCCTGGCAGAACCCTAGTGTTCAATATCACAACACTGAACATAAAAAGGATTCGGTCTGTAAAAGAAAACAACGGCGAAGTTTGCAGCTGCGGTTTGCGCTGAGCGTTCGCGATGTAAACAATCCAAGGCTGTTGATCAATAATGACGGATAGAACAGATGCATAGACTATTTTCTGAGAAACAATACAGGGAAAAATCTGCAGCGCAAGGTGCTTCGTTGCTAAATCTCAATAACTTCACAATAACAGCACGCTTTTGCGCAGTACAGCAGGGAATGAATGGGGTATATAGTATTTAACCCACGCTATAGAGCATATCTCTTGTGCTTTTCTAATATGGAGGATGGTTTTCCAGTAAAATGGCAGGATTCATCAGTGGTTACTATGGCAACTCTATAGGAGCGATTCTCAATGGCTGTGATTCTTTTGAGGTGAGGGGGGGAAAAAAAGTCCCATTTTGCATGGAATGATCTGAAGCGGTGTGACATTAAAATGTGACGTTATAAAGTGAAATTTCACTGAAACAGGCAGCTCTGGTGTCTAATACAAGCAGTGTTTGTCAATCTATACATCGTATAAACTGTAGTGCCTCATAGTGCCGACAAACACCAGATAAACCGCACAGGCACTCGAATCTGAACGGATCGAAAAACACACAAAGACAGGACAGAGGTGGCCCTGTGATTGAATCTAGATGTGTGAAGCAGCTGAGCATCTTGTATTTGTACAATACGTAGAATTTGTAGGATTTCCTGCAAGTGGCGCCCCCTAAAAATAACTTTACGCATTTTCGTACTACACGAAAAAGCAACCACTCTGCTTTCAGAGGTGTATTTGGTTGTAGGTATGTTTTTCGTAATTCTCTTGTGCTTCTATACGATTGCATAACCATAAAGTCTGACCCATAGGGGGTTTTGGTCCCTGTTAAGGGGTGAAATGGTTGTACGTAGTGGAGAAACGAGACCCTGACATTAAGGCACCCTTCGAAGGGTGCAGGAACGATTGACAAAAGGCCGCACGAAAGAGGTCTGACATCATTACACAAAAAAAAAAAGTGTACGAAAAATCATGGCACTGTGTAGCACTCTGTCATGTTTACATGCCTTCATCTGGAAAAAAAACTAAATTATAAATAAAATATAAATATATATTTAATATAACTACTGTAATATAGTCTTTTATTGTTATAATTATATATATTTATATACTATTATAAATAATATTTTCTGGATTTATATTTTGAAACCTGCTCAATGATAGTGATATTTAATGTTTTGGAGAATAAATAGATAAATATGTGTTGTACCTTTTGGCAGGTTTTTGTCTTGAAATATGCTTTATAAAAATCAATGACATCACAAACATCAAGTCTTTAAGAGATACAATATCCTGTGTCTGTTTCATGTGCCAAATTGTGCTTGATAAACAAGCCCTTCCTGGCAATTCTAATGGCAGTGCACTGAATACAAATATATAACTGCTTTGTCACGTAAACGGTTGGTCATTAAAGTGAAGAACCAAGATAAATATGTCTTGTGTATTTTTTTTGTGCTAGTGCAACATCTGAACATCAGGGGGCAGTGTTTACGCCGAAGTTACCATGCCTCGTTAGCTACTTCCTGGTCTTAGCTCCGGCCCTCCTCGGCAGAGCGCTGGTCGGATTTAAGCTTGACGAACTCTTTCGCCACGTCGTCGTTGTTGCGCTGGGACAGGATTCGTAGTACGGTCAGGCCAGTTTCATCCATGTGGATGCGTTTACCTAGTGGTAGCCAGCATGCTACACTACCCCGCGGTGCGACGTCCTTCAGCTGCAGCACTGCCATGCCCACTGTGCGGTCCTCTCGCGCAAAGCAGTAGTCTTTCACGCACACCTGCAGCTCGTAGCACTCCGGACCCACTTCGTTACTCAGTGTGCTTTGAAAAAGAAGCGTGGATTATGTTTGATTCGGGAGCTGTTGCGTAAAATGTGGTATGCAAAAATGGAAATGCAAGTGCATGTCACTTACAATGTAAAGGTCTCGTTGTATTTGGGAGCCCAGCTGTTGTTCTTGGACTTGGTGGCATACTTTCTCTTCTTATCACTGAGATGAGGGCCAATGATGTAGACCTCCACGAAGGGACGGAAAATTCCAGAAGTCTGCCAACGTAGGTCATTTGCAGCCACCACTAAGAGAAAATACATTGAGTTGTTTACTTGGTTTGGATCAGTTGTTGGATCCCATCACCCTGCAAAAATGAAGCTACTTAAGGGACCATTTGGGGTTGCGTAGACCACCACACACTGTAAGTACCCTCTGTTCTCAGAAGAAGATGCACAAACATGGTACATTTAGAGGTACAACAGTTTGTCACTGGGACATCTTGGTGCCTTATCCAATCCTAAAATGTTCACACCAGAACCTTGAGTGTACATATTATGGCTCAAAAATGCACTTTTTAGACGGAGGTAAGGTAGAAAGGTTAAGCTTGGGATCTGTAACCCTGCTCCTGGAGAGGTACTATACTGGAGACTTCAGTTCTATTAACTATTGAGTAACTCTGAACACCTTAATTAGCTGGTTTAGGTATGTTTAAACAGGGTTAGAGCTGAAATCTGCGGGACGGCAGCTCTCCAGGACCAGGGTTGGAGACCCCTGGTTTAAGGGTACTGCCCAGGTGTTGTATCCCAAAGCTACAACTTTTTTACATTTCTACTGACAGTGTAGATAGCCTCTAGGTACCCTTTGAGACAGGGATGTTCTGCAATGGAACCCATAAGAACATGCATGAATGTCAATTGTTCTTCCCATGTTGGAAAGGTTTTGAGGGTTCCTATATGTTTTCTAGAATGTTCCGCCAGTGCGGTGAGAAACTAAAATGGAGCCTAGCATAAATTTTTCTAATGTAGGCTCCCCTTAACATGCTTCCCATTGCACTGCAAACTACTTGGGGTTCCCTAGATCAGCAGACTGGAAGAATCCTTGGGGAAACTCTAGGAACCCTTTTAAAAAGGGAAGTTCTTCAAAGAACTTACAAAATGGGACCTATAAGATCACTAAAAGCTGTGCGTTTCCACTACAGTTTAGTACCACTTTAAATAGGCGGGTTATACACATATCGTGGCCAAGGGCTGAGCGACCTTCTGAAAAGATTTTCATTCCACATCACCCCATAAAGCTTTCGCTGGATCAGCTTCTCGGCTATCAACAAGAAAAACATTTGAACAATTTTGTTATAAAAAAGGTGAGCTGGTTGCGTTTGTTCACAAAAAAAGTTGCGTCCTTCACTGGTTGTGTTGATTTAAATTTAGAGGGTCTTGTGTTTCGTGTAGCAAGTTCAGGTAATGGACACAGGTAATGATGGTTCTCTCCAGCCAATTAGTGATCAGCAGAATTTATACTTCATGTATTGGTAATGGTACAGTTTGCTTGGAACCTCAACTGAGGTGGTACTAAAAAAAAGTACCAGGTACTGTACCCAGTGGAAAACCCCCAAAAAGTGAGCTTTACCAAACCACACAGTAATATGCAATGGAAAAGGAGAAATTCTAAACCAGGGGTTCTTAACTCAGAAAGGTCCACTTTCCTGAGGAGTTTAGCTCCAATCCAATGAACAAATTACTCGAGGTCTTCAGAATTACTAGAATGTTTCAGGAAGTCAGGACTCTGAAGTTGGGTGGGAACTATACTCTGCAGCAAAAAGTTGAAACACCTTTAAAAAAGGTTCTTAAAAGAACTCTTGGAAGATCTTTAAAAGACATCAGGGTTTTAAAAGTCAGTAGTTCCTCCAGGAGCCCCATTTTAAAGGAAGGACACTGAGGCATCTTCAAAAGAATTCCACCAGCAAGTTTTACCCCACCTGATTCAACTTTTCCCAATATTAACTCGAGGAGGAATGCAAACAACGGGCTTCAGTTGCACATCAAGAA
This sequence comes from Enteromius trimaculatus, assembly GCA_032361065.1. Lineage (NCBI taxonomy): Eukaryota > Metazoa > Chordata > Actinopteri > Cypriniformes > Cyprinidae > Enteromius > Enteromius trimaculatus. The sequence goes on along the minus strand of JAUMHP010000079.1, from coordinate 7,040,167 downwards.
ACAATACCTACCCTTCACTGTGACTTTGTGCTCTCCAGTATTTGGATGAGTGAAGATCTCCACATGGATAGACACCTCTCCAACTGCATCATCAACACCAGTACCTGCAGACAGTATGAGATAAATCAAGACTCCATATCCAGTCTGGCAGGATACTTTGCATCAGTATGGCTCAATGGAACTTCTTATCACTTCCTTTATGAGTCATACAGAGGCAACGTATGTTTTCAACTGATTGGATGACAGGGACATTTAACCAGTGTAATGGTGTTGAACCTGGCTTGAGAGATCATTAATGTTGGAACACTTCTTAAATACAAATTCAGAGCATATTACTATATTGATTGAGTTCAAATGTGAATTTCATTCGCACAGAATTTTATATTAGCGAACAGCTGCTAATTTCCATAAAGGCTAATATACACAATTCAAAAAGCAGTGAGCTGAACAAATTTGACTTTACTTAATTGGGGTGATACATTAATGAACTTTAAAAAATCGTATAGCACTGTGCAGAATGCAAATAAGCTCTGAAAGTGATTGAACAAGTGATCCTTGCAACACATCTCTAATCTGAATTTGTGAGGCTTGTTCAGGGACAAAATTGCGTACACTTTATTCCAGTGTCCGTGTACAGCGCTAACAGCCTTTTACAGCTAGCTAGCTAGCAAAAATATCAAGCTAGCAAACTCATGTTTACGTAAAGCTACGATGACCTGAAATATTCAATGAAACTAGCTCATAATACACGAGACAACCAAAATAAAGTAATGCCTCACAGGATTCTTTTGCAACAAAGTGTTAACGATAACAAGATAAGTGTTTCCCTTAGATTATCATGAGTGTACCATCTGCACACATGCAGCGTGGTCACACTTCATTTCTGGTGTTTCATGAAGGGTTTATAACCATGACGGGGAGGGGGAGAGCAGTCCTATTGGTCCAGTCATTCATAGGAAAGAGAAGACGAGGAGAACATCTGAAATCTTTTACTTGGTTATAAATGCAGGCAGGTACATGCGGAAAACCACATCCATTCCCACACATCTCCATTCACACTCTTGGAAAGTGTCCTTTGTCCTGGAGTTAAGCCTGACTCGCACTTGGCGATTTTAGCCACGATTTGGCCATCTGAGACAAATTTTGAAAATCTTGAAAATATTTCGATAATCCTATGCTAAAATCTGTAGTCTTTAGCATTCATTAGTTTGACATGTTCATCGATAGCCGATTAATGGCTGTTGCGATTAACGCAATTTCCAACGGAATTCTGCCAGTGTCAGAAGATTTTGCGCATAGTCCTGCAGTGTGACATCTCCTACGACAAACATCAAACTTTTTTCGTATTTCAAGACAAGCCATGATCAAAATTAATGCTAAAGATATCCTCTATATGCCATAAACTCCTGTGCTTTCATTGTCCGCTCATGGAATTCATCTGATATGTTGCTTTTGCTATGATAAACACTGGTTGCGCCACTTTTTATGTAAGTGTGTGGTACTGCTTATAGTATTCTTAAATTCGTTGGTTTTGCCACCGTTCATATACTTTTCAATCATTTCATCCCCACGTGCAATGCAGCTCGCGTTACTTAATAATATATGAGTTGATGTAAAACTTTTTTTGCGCACATCTTTTTTCACACGTCTTGACTGTCGTAAAGTCTGACATTAGTAACAATTGAGATTGTTACCACAGTGTGACATGATCATCATGTTCGTACAGTCTGACAAGTACAGTCCTAAAGGACTTATAAAAAAATATCCTATGCATTTACGATTTTAAGTTATTCATTTTTTTAAAACACCTTTGATTAATGACGCCTCCAATGAATTCAAGTAGCTAAATGTGAATTAAATGGCTACATCTTTCCATGAAATCTAGGTCAGCTGCAATCAAAAAATAATTAAAAAATAGATTCCTTCCTTTCGGCATCTGTTATATGTGTGCGCTTGTCAGAGAAACAGGCTGATAATGCAGTTTCCTCAGAGCAGAACCATCTGAGCAAGCAGGGATTTGAAAGTGCTTGAACTAACGGTAATGCTGACGGCTGTTGACGTAGCACTTTATGATTACTCCGACCAAAAGAGCATCTGGGTAAATGTCACGAAACCAGAAAAGTCACCAAAACAGAGATAAAGTCTGTCAAATAATAAATATTTAACAAGTTTAATTCAGTATAATTTAGCAAAAAAAAAAAAAAAATCGTTTGACAGAACTAATTATTTAGGTTATTCATTTACATTTTTTTATCATAATATATGTTATTGAAAATATGAAGCAGACCTTCTTTCACTCATTAAACCCTTATCTCTGTAAATAATACATCTTTAACCTTATAAATAAAGCAAATTTGACTCAAGCATCACAAATCTCAAGTTATAATCACATGTATCCAAGGGATTTTTTTTTTACATGGCCCTTAAACGCCAATTTAGGGCCTTTCCGAACTGATGTACACTGACAGAAAGCTCATCACCTGACCCCAGGAACAAACCCTGATTGGCTGAGGGAAGGTTTGTCTTGTTAGTCTGAGCCTAAGGGAGGGAAACCACGTTGCGTGGTCGTGAGGGAAGATCACGCTGCGCAGCAGAACAGACCCTGCCTGCGGACAAGCTGAGTCAGTCGCAATTAATGTCACATCTACATTCGACAATGTGGTTCAGCGCTCCGAAAGTAACGTTTCGTCACGGTCTCTCACTCGCTTACTCATTGACACTCGCGGCTCGTCATCCGCAGAGCACACATGCGCCTCTCACACTGCAGAAGTGTGTGCATTCCTCATTCACTGCCATTCAAAACACACTTCATCCTGGGCTTTCTTGCTGCTGTAGTTATACATTTCAGACCAATGTATGTGAACATACAGCATGTTCTTCCCAGGTTCTCGTACATGCAAGGCCCTTTCTGTGGGGACGTATGGGTGGTCGTGGGGCATGCGATTGGCCCGTTGGAATGGGAGGTGCATGATCTGATTTGGGTGGATCACTGATTGGTTCTTTATCATCAGGGGCACTGGGCCCCACGTGAACGTACCCTTCTCTGGGTACACGTCTTCACTATGGGTGAACCTTACCCCCTTCCCTCCATGAACTGGTGAAAGAGAAGGAGAGGACGCAGAAAAATACAGAGAGAGAGAAATTGAGAGCACATAGTGAAGGGGATTTGAGAGGTGGAAAGAAAGAAAGACAAGAAAGAAAGAAAGAAAGAAAGAGACAGTCCAACAAGCTCATCAGATATCAACAGTCCTCTAAAAACGAAGTGTGTCTTCAACCTGCTGTCATTTTTTACACATATACCCACATTTGCACACATTCTTGCTTTTTTATGTGTTTAAATACTTAAATAAAGCAGTCACATTTATCCTAATTACATTTTAAAGGATTATCTATTAATATTGCTTTGCCAGGGGCATCTCGAACTAAAGTGTGTCAGGATTCCAAAAGTGCGTGAGGAAGAGAAAGAAAGATTAAAATAAAAATAATAAAAAATATATATATAAAATATTAAATAAATAAAAATAAAAACTATTAATTTTTAAAGTAAAGAAAAAATATATATTTTAAATTTTTAATTTGTTATATAGATATTTAGTTATATATATTATTATGCTGATTACAGAACCTTCAATGAAAAACATATGCATTCTGTTAAAAAACCCCACAAGTGGACATTTTGGACCCAATACATCATATATTAATGTTGATTAAAGTCATTATTTTTGTATTCTTTGCACACAATATTTTCATAGCTTCATAACATTACGGTTAAACCACTGATATCACATGGACTGTTTTAATGATTTCTTAACTACCTTTCTGGGCCTTGAATGTGTCAGTTACATTGCTATCTATGGAGTGTCAGAAAACTCTCAGATTTCATCAGAAATATCTTAATTTGTGTTCAGAAGATAAACAAAGTTCTTGCAGGTTTGGAACAGTATGAGGGTGAGTAATAAATGACAGAAATGTCATTTTTGGGTGAAGTACTCCTTTTTTTGAACTACCTGATTTTATTGATTTTTTAAGACTGACATGCTGCCAGGGTACAGAATAAGTATTTGGAATACGTTTTTGCTATTTAAAGACAGTGAGCCGTCTGGAAGATCCTTACCTTGTGTATTCTGGGACTGAACGAAGGTCTTGATGAGTTTGTCGGTGGCCTGAGTGTAGAGGGACAAGGCGTAATGCAGAGACTGCAGGTCTGGACTTTTCTCCAGGAACGTCTTCTTCAGCCCCACACCTCCAGCATGGAAGTATTGCTAAGAAACCACAAAACAGGAGATATTTCTTGAGACAGTGTTATTGTGTCTGGCTGGTCAGGATGCTCAAACAAACAAGAGTGATAACGCTGTAAAGCTACAGTGGATTCATTTCACAATAAATGCCTGGAAACCTCATATGAATGGCTTCTTATGGATGTCTCCACTTAATAATCTGGGATAGAAGGACATTTTTTTTTACATCAAAAAAGGTTATATTATATTTTCCTCTACATCCCAAGGTGCAAAGACAATCCACTGAATGTGATAAAGGGCAAAAGTGTGACTGGAGTGTAAATTGAATATTATAAGGAAGTACAGCTCTGTACGTAGCGCAAATCAAACAAATACTTATTTAACGAAATGAATTCATATTTTAGTGTAAAGTGAAATTCTATGTCACAAACCAGTGGAAGAAAGTCTTTACACTGACATTCAGTTCTTTACCCACCTTTATAGTATCCAGTGCTAACTCAATCACTGCACACTGTTTAGGGGACAGTGCCTTGGCCTCCTCACGAACCATGTGCTCCTGCATAAGGACAACATTGTATAAGAACAAAAGACAACAATAATCTCTTTACAATTTGTTACAATTTGTTAATTCAGGTTTATTTAACCCTGAGTTAAAGTAATCCTGGGTTATCTTAAGTCACTTAATTAATTACTGTCGAAACATTAAGACAGATCTGTAAAATACTTAAAGACATGAAGGCATAGTATTTAAAATATTTGAGTTTATGCATATTAAATGATAAACATTTAAAAATATGTGTGCAAACACACACACATACAGCATGTATTTTGAAATCATTTGACATTTTACATGTAAATATTTAAATTTATTTATGCTGTGAAATTATTGAATGTGATTAATTGCATCCAAAATTGTTTTTTTGTGTACATAATATATATGAGTGTACTGTTTATGTTTAGTACATATACAGTGGTTCAAAGTATTCAACCCCCTGAAATTTTCACTCTATGTTATATTGCAGCCATTTGCTAAAATAATTTAAGTAAATTTTTTCCCTCATTAATGTACACATAGCACCCCATATTGACAGAAAAATACAGAACTGTTGACATTTTTGCAGATTTATCAAAAAACAACTGAAATATAACACGGTCCCAAGTATTTAGACACTCATATATTTAACTCAGGTGCTGTCCGTTTCTTCTGATCATCCTTGAGATGGTTCAACACCTTCATTTGAGCGGTGTTTGATTATACTGATTGGACTTGATTAGGAAAGCCACACACCTGTCTATAAAAGACCTTACACCTCACAATGCA
>JAUMHP010000079.1:7008516-7034508 GCA_032361065.1 Enteromius trimaculatus | reverse complement strand
AATCTGCAAAAATGTCAACAATTCTGTGTTTTTCTGTCAATATGGGGTGCTGTGTGTACATTAATGAGGAAAATAATGAACTTATAATATGAATGTGAATATATACATGTGAATATTTTTAAAAGATATAATTTATGTGTGTGTATTTAAGCTATATATACATAACAAATATACACAGGACACAGACACACACACACACACACGTTATTTTGGAATTGATTAATCGTGATTAATCATTTGACAGTACTAATTTATAATAAAACGTACATTTTAATAATACTTATAATAATTTCATGTATATATAATAATTTATAAATAATTCAAATATTTAAATCATTTACAATAATTAAGATTTGATTTACACAATATTAACATATTAATTAATGTATTTTAGGTTTGTTTATAAATTTGAATGCCTATTTTTTTCAAAATGTTATTAAAGTGTAATTTTAATTTAATTTTATTTTATTTATTTAAAACCATTAATCCAGGTTCATTTAACCCTGAGATACCGTAATCTCAGGGTATTTTATGCTACGCTTACTTTAAAAATAAAAGATATTAAAAAATGTTCATACCTTTAACTTGGAGAGCTGACCGAGTTCCTTGGCTGCATTGAATATAAGCTGAGTGCCCTGGAGGAAGAAGAGGAAAAGAAAAAAAATGGAGGAAGCGAGAAAAAGAAACAGACATTAGTCAGGTCACAGAGTTCGGCAAGGTTGTAGACAGAAATGCCACATCACAGAGGTCAGAAACAGACGGCCTCAAACGTCAGACGCGCACTCGCACAATCCCAGCGTGCCCCTCCACCCCCAAACACACCCGCACACAGCCACGCATCGACACACAACTGTTTGTGCAACATGAGACGTAAACTAGCTACATACAGAAGACAGAGACAAGAGTTGAAAGGTTTACAAAACCAGTAGGTCCACAGCCCGAACAACACCACTCTGGTGATATATCTAGTATCTACGACTGGCTGATACTCAAATTTTGGATATATCACTAAGTAAATGAGGCTTGTGCACCTTTTTGTACCATTATAACATTATACAAATGTGTACAATGTAGTCCTTCTTGGAAAATTTAATTGTTAGTATACAGAAATAGTCTTGTATTTCTGGCAACGCAAAAAGAAATAGTCGTTTAGACCAGCAAGAACATCGAAGTCTAAAGCGACTGTCATGCATGCATTATTTAACCTGGTATGTCCGAGCACCTGTAATGAACTATGTGAGGATTTGAAGGGGAACATAGGTGTGTGAGTCTATAGGGAAACCCACAACTGCATTGAAAACAAGGGGTAAAAAAACACTGCTTCCACCGGTTTGTTTCAACAGGGGACCCAAATCACACAAAGAAGACATTAAGAATGAGAGAGAGAGATAGAGAAAGAGAGAGAGAGAGAGAGACAAGACACATTGAGCTAAATGGGGATTCAGTCCTTACATCACTGTGACAAGCAAGCTTCACCCTGCCCTGTGAAGAGAGGATAGTGTAATTAACTTCAGAATTGGTCTTGGCGCTCTTTAATATGCTGTCCATTATTCAGTAACCGAGAAGACTAGCGGGCCAATCACATCATTTCAGTTAGAGGAAAATTATGAAAAAGGAAAAATTGTATTCAAAAATATGCTTTAAGTTTGTCGTTAAATAGACAGCTCACCCAAAAATGAAAATTCTGCCAATATTTGCACATTTTTATATTGATTTCTACTGGATTAATTGTATTTCCTTGTGTGGAACAAAAAATGAGACGTTTTGAAGAATGTTTGTACTGCTCTTTTCTAGGTAATGAAAGTGTATGGGCCCTGGAGCTGCAAAAATTATATATAAACATAATAATAATAATAAAAAAACGCCATAAATAGTATGCACAACTTGTACTTTAAATGAGTCCTTATTTGCTAAAAGATTTACTTAATTTAGTTTTCAAAATGTCTATGTAAACTGGTTCGTGGGAAGCTTTAGAGAAAAAATATTATACAGAAAATAATAAGATTTAAAAAAAAACTGATTTAAATAAAATACTGAAATTTATTTACTATTTATTTAATAACAATACAGTGCCTGACCCTAAATGTATAACAGTGAGTAAAAAAAGATAGTATGTAACATAATATATTTACACAGTTTAAACTTGGGTTCTTTATAAAAGATATTTTAGAGCTACGGCAGATGAAAAGAATTTGTATATGGATGTAAGACGAGAGTAAATGACAACAGACGTTTCATTTTTGGATGAACTACTCTTTTAAAGTAGTTAAAAATTAATTATCTTAAATTTTGCATTCTTTGTAATCTAAGGGACCAACTTAAACTAGGCAAATACGAAAACTCTATAATCTTTTTTTAAGGTAATTCTACAAAAAAAGTGATGAAAACATCTTCAAATGGAAGCTAATGGATTATAACATTATATATAAAAGGCAGAAAGAATATTTACACCGTAAAATGGCAATACAATTTTTTACAAACAACAGATGAATAGACTATACTGTTAAAAGATTGTTAAAGGAAAATTTCTCAAGCCTGAGAATAGGGGGGGAAACTAAAAAATAATATCCCAGAAAACACATCAGTATGACACCTTGAGGGTTCCGTCAGGCCAATTCTGGTACAACAACACGCAAAAACCAAACAGATTGACAGAATAATGTCTGCAGAGACTAAAATAAGAGAGGCTCGGGAGTTGAGGTGAAGATCAGATGCAAGCAACAACCCACAGAGGAGAGGTTTCAAACAGGTGACAGAGAAGGGGAGGGTGGACCACCTGAAACCAGTCAACGTCACCCAGATAATAGACCCCGCCACGGACACTAGACTGGTAGCGAGAGAGCGTAGTTTCCAGGAGAACAATTAGAGGAAGGGGTTGGCAGTCAGACATCAGATTCGAAGTTTTCTTGGGGCGGAAAAGGGCCTTGTCCAAGTCAATTAGGAAATGCACCATGCTGCAGCCACCTCGGGTATACAGACCACTGAGGTGACCAGGGAAAGGAGAGGAAATGCACGAAGAAGAGAAGAAGGAGACAGTGGGAGAAGGAGAGAAAGATGTGACAGACGAATGAGGATGCATTGGACAAGAGGAAGGGACTTGGCAGCCACACAGAGCAGAAGGAGGTGGTGGGAAGGGGGTCACCCGGCATGGACGGACTGCGGGACACACAGACGCACAGACAAAAGTGCTCTGGTACTTACTATCATCTGTGGAGGTGGAGCGGGGGGAGAGCGAGAATGTAATAACCAGAGAGAAGGGTCAGTGAAGCTACAAAGAGCCCCACATCAAATCAAAAGAACCATTAACATTCAGTCTACAGGACCGGCTTCAGGCCTGATATGATATTACAGTAAGTTCCAAGGTCTGTGCTAGCCTGAAGAACTAAAACAGGTCCAGCGTGGAGCAATAAATTCAGCCTAAAATGAAAAATCAACCCTCGTCGCATTCCAAACCTGTGTGATTTTCTTTCATCCGTAAAACACAAAAAAGAGACATTTATATCAATGTTCAAGCTGCTCTTTTCCATACAGTGAAAGCTACAGTCAAGCTACAAAAAGGACATAAAATGACTTAAATGTATTGCATACGGCTTACGGCCCGTTCACAGCAAGCACGAAAACTATAAAGATATCGATATAATTCTATAAATCATTTATAATTTTAATTAAATAGTAGAGTCCACAACGATAACGATAAAGGCTCAGACAAACTATTGTTGGAATAATTTTTTAGAATGATTTTTTCCAGCTGATGAATGATGCAAACATTGACAGCCAATCAGAATCAATCCTGCAGTCACATGCTGGAGAATATAAAGCGGCCGACACCCTTGACGATATCGTTCACTGGTGTGGACACAAATATCGTAATCTTTATAGTTATCGTGCTTGTTGTGAACACAGTGTGAATGCAGGGTAATCAAAGACTTCTGAAGCAAACTGAGGAACACAGAATTTTTTTACGGCTTTATATAATGAAAAACTCATTTGCATTGCTGCATATTCAAAGGCAGTGTTTCCAAAGATTAACGACGTCAATTTAGTTTTAAGGTGCTGTATGTAGGATTGACACCTAGATATTGCATTCCAAATTCTAAATATTGGAGAGTTTTCAGCCTCTCCTCCTCAGACTTGACACGCATGCAGGTTGCCAGATTGACAAAATGAAATGCGCTGTGTTCTCCGCCAACTGGCAACCTGGAGTTCCGAAATACAATTTGCTAAACTGGCAGTGGGCGGGTTACACAGACCAAAACAGAGACAGACATTCCGACATGGAAGGCACATTTTAAAACTAACTGTAGCAGTGTTTTTTATGCTTTAGTAGAAACAGCATCTTTAATTCTTCAAACAAAGGCGTTGTAGGCTTCAAAATGTTAAAATACTTGGAATAAAGTATTATTCCAATATGGGCCACTTTTATAATTCAAATATAGATCCTTTTTGGAGCGTGAAAGCACCTTCATTGTAGGGAAAAGAGCAGCATCAACATGAACTTCCATAGACCAGGGCTGGTCCTGAAAGGCTTCTGTCCCAAAGAGTTTAGCTTTGAACACCACACTTGAACCAGCTAATTTCCGAACTTGCAGAAATGTACTCTTTGACAAATGGAGGTAAACTCAGTAGGACGTTGACCCTGCAGGACTAGGACTGAATCTATAGCTGTAAGAATGCCATACTGGTTTGGAGATTTACATGAGAGGATTTAAATTTTGAGTGAATTGCTATATCAATTTTTGGCTTTTTTTGCATTAAGCATAATAGTAATTGGCAACTGGATAATTAAGCCAATAGGGAGATGTCTCCAGTTCAAATTAACTGATGTGGGTCTCTTTTGTCAAAATAAACAAATACAAACAAAAATACACAGTTATATCAAGACAAATTAAAAGCAGTAAGTAGTCTCTGCTCCTGTAGAAATGCTCTCAAAAATAAACTAGCATTCAAATATATAGAAATACGCTTCATGAAAACTTTTTAGTCAAAATTATTATACATGAAATGTGCAACTGCGTGACTACAGGACCAGAGAGCAGTCTCAAGAGGTGCTTGAATGATATGGTGCACTCCCAATGATTTTAGAGTGGAAAGATGTCTTTTGTCCAAGGTGATTTTTTTGGAAAGGGACATGTTTTGTTGGGCATGAAGAGATACATTTCCAGTTGTTCAGATTCTTCAAGATCCATACCAGAAAACACAATGCTGTAAACAATTTTGGCAAAATGAAGTATGTCTCAAAAGTCTGCTCTTCATGAAATTATGAATAGTTCATTACCGTTTGGTCAGTCAAAGGTGGCAGAACGATCGTCTTCTCCATTGTGTTCATCACCAGCTTCCAAAGCTCCTTTAGCACTCGCTTCAACACTGTCTTCTCACAGATCTTGGCAAACAGTGTGAGACTAAAAAAGGAAAAGTTAAGAGTGAAGCGAAGGTGTGAAATTTCCAGTAGAGTGTTTTTTAAAGAGATCAGCATCTTACTTGCTGTCAAGGAAGTCCATGATGGGCTGGAGGACGTTGTCGGCATCCTGTGCCACGCTGCTGCAAGCACTTGCTGGCACGTTTCCTGTCCCCTTCACCTGGCTAAGTATGTCACCCATCTGCTTGACATTTTCTTCAATGTTTGGCTGGAAACTAGAGGGTGGAGAACAGATGTTACTCCAAGAATAGAACAAAAAACAACTTTTTCCTGATCTCTGGTAACTCACCTGGTGGCAAAGATCCTTGCAAGGTCATCCAAAACATTGTTGAGCTTCACCTGGAGTTCTTTCAAGATGTCACTAGCTTCAACGTTCAACTGAAAGCCATATAAATCAATGGTCAAAACCAACAGAACTTGACCATTTTCTCAGAAGGTTGGTGCTCAAGAAGCAAATCTAGGCTTTGCCAAGACATAATATTGGCATATTTGTGGTTCACTTACATCTTTACCACCCATGGCCTCAAACATCTTCTCAAGCTGTACCCTGAGCTGTTGGATATTATTGATGAGGATGCATGGCTGTGGGGAGCAAAACACTTATGTTAAAATGCATCAAATTCAACACAAGACTAACTCAACCCACCAAAAAAAGCTGCATGGCATATTCTATCCATGTCAGATCAACATACTTTGACAGCACCATCCTTTGCATTCTAAAATAAAAGAAAAAAGAGAACACAACGGAATGAGACAAATTCTGTATGTAAGCAACCATTTAAAAAATATAAACCTGATTCCATAGGGCAGTGGTTTTCAACCTGTAGGTATTGCAGGGGGCCGCCAATTATTATTAACAGAAATTGTAATGTTGTTAATATAATAAAAAATGTCTAGTTTGCTGATCCGTTATGTATATTTTCTGTTTATTCAATACATTACCAGTTTATTCAATAAAGACAATTAACTGCCTTGCTTCCGAGTAATTAGTTAATCCAACACAAAAAGCGAGATCGTTTACACTCTTTTGCAGTGGGCTGCGGAAACATATGTGTTTGGCTGTGTGGGCCGTGAGTTAAAAAAGGTTGGGAACCACTGCCATAGGGAGTTTTAGACTATTACCACTTTCTCCTTGGTGCAGTGGTTGGGGAAGTCTCTTGAGATGATGTCCGCATAGGACAGCAGAACATTGCTAATGGTCTGTGGGGTAAAGAAAGCATGTTAAAACAAATCCATTGAAAACACAAACTATTTCACAAGCCAGGTTTCCATCCAAGGAGTTTTTGCGGAAAAATATTTAATTCTTCAAATTTTTTACCGATTTAGCTGATGGAAATGCTAATTAATCGATAAAATTTTGTAAATGTCGACACAGTATTTTTTTCGTTCAACTTCAGCGCGTAAATTTTATATTGATACTTTAAATGTCAAAAAAAATAAATAATTGGAAACACCTTGTGTTCATGGTGTGGTGAAATAAAATAACCTAAATTAACATTCGTATTTCCAATACAGTCTAATAAAAGTTAATCAGAAAACAAAAAAAAACAATAATTGAAACCACACCTGCTTATGAATAGCCTATTGCTTGATGCTGGAGTATCTAAATAGTTTATAACAAAGTACAAAAAAATGAAAACTCAATAAACTTGTTATTTTTATGTAGGCCTATATAATTTAATAATGGGCTAAGTTTTTTTAAAAAATGGATGAAGAACAGACTATTTGCATTTAATTTGCTCAATAGGTGAAATTATGTATAGAAACAGCTGAAGGGCAATTTTTTTTTTACATCAAAATTTATGCAACAATTCATTTTTTTAAGGATGACGTCATCACGCACACCAATCTGTAAAAGGCCAGTTGGATGGAAACAGCAAATTTCGCAAAACCTTTTTACGCAAATTCTCTTTGTCGATAGCAAAACAGCGTAAAAACTGGATGGAAACCAGGCTACAGAATGACCGTAAAGGTCAATATTAGGTTGCTAACCCAACTCTTTTGTAATGCAAATGGTGTTTGCTATCTGAGGTATCAATTTTTCTTTAGTTAAAGGGCTAAACTGACTTGCAGTAGGTTACGATCATGCTAAGAAAAATCTGCAACCAAAACTCGCGACCAAAGTCCAAGCTTAGCACTTGACTTTTAATCAGTGTTGTAATATTTTACTATTTGACAAGCAATATACGGCAATATAAGGCTCTCACATTGTTCAATTGGCCAAAACGAACAGATTTACAAAATATATTAATGAAACGATCATGAGGACCTTGGCAAATCTCTTCATGTAGTGCCCGACGATCTGTGGGTCTGGACACTCCAGCTTCTTAATGATCTCGAAGCTCTGGTTAAGCTGCGAGAAGACGTCCACTACCGAACAGGAGAAGAGAGCGTGCTCTGAAGTTTGCTGATACTGTAGAAAAGAAAGAGTTGGATGTGCAAGTCAGAAAAGGTACTAGAATAGAAAACACGAGAGACCGCGCAAGCAATTTGCGACCAGACGTCAGGTGTGAGCTCTTTCGTCTGGAAATAATTGGGTCGAGGTGAGGCTGTGGCAGGTTCCCAAAGGGGGCTCGCTGGAAGTAATGAACTAAAGAGTGTGCTTATTGGTTCAGGAACATGCTGAGGAGCTCGGAAGGGCACTCATTCATCAAATTCTGACATGTCTGGCTGCAGGCATGAGGTCTGTTGTTACTGTAACTTATTCCAGCTGCTAAGCTAAATAGTAAGCATAGCTTTACAGTAAATTTCTTTTTACTTTATTTTGTTTACTGTGTTTATTTATTATGTACATGTAGATGCCAATGGTGATACTTCAAAGGCTGATTGCCATTATGAATTATATAAACCAACCTCTACGCCTCTACAACATTCATATTTGGGTTGCTAGGGTGCTCAACAATGGTTGCTATGGGGTGGAAAACAGATGTGCTCAGTTCCTTCACCACAGTATGTCTATGGGGCAACATCGGGGGGCTCTTGCGCCCAAGGGGTACAACTTACACCCCATTGCGAGGTATGTTCTTACATAGTTTGCCAGCCCCTTCAACAAAATTCTTCTTTTGAGATACAACCTGTCAAATTTGGCTGCAAATCTTGCTTATATATACATAACTTATAACTTTTAATGTTTTTATGGATTTATAAACTAGGGTATTTGTTGCATCTGCATCGAATGGCCTTGAAGATAATGCACCAAAAGTCAAGAGACATAAATCTCACCCCATCTTTCTTGTCGCGCTCCAGGGCTCCGTGCAAAAAGTCTCGAGACACCTCCTCATTCTCATCCAACCACTGGATGACAAACGGCTCGAACCACCTGCAGAGTAACATCACCACCAAAAGCTCTATTACCCATCATACCACGGTCACAGTGACATTTTGAGTGTGCATGACTCGGATAATACGTGTGCGAGATGGGAAACGTCAGGAGTCACTCACGTGGGATATTCAGGCACTCTGCTCTTGAAGAAAGGCAGATCTTTGCAGTATTCATTGTAGAGCCACTTTACTTTGAAGTGCAGGTTCATGTAATCGGCACTCTTGCACAGGCGGTTCTTTTCATGCTCTGAAAGCCATGAGGTGAAGACAAAAGCTCTTCACGAAACAGTTTGAGATATAATATCACATAACACATCTGCGCAGAGCGGAGAACCCCTACCGAATCAGCAGATGGGAAGAACTCCATCACATGTCGACTTTTCACCAAGTGTGAAATTTAAGTGGCTATCAATGTGAAACCCTGCTTGTGTTTCTAACTAAAAATCTAAAACTAAAAGAACCTTTTTTATTGCATCTCATCTGTCTGTCAAGTTATGAGCACTGCAGACCTACAGCTGAAACTTTTTAATGAGCTTCTGGAGTCTACAAAATAGTCTACAAGACCAAGAATCAATCAATACAAAGGCTAGACAGATCAAGAAAAGCTTCTTAGCTTAGACTCACCTTCCATTGCGTACTTCATATCTTGAGCGAACAGGTTCCACATAACCTCTGCGCTGATCTTTCCAACATTGAGCTCCTGCGGAAACCTGTGTGAACAAAAATACATAATATTAAGAGCCTGAAAAGGTTCATGAATGTATATTTTGTGCAGTAAAATGGTGCCGGACTCACTGGTTAAGGCAGGGGGTGTAGGAGTTCTTGTCCTCTTCGATAATTGAGACAATGAGGGTGATTAGCTTCGACCAGAAGTCTAGGTTCTTGATACTTGGACCTTGTTCCTCTGGAGGAACCTCTCCTTTTTTGTTCTGCACAAAAGGAATTCATTTTGAAATGGTAGCTTGAAGCATGTTATGGCTTTTCATAATCTGCCAAACTCTGGAAGAAATTAGCCCACTAAGGCGCACAGCAGGAATGGCTTATTTCAGCCAGCAAACAAACAAACACAAATATGCCAAGCACTCCAGGGGAACACAATATAGAACAAACCTGCAAAGCTTCACAGCAAAATATAGTAAGTAGCCCAGGGTTAGATGTTTAATTCAACAGGAAGAGTGTTTGATATTTATGAGGGAAGCCTGTAACATCTTCAAAGCAGCATAAACAAAAGCAGCAAGATGAACTGCTCTGATAAAATGACTCGGATGCTAGCGGGGTAAAGAGCTTTGGGGCTGACCAGGGCCGGTGGGCCCGAAAGCATCGACTCACCGGGTCCGTTTGATATTCTCGACTATACAGCTCGTGGCAGTTGTTGAAAATGTATTCGTAGGTAGAGTTGAGGCAAGCCTTCACACAGTCCTTCACTACCTGGCTGGCACGAGGAGGGCTCTGGAGCTCTTGGACCTGGAGAAAAAAGTTAATTGAAGTTAATGGAAGTTCATGGATAATTTAATCGGTATGAACAATTGAAAAGAAAAATGTATGCAAAATGAAAGTGGTGAGAAAAATTTTAAAGAATCATTCAGAAATAATAGAAAAAACAAAAAACGTATAAAAGTAGTAGAATAAAACCATGTGAAAAATAAAGGTGCACGAGAATTGTATGAAAAAAGAGAATTGTATTAAATGACAACTGTGGAAAAATAATAATAATAAAATAACATTAAACAAAGATAATTGTATAAAATGGTATGAAAAAACATATTTTATTAAAATATCTTAGTAAATTGTACAAAAATAAACAAATAAAATAAATCACACAGAAAATAATCTAAATTTTAGAGAAAATTGTATAAAAAAAATTGCATAAAAAAGAAATTATAAAAAGAACAGTCACACAAAACCGGAAATTGCATGGAAATCGGTAAAAAAAGAACACCATACAAAAATGAAAATCCATGTGAAAATTGTATGAGACAAGCACACAGTCAGAAAATAGAAGGAAGTTGGACAAAACTTGTACTGTAAATTGAAAAACATTACATGAAAAACTTGTATTTGTACAAAAATTATACCAAAAAATATATATATAAAATACATATATTATTTTTATTTTCTAAGTTTATTCAAGTCAACAGCATCAATGATTCACAACTAACCTTCATCCTGAAGAATGTTATACTGGTTAGTAGGTCCACAGTAGATTTGAGGTCCTGCAGTCTCTCAGGGCTGCTAGCTGGGAAATTATTCTTAACACAAACAAGAAAAGAAAATGTCTCTTTGTCATCAGTGCTCATTTCAGACTTTTCAATGCAACTTTAAGCTTTCACATCAAACAATCCAATCTCATATGTCTGATTCAGTGAACCCACCAGCAGGTGAAAACCACACCAACCTTTACCTTTACATTTACCTTTAGTTACAGACACAAGAAAAAGTGTGACTACTCAAGGAAACACCAAAAAGTCCCAATACCCTGTACATAGAGAGGTCAATCCTCAGAGAGTTGTGAAGCTGGTCCAGAAGCTTGACAAATCGCTCTTTCTACAAAAAACAAACACAAAACCATTTCAAATTATAATTATTAGTACAAACTCATCAATGCTGAAATCTTTCTTTTTGGTGTAGCATTGTGAAGCATTCACCCCAAAGTTAGAGGCAGCGAAACGGTCCGAGGCAGACACGTTGTTGGTGGCCTGGGTTGTGTGAGCGTAGTAAGCGTTGATGTTGGCCAGTAGGGTGCTCATGACGGCAGGCACTCCAGGACACATATACTTTGATGACAAACAGGCAAAGTGTCTAGAAACAGGAAGAAACAGAAAGTACGTAAGCAAACAGCTAAAACCTCAATGGCAAAACATAGGGGGCGGAATCATACGTCATGGCTTGATAAATTGACTCCACTCCGTAGCGCATGGCAAACTCGTCTACGATTTCTTGGGGCGTCTCTTCAAAGTAGACCTTCCATGCATCATCACCCTTGGCATCTGGTATCTTCACCACCCCGTTGTTCTGGATGTCCGTTAGATAGTGGAAAAGGTTCTACGGAGAGATGGAAAGAGGATCAGGACTAATTTAATATACTCCAGCAGGCACTATGTTATTAAGCATGGTAATAAATTATAGCAGGAGGAAAATGAGAATGACAAATAGGATTATGACAGCATCAGACTGACCTCGTGCAAGCAAGTGTACTGGACGTGGTACGGAGCTACAGTTTCCTCTCCTTTGATCTCCACACTGATGTGCATGCGAATGGCTCCAGACACAGCAGACTTGTCCGTACGCTTGTCTGAAAGGAAGAAAAATCTAGTTTGTTACAAATTGGTAAGTAAAAAAAAAAAAAAAAAAAACAGTAAAAAAACTGTGTGATAAATTAGCCACCTCATAAAATATGTATGAATTGCTTTGAGATTGGGCTGACAAAAACCATGAAGCTGAAAGAACCCCACTGAAAATATGAAAAAAACGATAATTATGTGAAAATCCCGTTAAAAAAGAAAATTGTACGAACGTTGTAAAAAAGAAATTAATATGGAAAGGAAGATCATAAAAAAAGATAACTTCATAAGAAACCCATAAAAAAGAAATCAATGCAGAAATAGCAACAAAAAAGAAAATTGTATAAAAATTTAATGCAAAAATTAAAAACGCCAAAAATGCAGAAAAAAAAATCCATAAAATGCATGAAAAATAAAATTGTACAAAAATCATAAAAAATAAAATAAAAATCGGTAAGGCAAACATAATCGTGTCAAAATCAAATAGAGAAAAAGGTAAAAACCTTTTCGCAAGGTAGTGTTACGGTATGTTATCAAGAAAGTGAGTGAAACCGAGCAAACAAGTCGTGCCAGTCATGTTGATATATCACAAAAAGACAAGATAGGATATGCGAACGGCCATCTAATAATATCACACTAATTGTTCTGTAATCCTTGGCCTCACTTCTTCTAAAGGTCATTGGCAAATGGGCTCAAAGTTGAAATGCTGACCCTCTCGCAACATGAATATAACATAACATTTATGTTATGGAAAAGAATGGCTGGCAGAGCTCATTATGTAACGTTTGGCTACTCACCCAGGTTGTACCAGACGTCCATTTCTCCGCTCAGAGTTCGAACCTCAATGATAGTCTGACCGAGGAAATCATCAGACTCTCGTTTGAACTTCTGCTTTACTCTGGACTTGATGTCGTCATCCTCGTCCCAAACACGCACTTTGATCCGATCGGAAGAGTTGTGACACTCGCTGTTGAGATATTTTTATATAAGCACTGACCAGACCAAAATAAGTTTGACACATATTAATTGAGATTTGAATCACTTACAAATTGAAGCTCTCGTCCCATACAGGGTTGAGGTTGCCGTAGATGGTCTTGGTTCGTTTTTTGGTCTTGCCTACTTGCACCGTAACATAAGGATCGCTGGAGCCAGTTTTATCCTTTGCCTGCAGGCCCTGGGCACATAATACTGATGGGAAAAACAACAGTGTTAATATTAATATAACCAATATGTCATAAACTTCTAGTCAAAGTGGGTCATTACCGGTGATGCTGATCTTGGCTGACCACTTGGACGTCCCGTCCAGGACGCTTTGCTTCACCTGCTTCATCTGCGCCACATGTGTTCCCTTGATGACTCCAAACACGTCCTGAATCAGCTCGAATATCTCAGGCTTGTTGCGTTCACGGATCTTCATGCGGTCTTTCAACACCATGATGATGTTCTGCGTGCGATCCTCAGCTCCATGCTTAGAGCTCTTCTCCGCCGCCCCTGTAAAAGACGGATAAGGTTTATTTAAATACTACCACATACTTGCACTTAAAGCCCAAAGTTCAAAATGGATGTGGTTTTTTAAATGTTTTTGAAAGAAGTCTCTTATTTTCACCATGGTTGAGCTCAACATTTATGCAATCAGTTTAAAATAACAGTGTCAATATATTTTAAAATAGATCTTTTTTTTCCTATGATGGCAAAGCTGAATTTTCAGCAGCCATTACTCCAGTCTTTAGTGTCACAAAATCCTTCACAGTGAACACATTTAAAATGTTACAAAAGGTTTCTATTTCAATTGGGGGGTAAAAGAAAAATATAAATAAACTATGAAAATATAAAAAACAATACATTGATATCTTAATACAGTATTAAAGCGATATATGCTGGAATGGATGCTAAAAATTCGGTTGTCATAACAGAAATAAAATGCATTAAAAAAAATAAATACATAAATAATAATAAAAAAATATATATATATAAAAGCATTCTAATAGTAAGGGTAATAATATTTCACAATAATACTCTTTTTACTGTATTTTGTTAAAATAAATGCAGCCTTTGTGAGCACAAGAGACTTAAAATTATTATTTGTCCAAAATCGACGAATATTTAAATATAGTAAAAATAAGAAATCTAAAAATTATTATTTTTTCTATATAAAAAATATTGATATATCTTACAGTTCAGAAATTGTGGGATCAGTGAGATTTTTTTTATCTTTTTAAAAACGTGTCTTTGCTTATCAACAATGTATTTATTTGATAAAAAAAAAAACAGGAAAACAATGCAATATTGTGAAATATTATTACATTTTAAAATAACGGTTTCTGTTTTAATACGCTGTAAAATATAATTACTCTGATTTTACATTCTGATTTATCAAAGGGGTCATCGGGTGTCCGTTTTCCACAAGTTGATATGATTCCTTAGTTGATAACATACTTTGGTTAGAATACCCTGTCAAAATCAGCTCTATTTTCATCAAGTCATTTTAGTCTGTGTTCCTTTAAATGCTAATGAGCTCTGCCAGCCATTCTTTGCCATAACACCCATTTTCCTGAGACTGTTTACATTAGCCGAGGAACTTTCTAACTAGCACATTATTAGGAAAGGCGATTCGCAAAGATTCGAAAAAGAACCTTATACTCACTACTTTAGTAGGCTGAACGACAAATGAATCGCACCAACATAAATAAATAAACAAATGACGACTGCTATTCATTATTACATCCAACAACAATTACCTCAATCTTAGTAGACTTCTTGATTTCTGAAAATGTAATCTTTTGAGCAGTAGCATATTTTTTGTATTGAAGACAACATTTGAGAGTCAAGAAGAGTATCTTACTCTGTAGACAGTCAGCATTAAGCAAATCTTGACACTTCTCGTGACACTTGACCCCACACTCGGTGCAGCGCATGCCCTGTCGAGCGATGCCCCACAGAAGCCCCTCGCACTCGTAGCAGTAGGTGGGGGTGGTGGCGGTCCACACCTCAAAGTTGTGTGGTGTAGTACAGGAAATGGGGTAGATCAAAGCCTGCAGGGTCTTCTTATAGACATGACTCTTCTGCATGGTCATAATAAATCAACAGGTCAACGGAAAACAGTTCCTAACGGAAAAAATATGAATATCCAGGAAGAAAACAGGGCTTGTTGACATACCAATTCTTCATTGTTAAGTGTGCTGGAGGCCATAGCAGAAGTGATGCCTGCTTTTCGAGAGTTCTGGACAAGAGACTACAAGAGACAACCATATGTAGGACTCAAAAAAAAAAATACTTACAGGTATGTATTTGTTGATTAAAAAGTGAAATACTTACCATTGCCTGCAGGAGGTGAGGCATTGGAAAAAAGAAATGAAACAAAAACATTTTAGAAGTTTCCCAACGATAACACGTTTTGATTCATACATTAACTCAACCAGGGTTGATTAAGCTAAAAGAAAAGGTTATAATTTCTCAATCACATGGAGAAAGTATTTATGTAAAGAGGTCACGAAAAGTGCTTGTGCTTGTGGAAGACTCAAATACAGAGAGAGCAGAGAGAAAAAAGAAAGAGGCAGGAGGTGTCTTTTGTTGTCTCTAGATGAATTGTTTTTGACATGCATTTTAATTCTGCTCAAGTCAGCACTTTGGCTTCGGACTCTTAGAGTCGGTATCGGTGACGTTAAGCTGGATTAAAACCGACAAACTGAGGAGCTGTTTAGTGCAGTATGGTAATTTCTGCCTCATCTTCCAGTCGGTAGCGTCAAAGCAAGCCTGGTGCCGTTGCCTGCTCTGACAGATCTCCTGTGAAGGCTGCCAGGAGCGTTCTTGGCTGAATAAGTACAGCCAGACCTACACGACAGCTGTCAGCTAATGAACGTTTTTTTTTGTTTTTTTTTGGCTCTTGTTACTTTGTTTAATCAATACACAACTAACTCTCATGTCAATCTCAAGTTTTGCAGAAAGCGATGTTAACAAGTCAACTCAAAAATGAAATCTGCAGCTTCTTTAATGTATTTAATGAACATCAATTTAGCACTTAGTGAATGCATTTTTGCCTGTAAGCTGACTGAATTACTAGCTACATGTGGTTATTATATTACAACTTGCTTTTGCTTGAATAGATTAGGCACGGTAAGACTAGAAACTTGTGTTAGTAGGATCAATTTGGATTCTATGTTGGTTTTAACATCTATATTGCCTCCATCCAAGCGAGAACCAATGATGTTTGATTTTATTTGCCTCCTAACCTTTTTTAAGCATCAGTGGAAAAGTTCAACAAGCTCCCAAAGTAGGTTACAGGCACAAAACAAGGTTAGCAGGCAATGAAGTCAGAACAGGAAAAAAATACACAAGCCAAAATTAATGGGACAGTAAAGGAGACTTTGAGGCAGTCGTGAGATTTGGAGATTCATCATTTCTACAGGGTGAATGAAGCTGAGTAATGCTCTAATAACGTCTAACCCTGTAGCCGTGATTCAAACAGATGTGCCACAGAGACTTCCGTGAACTACAGCCCCTTGACAGACTGCTTCCTAAAATAACTACACTGATGTGTATGGACGGTGCTTTTGAAGAGTTGGGAAGGTGATGTTGGATCCAGCAATGCTTTAGTTGAAAGTTTGATGTACTGAAGCAGGGTTGTGTGACTCACCAGGTCTCGGACAAGAGGGATGGCTTTCCTCTTGCGTAGGTCAGGCATGCTGTCTATGCTGTAAAGAGCACCTCCAGGCCTGTGGATCAAATGGTTAGATGTATTATATATATATATATATATATATATATATATATACAGGGCTTTGAGCAGTATTGAAAATTGCAATTGCAGAATGACCTTCGTTCATCTTCAGAACACAAATTAGGCTATTTGTGATGATTTCAGAGAGCCATCTGACCCCCCACAGACAGCAATACAACTAAAATGTTCCCAGGTCCAGAAACATAGTAAATACTTTGGTAAAACAGTTCATGTGATATCAGTAGCTTAACTTCAAAGGTTTGAATTGCTCAGACACATAGCTGTTCTGAAAATGAGCTGCAGTCCTTTGGTGACACTCACCCTGCTTGCAAAAAGAGTGACGCAAGTCCTGGAGTCTCGCCTCGAGCCTGCGGACAACAGGGAGTGACAGCAGGGTCAGTGACAGAGCTCTATATCTCTCTTTTATCTATCCACTAAACCATATTAAACATATATTCAATATCCATGCAGACATCACAATGTAATTTCAATTATATAATATATATTTAAAAAAAAAAAGACTTTTGATACGACTCAAAAAGAGCCTCCAGCAGGCAGATCTCATTGATGTCAGTGGCAGGCCTATCTCATGATTAGACTGGCTTTGCCAAACATCTTTATATCCATCATCATCATTCTGTCATAACAACTCCATGTGTATCTCAGACGAAGCACGTCGCAGTCATCTGTCAGGAAAATGTGTTTACTTTGGATCCACGCATAACCAGACCCACCTTTCAGACCGCTTGTCCAGCTTCAGTAAAGCAGTGAAGAGCATGACAATCGCTATGGCAATGACAAAAAACTGAAAGAAAAAACACAAAAAAGCAAAAACAAACGGGGTGGAACACAAAGAGGGACAAGGCATGAAATCTCAAAACAAAAACTTGCTTGTAAACGTATGTAACAGTAAAATGTAAAACTTAAAACAAGTGACAAAAAGTAACATGAAATGGAGAAGACAAGCAAGGACAACAACGCAGGGCAAGACTAACCAAAAATTGACAACCCAATGCTGGCCAACAGAACCATACGCAAGCTAAACCAACTATGATTGGTTACTAAATTACTATGCTCTTGGAAAAGGCTGATTTAACAAAGGTAGCATCAATGTCAGGCATCACAAGACCTTATATACCTCCTGAAGTTGAAGGCGAACCCTGTTGAAGAGTCGCAGCCAGTTGGCTTTGGCCCTTATTGCAGGGTCCAGAGGTGGCTCCAGCTTTGGTGTGCTGGGAAAGGATGAAAAAAATTGTTAGATGTAACTTGCATTCAGCAAAATGTCATAAAAGTCTTATCCAAGGACTCGGCACATGAAGCTTACCTCTCTGGCGGAGCCTCTTTCTTTTCTTGTTCTGCTTCAGGCGGGACCTCGGTAGCAAGGGTAGGCAAAGGTTCCTCAGAAGGAGCTGCCAGCTTGCCTGCAGGTGTCGGGACCTTCTCAGTCTCCAACTCTGAGACTCGTGGTGGGGTCGAGGTACGAGGTACCTTGGCAAAGACATCAAGTGGCTGCTGTGGGGGTGGAGATTCTCGCTTAGGCTCCATGGTCTGGAATGGTGGTTGGGACTGTGGTGGCTGTTGCTGGTGCATGGAAGCCTGTTTCTCCAGTGGTGGACGGCTGGTTGGGGCCTCAGGAGCCAACGTTGGGGCAGTGCTGGTTGGGGTAGGGGTGTAAGGTGGCTCCTGCTCTTCACTGAGAGTACCATCCAGTGGGTAAAGGTCTTCATCCTCTTCATACACCATTCCTTCCTCTTCCTCCTCATAGGGATACTGCCCTTCCTCTTGCTCATAGATCTCTCCATCCACCTCATTATAGAGTGCACCTTCTTCACCTCCATCTTTGTTATACTCCCCATCATCACTGTAGACGCCCTGCGGCTCATCTGGATCCCAACCAGGTGAGTCTTTACCATAGCTAACGGAGGAATGACAGGAATGGTAGGAGTCATTCTCATCGTAGAACTCTCCGGAACCTCGGAAGCTCTCGCCATCCTCTGGACCAAACTCCTCACTGAGTTGGGAGCTGCCACGGCTCAGCTCACCCGAGGAGGCATAGCGACTACTGCCGGTGGGGCTGTGGGAGTAAAGATTTGTTAGTTATATTAAGTTATGGAAGAAACAAGATGGGTGAATGCTGATATACAAGTTTATGGGTCATAAAATGTGAGGCAAAGAAAACACAAACGACCAACCACAAAGGAAAATGATACTTGTCAGCTGATAGATGTCTCTCCCTGCTGAACACAACAGCTTAAAGGCCCCAATATACTTTAAATGGAACTTCTTTTTTGTTCTTCGTTGCTGGAGGCAGGGTGTAGATTAATGTAAACATGACGCGACACTTGGACATAGCCTATAAGTTTGATTAAAAGCAAAGGTTTATTTATTGTGTACCTTTTAAATTCGATTGGAAAGAAGAAGAACGACGACAGCAGCAGTATGGTGTAAAATTGATTTGCTTGCTACATTTTCCTTTTCATGGCTTTGGAAAAATTATCTTGTGTTTCTCTACGTTGCTTTTTGCATAACTCTGGGTCATTGACACAAGCTTTCACTTAACTTTTAAAGTCTCTCCGCGAGCGATTGTGAAGGTGCAGATCTATCTTTGGCAGCTCTATGTATATAATGATTTGGAGGTGTTGCTCCCTTGCCTGACCTCGACTGAACCGGGACAAATTCTGCATCAAAGAAGGTGGAGTTTCAGAAAACATCCAACGAATGCGTAACCACCTTAGACCAATGGTAGCTCAAAGGTGTTAAGGAGCTAAAACAAACTGCCCAAAAAGTTTGCTTTGGTGAGTTGATTCGAATTGATTTTGTTCGAAATGATGTCATGTCAGTTCGTACTTCGATTTCGTTTGAAGTATATCAGGGCCTTAAGCCTGCCAAAGATGGTTTTGTGGTTTTAACTGGTCTCTCAGGCCAGTAGATCAGCTTGCAAAGCAAGACAAGCAAACAAATTTAGGGTGGGTTTAAGTTTTTTTTCAGCAGGGAAAAAGTTTCTGCTTATTTATGGATGTATGCGTGCAGGTAAGGTGGTGAGAGAACACAAGACAGAATCCTGAGGTTCATTTCAGGGAGTCAAAGGGAAAAACTCACACTAACAAACAAACTCAAAAAGAGCAGTGTCTCAGAAACTGCTAAGGTGGCAATGGGAAGAATTGTCAGTTGACAGATTCATTCAAGTATACTTAAGAAAGGACAACACATTTTAAAAAAACACTGAGCTGACAGAAAAGGGGATGCAGTGTATTCCTGTGACACTTTAAACAATGAAAGACTATTTATCTTTGCTGATGAATAAGTCAATTCGGTGTAGAGAGACTGAGAAAATGGAATGAGTAAGAGAAGACAAGCTGCCACACACAAACGCACACTCACACATTATCGATTATGGGATGTAAGGTTTAGTAATGCATGAAGAATCAGAAACGAAAGAGATGGGGTGTGTAATAGGCTGTGAGCCAAAAAGCATCTGGGCTTCAGACTGGAGGAAATACGAGAGCCACAGGACACACACACAATTACACATACAATCACGCTTCTGTCAAGCCTTTGCGCCAGTAAGTCATATATCCTTGTCACCTTTTCTCACTTCCTCACACACAAACCCATAAATTCTCACAACACACACACAGCTTTATTTCCTGTGTTCCACAAAACACATTTTGGCATTCGGAAAGGTTTTGTCCATGAGATGCTGAAAGGATAAATCAGTGATGTGAACATCCCCTGATCTCTGTCACAGCCATCGACACGGTCCCGCCTGCAGCCCACACACAGCCTAGTGTGTCTAAAGGCTATGTAATTAGCGCACACTAGGCTTTCGGAATTACAGCGTTATTTTCTAACTCTGTCAGGCATATAGCAGGCAAATAACAGACTTCACAAAAAAACAGACTGTGTGACCAACCCAGTGGACCCCCATCGGCAACTGCACCAAATTCCGATTACACGGTACAGAAGACACAAGAAAAAGCTTCTGAGACGTACGGATTGGTTATCTAGTAACACGTGACAGGTCATTAACAGGTACACAGCAGTCATAATAGAGGACATAGATACATATACAAAGAGGTATAGATAGAGTATATATATATATATCAATAGACCATGTATGTAAAAGAAGGATTGGAGCGCATGCATGGCAAGCATAGCGAGGACCACAGGACCAGACAAGTCCAATTCCACGACATCATCACAGCAGGACGGAATCACAGGCTGGAGCAGGAAGAAGAGCAGGAGGAGGAGGTGGAAGAGGGTGGAGGTGTAGGAGCTACGGAGACCCACCTATCAGAGAGCGAGTGCCTACTGTCTAAGGAGTACTGGCGGCTGGTCCGCCTGCTCGAGCCAGAAGCCGAATCGAGATCGCTGCGGCCGTTGGTGGCGGAGTCTAAACTATCATAGCGTCTGGTGGGAGGGAAGGGGATGGGGGGGAGGCAGGAAGAGGAGGAGCATGAGTAATGTATTTTTTCTTATTTGGTTTTTCATCTCACCTCATCAGGTCACATTGGACGGAAAATGACCCAACTTAGGTTCGTTAACCAACTGCTAAGAGACTCGTATCAAAAAAGCATCACTTTGGGATCAGGATCTTTCCATTTGTAAGACTTTAGAAAGAATTCAAGAGGCTACAACAGAGTCCTGTCCCAAATGGCACACTTGATGTTGATTTGCAAGCCTTCGCTTGCATGCATCTGTTAAGTCCACAAGACTGTAGGATGGCTGCTTTGAGGCAGCTATGCCTCCTTTAGCTTAAAATATCTTAAGGGGCAATTACTCAACAGTCTGCCCTGCTGAAAAAAACAGAATATGCTGGTTAGGTATGTTTTAAAGCATGATAGCTAGTTCGAGCTGGTTCAAGCTGGTCCTAAACTGAACAGCAACCAGCTTCTGCTCAGGACCAGCTCTTAACCAGCTTAAACCAGTTCATTACCAACTAGAGACCAGTTCAAACCAGCTACAATATTAAAATACATAACTAACCAGGTTTTTTTTCACCAGGGTTTGTGGTAAAATGCCTTGGAGGAGGCGTTTCAGGTGCCATTTGGGACAAGGCAAGAGTCTCAGCATGCAATGCAAGAATGTCGGGAATAAATGTACGAGACAAAATGTACAAGAAATAAAAGATTGTTTTGAAGTGAATTGGGCCAAAATGAGCAACTGAGAGGAAACGTTGCATTCGTATCACAGAGTGGCACCAGTGTGGCTCCAAACCCATGAAGTGTGTACAATGCCCCCCTCATCCAACGTTTGCATACAGTCACCAGTGCATAGGAATAAGAACAGAGGAAAGTCGCACAGACATAGTGAATGCTTTTACTAACTGATAGATGCTAACGTGACTAGAATTAGCAAGTAGATTGCAACCAGGAATTGGGAAAATGTACCTAATGGGTCTCTGGTTATCATAGTCGTAGTCATGTATGTCGTTGTAGCGGGAGCCATGGTGCATGTTACGGATGGGGTATTGGTGCATGGATGCGTTGGGCTGAGAAGTGGTGTAGAATGGAGGCGGGATGCTGTTGCTGGTTTCACTGCGGTAATCACTGTCTCGATCGTCCACAGCACTGTCTGGATCGTCATCTGAGGAGAAAGTGCAGAAATTCGAATAACTGTAATATAGTTTTTTTTTTCTCATTAATGTTTCATGAGCAAAACCTTCTTTTTTCTTTTCTTTTTTCATGCACGTCTTTGAAAACCCATAAAACAAAGTGTACTTACTTTGCTGGTCCCCCCATAGACTCCAGTTACCTATGAGAACAATGAGTCAGAGTAAAAATTTGAAGCGGGCCAAGAAATTTATCTTTTTGATGCCTCTGTGTGACCATGAACAAGCAGCTTGTTATAAATCTAGGTTGTAAAACTACCAGGTGTGACACAGACGTAAATTTGGATGTTTGCAATGCAGGATTGTGACCTTGCCCATGCACGCTAAGTGCTATTGTTTAATAGCTCTGATGTAAAGCAATAAAAAATGGTCCCTTGGCAAGCCAAATCTTCCCGCTCCTCCATAACCCACCCATGCTTGAGATATTACTGAATACTGTCCAGGAAATCTCTATGCATCATGATTCTAAGCCATCCATCTAGTACTCAGAGATGAAGCAGTCTCATATTAGACCCACTGATGGGGTGATTGAACCTCTAATGAGGTTCTGCACACATCAACCTACCAAGGGGCCTTGCAGTTTATAGTGTGTGTATTAGTGTGAGTAGCGCTTGAAAGCTCACAGCACTGAGTTGATGGCACTGGAAGTGGTCTCTCATGCTCCTCCTGGTATGTGTACTGCAAAATGAGCAAACAAAAATTACTGTTTGAACAGGTGCTATTTATTTTAACAGGTCAGTAGTTCCGAAGGAGAAGATAAAAAAAATACTGTTCAGCTCTCAGGAGTTCTCTGACAGACTCAAATTAACGCATGTTCTGCCCTTGGGCTCTGGGGAGGACTGTAAACACAACAAGACTGGAGTTGAATGAGGAGACTCACATCTTGGTCCCTCATGGCGTTGAGCTGCTCCAATTTCTTGGCCCAGTATCGAGCTTCCTCCTCCGGTATATCTGGAAGTGTGAAAACTTATGGTTAGCATTAAAACTTAGGACAAGTTTGGACCAAATGCAGTATTGGGGAAAGCAAAAAACAGCAAGGATACCTAATGGCAGTTCGAATCGTGTATCCAAAAGCACTCGATGGAACGTGGGGTCTTTGGTGCCACAGATCTCATTCTCAGCCATAATGACCTGGGAGTCTAAAGTCAGCCATTGTCCTGGACCTTCCTACAAGAGGAAAGAAAGAAATGAAAGAAATGCTCAAAAATGTGTGAAAATGCTACATGTAAAGAACTCGCAACAGAGATGATAGTCCAAGATTTTTACTATTATATTGTCCACCCCTACTTGTCTCTATATAATTTGGCTTATCTACTGAGGTATATTTAGCTTAGAGGTTATAGATCTATGCTGGTAACCAAAGGGTTGCAAATTTGAACTCTGTAAATGTCACAGCTATTTCATTTAACAAACCACTCAGGTTGCTCAATAGGGGTTGTGCTTATCACATTTTACGACAAACATCGCATAAACAAATTCCTCATAAAATATATTAACTGTTAAGAAATATTAACATAATTAACATATAGAGTCTTACAGAAAATGGTTACTGCAACATGTTTGCAATGAGAATGAATTCTAGGCATCAGCTACAGATCTACACATATATAGCTCTACAGAGGGTGAGAAAAGCTGCAAGCTGTTGGGGGCCAGGCCGGCCATCTGGGCTGTACCTCGTTCGACTGTCGAATGCTGCCCAAAGGGATCCACAATGTGCCAACCATGGTGTCCCAGATCAGTCCTTTGTTCCATACCTCCACTGTCAGGCCCAGATCCAGCCTGTTAATCTCACTAGAAGATGAAGTGAAGGGTAGTATTGAGAATGAGAGAGATGGACAGATATATTCATGTGTTGTTATGATGATATGAAGACACTTCTCAGTTTAATATATCATCAGTTAATAAACTCACATTAAAATAAAGAGACCTAAGATAACATTTTATGAAATGCTGTATAGAAACTGACATGACATGCTGAAAAACCCTAGAGAATGGTGGAGGACACTATATTAAATGTACAAAGAAACAGAAAATAGCAATAAAAACCAAACAGGGTGCAGACAACAATGCCATCTGTGCCTTGGGCATCTTCGGTGCCGCTCCAAGTGAAGCTCCATAGGACTGCGGTCTCTAAAGATGCATCAAATCCTAATAATAGCCTCAACTTTGATATCAAAACCAATCCTTCTTACAGACCACAGGGGCTAATCTTGGGGACTGTGTTTGGTGGTGCTGTGTTAGACATCACACAGCAAGATACTGAAGTGCTGAAGCAGATCTGGCTTATAGATGACTCAAGATGAAGAAAGAATTTTGCAGTGTCAACCAAATGCTTTCGTGGCTTTGCTCTCAGTGTCTCAGAAGTGTCTATATTGTATGTATTAGACATTCTGAACAAAGCGCAAGCGCAAAAACATTTTGTTATATGTGAGTTGATGCAAGTGTGTTGCTACGCTGTTCAAAATGGTTGCTAGGGTGGTCTGTGTGACTAACAAAAGTCACGGTTCGGTATGCAATTAGCTTTTTGGGTCACGGTTCGATGCGAGTTTAAGACAGCAGGAGATTTTTTCATTTATTTTGAACAGACAGTAGTGCTACATACATGTAGCATGGGCATTTTTTTTGGTTTTGAATTAAAATATAGAATATGAAGATTTAAATCAAAAATAAATGATCCGACTTTAGATTTGTGAAGTTATGCTGCGTAAGACAGCTGCACAGAACAAAAAACAGCAGACTATATTAAAATGCTAATTTATTCTCTAGCAGTAGGTGGCGCTTGTGGGACAGCAGCAATATAGAGTTTCCTATATTAACCCACACATATTTTCCTGTATTTCAAGCATCACAAACAGTGAGCTTGACCTGCCTAGTACGGTTAACAGACTTCATAAAAATCACCACAAATTACATTTGGGAAATTATTATTATTTCAAACAAGCAGGTGGTTCCTCAAGCATGTGCTGTTCTTGTTTTGGGTTGTTGCATAGATCGTCTTTTCTTCTGCTCTTTCTTGTTATGATGGTTAGCATTAAATTACTGTGTGCATCCCCTTCTGGATTGAGCTGTATAACTGAATATATTCGTCGTCTGACTGAATGAACCAAACTGTGACTGTTTGGGACAAATACATGTACTGTTACACCCCTAGTGGCTACTACGTGTACTAGGACAAGTTATGAGATTCTTATATGTTCTGGGTGCTTGAAGCCCAAGTCAAAAGAGCTACCCATAACATTCTCAAGTGTCTAAATTTAAGATATTGTAAAGTTTGAAGAAATTTAATTTAATCTTTACAGGAAAACTGAACTTGCACGTCTGTGGAAAGGGTGATATTTGTCTGTCCACCGCGAGAAATGCAAAACAAGGGACTCTCAGGCAGGCCATAAAACTGACCCCAGAACTCAAGATAAACATCCAGTGACAATATCCCCCACTTTACGATCTACCCCTCCTTTCACAGAATCAACATGGCCTGAAGTCCCACAGGGCCTAAAGAGTCTTATAAGGAGAAAATCAACAAACTCAAAATGTCATGTTATGTGCTTTCAATGTCGTGTTTCGTGTTAATTTAAAGGTATTGACGCGGTGGATAAAATGGTCTCAGGTTCACAGTAGTCATGTATATTGTTAAGACAGTATTATA
>JAUMHP010000079.1:6984583-7008416 GCA_032361065.1 Enteromius trimaculatus | reverse complement strand
GTCTTAGTTTATCAAAGCTATGCATTCCTGTAACATTATTTTGAATTATAACTGAATTGGAATACACATTGTTTTTATTCATGTCAATTGGTCTAATCATACCTGATGAAAAGTTCTCACGAGATGTTATGGAACGTGTCTGCATGCAGTTTAACTCAAGTGCAGATGACATTCTTAGCACTGCCAGTAGCGAACACACATTAAATATGTGCAAAGGGATTCTGAGCTTGGAATGCATTGGCCAAACATTTACATCAGCATTATAGCTTACTTACGTTAAGCGTGTATATAGCTGTTTAAGAGAAAGGGAAGAGGAACTCACAACATGAAGTCCTGTTCCCAACATGGCTGACTGCCGCGCACGGCTATGGTGGTGCTTTTCACGTTCTGAACCTTCAGTGACACGTACGTGTTGAATTTCTCTGCACAGAAAAACCAGTGCATTTAATAAATACACAAATACAAAAAGATAGTGTGGAAAACTAGCTACATTGAGACTTCAGGCTTACCTTGCGGTCCATCGAGCTTGGCTTTCTTCACTGTAATAGAGAGAGACGTGTATGTAAATAAGTAACACACACAGGTATTAGAAATAATCACACTTTACATATCAGGCAGTGCATTTCACATTCAGCATATTTGCATTTCTGCGAAAGAGATCCTCAAGGCTAGGCTCCAGTGTTTGGACGTTGGCCCAATGCAATGTTTTTATTTTTTTCTGTTATGTACCAAGTTGCATGATGCTACCGTGGTGAATAAATATTATGATAATCATTCATTACCACAGTATAAAGTCAGCATAAGTTGAATGGAAGTATCCTGTACAAACGCAGTACTTGATGCTAAAAAAAAGTGTTGTTAAAGAGAATTACTCATGAAAACCTTTAGACCCATCATGTCAAGACACAAAAGAAACACAGAGCTTGGCAAAGGTACAACATCTCCAGAAAACAAGTTTTTCTGTGCAGATTGTGAGAAATTCAATTGGTTATGAAACTGCAGAGAGGTCTAGAGAGGCAGTCACTGTCAGTAATGCTTAGGGGAAATCTGAGAAAACTGTGCTCCAACTGAGCTCCTTTTAAAGCCGAGTGACGTCAACGACCCCATTCATAATTTATATTCCCCTATTCAGTGCGGGTAGAAGCATCCTCGAGTTAAGGAGACCTTAAAATAATTCCAAGCCTTCCACTGTAATCCTCCACAGTCAGCGTTCCTCTTTAAATTCAGTGCAGAATTTCTCACTTCCACTAAAACTCTTACCGGCTGACATTTTTAACACCTGAGAGTAGCTCCAAGTTATACCGAATGCAAAGCTTATGAGTCAGAGGCTTGTGAAAAACTGATAATATCACAAACAAACCAAACGGATGCATTTGTCTGTTTGCCAACATACTGCAAATCTTCACTTGAATGCTTGGGGAAAATTGAACATCGGCTTCCTGCTGAGAAGGAGGAATGTTAGTGCTGGTTTGTTGCTACATATCAGAATCAGCTTTCTTGGTTCAACTTGGTTGAAGCCAGTCAACAAGCATAATCAGGTAAAACAGACTGATCGAGAAAGTCGTTCTGGTTAAACTGCAGAAATGGGGACACTAGCATCCAAAAATACTGAAATTTGTTACATACCACGAATGAATATAGGTATAAGTAATGGAATTGGAGCGAGGTGCAGAGTTCTTTTCTACATTACAGGTCGGTTTTGTGGCTGCGAACAAATCACGGCCTTGCTGATATCAAAGCCTCACGTGTTAAATCAACAGAACATCTGATGTACAAGGAACACAAAATAGGAAAACACTTTTACAGTATTTCCAGGAATTCTTTAATGGTGCTTTAATTCTTTAAAGTGTTCACCCAAAAATGAGAATCCGTTCATTAGTTACTCACCCTTATGTCGTTCCGAACCCGTAAGACCTTCACTCATCTTAGCAACACAAAGTTAGATATATTATAGAAAATAAAGACATTGTTAAATTATTTAATGTGATGCACTGTAAAATGCCCTGTCATGATAAATGCTGCTCAATATATCATGCAGCGTTTGCTGTTCTTGCCAGAGTTCAGCGAGTTTGTCCTCGTTCTTCTCCGTGGTGCTGCCATGTTCAACAGCACACACGCTTTCAATCCGACAGCTCCCGAAGTTTTTTGACATGTTTAAAAATTATAGTGAGGTCGGGAAGTGCTCGTAAGGCACTCTGCTCGTCTCGTAATTTCTCACACACCATACGAGCCCCGACCATACGAGAAGAGACGATTTTTTTCATGCGGGCTCGTACAACCTCAAAAATCGCACCGTGTACGCCCGCCTTTCGTTTCATGAAATTACAGTTCACCGACGTCACTTTCGACTATTTTATCGATGTCCTTACTAATTCCTGGGCCTTGAATGTGGAAGTTACCATGCTGTCTATGGAGTGTCAGAAAGCTCTTGGATTTCATTGAAATATCTTATATCCAATTGTTCGAGTTTTTACTAATGTATGGATGCTTGAAGTAATGGCTGGATTAATGAAAGAGAATCAATATGACAGCGAATCTTTACTGTAATCGCTTGTGCACACAATTTAATGATTAATCATAATCGTCACTCACTACAGAAACACACACCAAAGCTAGCGTTTTGAGCGGCACCCGTAGTTATATGAACTCAATGCTAGGAATTAGCCAGCGGGGTCGTTCTTAGAGAACCAATTTTTACCTCGGGATGTTTTCACAGCAGGAACTCTGAAGCGGCCAAAAGCAATAGCGAGATAGGAGATGTCATAGTTTAGATTTCCATGTTAACTGAGTAAATTTTTTACATGGCTTTTTCCAAATTCCCGGTTCCCGGTGTTTCGTGTGCTTTTGGACAATTGGTGTACATGGTGTAACTGGTAGAGCTGTCCTATGCTGCCTTCATGCCATATCGTAATTACCATATTCCAAAAAGACAACACATAACATTGTACTCATAGCTTTCCATGTTTGAAGGAAAGCTATGAGTACCAAGGAATGATTATGTTTATGTTCCTCTGGTATGAAAGCACCTAGAGGGCATCATTCTCCAACTATAGTGGACTAGCACCGTAAGGCTGATAGAAAAATGAAATTAATCACGAAAGCCTTAAATGATCCTCGCACCACCTCCACTCAAAAATCCCGCTCACGATTCGCCGTTGTCTCCACCCGCTTCTGCAAGGGTATCCTATCTCATGCTCCCCCGCACCACTTCCTGCCATGTGGCTGGCATGCACGTGTGCTGCCTCTTTATCTCTTCCCCTCTTCCTCTCTCGCTCCATTAGTCTCTCTGTGTAGCCAAGCGCGGGCAGAGTGAGCTATATCCTGACACTAAAAATAACCACTTCAGGGTGAATGTTGAGTGAAGGGGTGGGGTGGGGTGGGGGAGAGCTTGGCATGAAGGGATGATATTAAAACAAGCTTCAAAGAGAGCTAGGATTTACCATGCAGGTGTTTAAAGTAATCCATCAGCGATGAACTGCAGTCTGCAACTAATCACATACATGAGGGAATAATGAGGATTTTCTTTGAGGAGAGAGGCATAACTGAAAAAAAAAAGATAATTTGACATTATATAAAATACTAATTGCACTCAAGAAGTGACGCTAAGGTATTATTTATATATTTTTTTATAGTGTTCATTATTAGTCAGTTTATTATTTATTTATTTTTTTTCAAATGCAATTTTGAGTTTTATTCAATTTCATCTATTATAATAAAATTACTTTAAATAAAAATAATATTTTTAGAGAGTTTTTAAAAAAAGTATTTTATTTCTCATTTTATTACATGTTTAGTAAATTAATTTTGAACTGTTTTGGTTAACAATAACAGCACTTCTGTAATGCAATAAAATATTGAATATTTTAATAAATAATATAAAATGAATACAACTCAACAGAGTGTATTTTGGCCTATTTAGACTACTAGATTAAATGTTATTTGTCTTATGAATGAATAAATTAATAAGGTGTAATTGTGCAGTTGCATACCTCTGTATAAATCAACATTAGCAAAAGACTAACAGTGCTAAATTATACATGGCAACTGTTGGTAGCATTAACTACAATCCAGTCATATATCTGGGAGGTTAAAAAGGCAGTTCTAATCAATTATTAATATGAAAATGAGCCTCGGTTCCTTAGAGGCAGAGTTCATCCAGAAATTAAATCACATCTTTGGAAGCCTGTATGAATCCACCGCGGAACACACACAAACAGACATTTAGTAGAATGTCAAGGCTGCTCTTTTCCATGAAACGAAAGATGAAAAAGTCACTGAAGTTATATTTGTCATGTGTGTGTCATGATTTCAAGGTTTTAGCTAATAGCTTAGAATGCTTTCCTTTCAAGCAAATCAGACATTTTAAACCGAGCTTAGAACAGGCGCATTAAAATTCACAGAAAAGTGGCAAAAAGATGGTTATGTAACAGGGCTCTAAGAGTTTCAACATCATCAAAACACATCCACTGGGAATTAGGCGAGCCGTACTGTACATCTGCTCAGGTTACTGAGAATGATGCCAGTCTATGTGACACACTCCCACACACCCACTGTCACTTTCGGACGCTGGTTGTGAATCCGCTGCCTGTTTAATTACAGAGCGGTGGCAGACGTGCCATGGATCAGAATGTCTGTGTGGGATGTGTTCAAAGAAACATGGCTTACAGTATCGTTTAGAATTCGTAGGCTCCTATAACAGATCTTCTACAACACACCAATCTGATACGCATGTCATCTTACGTTAAATGGCAATCAAGAAACGGAGCAAGACAAGCGAAACATGGGCAAGCGGCCCGTTCCAGACCAAAAAGGCTAACAGTAAGAGCATATGAAAGATTTACAGCACATATTTTCATCTTTACAGACACAAGGAGACACTATTCATGCTCTCAGTCCCTAATATAATCAATAATAAAGGTTGGACGCAATATACATGAAGTAAAAATAAACTCTAGTTTTACTGAATTTATTAATTTCTGTTAATGTTCATTTCTATATCCATATGTGATAAGAATAAAAAACTGAAACATGACAATCACAAATGTTAACATTAAAATAAATGAAATTAATAAATGAAGGTGTCATTGTGCCTAATTTCCAAAACTAAAATAATAAGATTGTGTTACTTTAGATATAAAAATTACATATAGATAAAAATATAATAATATTAATAATCATAATAAAACAAAAATTGTTACTGACATAAAATTAACTGCAAAATAACTGCAAAAATAAAACAAGGTTCAGATAAATTGGGTTCTAGTCAGTTTTACATATTAAAAAAATAAAAATAAAATAAATGTTCAGATAAATGTCATTTTTTTATATTAAAGTTTTTTTTTTCTTTCTTACATTTTTAACACTAAACAACTGCAACCAAAGCTTAATTTTGAAGGCTAAATTTTCCATTGTGCCTAATTTTTTATAGTAAAATATCACAAATTTGTTACATTTTAACATTATTACATATTAAACGTATTACTACAACATATTAAAGATTTTCTTAAAAAACAAAAACTAAAGGAAACCAAAGATTTTTAAATAAATAAATAATAAATAAATATAATTAAAATATTTAGAAAAGAGAATATAAATTTAAAAATATAACTTTAATATATATTTTTATGTATACAATTTAAATATAAATTTAAAAAGTATATTTAAAATGAATATATTAATCTGTCCATCAGAAATTATTTTAATATTTTAATATGTTAATTGCTATGTCTATTCATCTGTCAATTTAGACCACATAATGATTCAAAAATATTACATTTTCCAAAAATATTACTGTTTTATTTTAGACATATTTGTATCCGACAGTTCACTCATTAAATGTGGATGGCGATTACGGCAAAGAAAACGACACCTGTAAAGCTGTCTATTTATCAAGAAGGTTTTGAACTCCAAAGCCATTTGACAACTGTACAGTAAACACAGTTAAAAATAGAGATATCATACATCAAAGCAGATCCCAACAGAGTAAGGGAGCAAACTAAAGCTCCATTTGGAACATCAAGGGAACACACCCCTGAATCCTGACTGCATTTAAAACATAGGTGCATTCACCACACTGATGCAACTCATTTATAGAGCATCTCTAAGAACAAAACTGCACATTTTACAAAAATAACTAGATAAGTAAACCAACAAAAGAGTAAGTTATTAAGCTATAATAATAATAAAGAACCATTATAAAGAGAGGACACTCCTACTTTATCCATTTCATACCGTAACAATACAGTTCGGCTCTGGTTGAATGAATACATACCAATAATAATAATAATAATAATAATAATAATAATAATAATAATAAACTCCATTGGGGATGAATATATAATCAATGATTGATCACTGATCAGATTGAACCGCGCTTGTAAAGCATGCATTTAGATCAAAAGCAGTATCAAATGACAATGTATCTTAAATACAATTACCTATTTAACCCAAATTTTCATTCAATATATTAAAATATTATATACAACGCATAACCAACAGTTAGTATGCATCCATGCATGAAATAATACACTTACCTCCAACACACAGCAGTGACATCTCTTTATTTATTATTATCCTCGCCCTTTTGCGCTATTTTAGATAATTAAACTGTTACTAAAAGGATTTAAGGATTTTTCTGACGCTGAGAAACCTCCCTTCCCGTTATCAAACTCTATCCCCCCCCCAAAAAAAAATACAAAGGCAAGAGCAGCTGCTATTCCGAATCCTCCAGATTATTATTCGAGCCGAGGGTGTTTTTAGCCACCCTCTCGCCGTAAACCGCTGTTATTCGGGCTATGTGTGATTATTAGCGCTGTTTTTCAGCCGCTCGTAACGCGACTCACAGCCATCTTGTTCAGCACCGCCGCCGCGAGGAGAGCTACTACCGTGACGTCACGGCCCAAGCGGCTCACGCGAGCGATGCTGTGACAGAGGCAGAGCACGCGGACGCCCCTCCGCTCCTTTCCAGCTATTTAACCCAGGATAACCCAACCAGAGCTTGGAGAAGTTTTTAAGAACGGTTGGCTGTTACAAATATACTTTGAATTCGTAAATGAGGTAGAAATTAAGAATTGGGGTTCGAAAAACTCAAACGTCCCGTTTTAATCCGTCGAAAAACCTACTTAAAGGGATAGTTCACCATAAAATGGTCATTTCCAAAAATTGTTCAAACGATGACATAATGTTCCTAACTCGTATGATTTATTATTTCCTCTGTCAGACAATAATGAATTGTGAATGATGGCCTTGGACTAGCAAAAAAGATGCTATGAAAGCGAATGGTGACTGTGGGTATTTGTTAATAACATTATGTAACATAGACTTTTATGTAAATGTAATCCTGATTTTATGAGCATATTTAATAAATTAACGCTACAGAGGAATTTCTACTGAAACTGTCTTTCCAAAAACGTAGTTGCTATTATAAAATTGGATATAAAATACCAATAGTTCATTCTTTTTTTTAAATTTATTTTTTACTAATTTTATGACTCACATTTGTTTTGGCTGCACTCAGTAATATAAGATTTTCAGGTCTGTAGGAAAATTTTGTTAATTAATATATATAAAAGTAATTCAAAAGGATGTGATGTATTTTTTTTTGATCAGGTGAACACTCCTTTTCCGTAGATTATAGGATTTTTCTTTATACTATGGCCAATGTCACCCTCTACTGGATAAACATAACACTAAACACTGAATAACATAATGGAATCATTAAAAAAAAAACAATTCTTGACAGACTTTATTAGCTTTTTTTCATATTAAAATAATCGATACAAAAAAAGAAGATCATTCAAGTACATCACCAAAGCAGTGTAAACTCTTGACACCTGAAATATTTAATGCTAGAATTCATCACCCTTTGCAATGTCAACTGACTTACAGTTCGTTCAAAAGGGAATGCAAAGAAAAACAAACATTATTTAGGAATTTTAATTCAGAAAACATAATGATTAGGAATGTTACTCAATGTTTAGAGTAAAATTCATGGTGCAATACTCCGGTTCTTTGCAATCCACAGCACTGTGCAGCAAGGCCAATGTAAAACACTGCACTTTACGTTTCGTTACAACTTAGTACAGACAATATTGTTTTGTAAATTCATAGCATGCCTTTAAACCATGCTTTCTGTGATTCTAAACGGACTTAGTCTTTGAAATGAGCTGCTGTAACTGTCAAAACAGTAATAATATAATGCCTTCTATTACATGTCAATGACTTCAGAATCTGTCAGCACCAGTGTTACAAAATTGGTGAGTAAAAATATCCAATTAAACAGTATGGCCCATTACACCCTGAAAGGCAGAGAAATCATAGGTAGAGCATAGAGATCCCAGGTCTTCTCAATGCTTGGGACATTTAAATCCACCACAGCTGTAGACATGTTTTCAAAGCTTCTCACTGGAGGGAAAGAAGAACCAGATCACTATCAATTCACAGTGTCATGATTTATCTCCAGCAGCATATGTGTGATCTTATGCAGTGGTGGACAGTAAGTGTCGTTACCTGTCGAGGTGAGCTAAGAGCTCCTGTAGCTTGATGACTAAGGAGCGATGCTCATGCGGCCTGCTCTCTAAAGCACTACTCAAGCGACTCAGGTATGAGTCCAGCGTTCCAATCGATGGCGTCTCGCCTGTGCCTGAACAAAAAAAATAAAGCAGTTTCCCCCATGATCCAAAAACATGGGGCACTGGTAATATGGGCACAGTACAGTACTGACCTGGCAAAGGCACAGTGGCCAGGCTGTTGACCAGGGTCTGTTTGATGGCCTGTAGGTGGCGCTGTAGAGCTTGTGTCCGAAGCTCATCCTGGCCCAGCTCAGCCTCCAGTCGCTCTTTAGCGCTGAACATGTCGGCAATGTGCTTCTGGAGAACTGCATTCTGCTCTTCGAACTCCACATTGGCCTTGCGCAGTCTCCGCAGCTCAGCTTCCCGCGCTGGGGAATACACAAGCTTCAGAATATAGCTTTCCACGTTGAAGGTGTGTGAATTGTAGGGCTGGCACTGTACATATATGAATCGAATCCTCAGTTTATTGTCCCTGCCCTAGTGTAATGTCCTACCTACCTTTGTTTTGGTCTAAAAATTCTTCTGTGAAAATAGGGACGTCAAATCTGGCTGTTAAGTCTGAGTTCTGAAAGAAAATGTCTTCATGAGGCAGGTCGCAAGAACATTTACCACGCTTACAAATTTCTACTTAAGGAATGGGGTGGGAATGAGTGGGAATTCAGGCTTTGTTCGTGTGCTTACCTTAAAACCTGCAGAGCCTGAACTGTTGGCATTGATAATGACTGAAGTCAACTCCTCTGTAACACAAACAAACGATTCGGTTTAAACGAACACTTGCACGATTAATATTTTAAATTTTTAAAAAAACGAGCATTTTTACCTCTCTTAATTCTCTTATCCTGAACTTTTGCACATGTGATCTGATAAGCTTCACTTTTTTGATACTCCCTGAGCTCTCGTGCATACTGCATTTTGTCCCTTTCGGCTTCGTCTAGGTACCGCTGTTTAAAAAAAAACAAGAACAAAACACTATTTCATCAGAATGATGACGTTACAAGAAATGTTTTACCCCCAAAAATGAAATTTGCTGGCTATTACTCATTCAAGATGCAGAAGAGTTTGTTTCTTTACCAAAATAGATTAAGAAATGTATCACTACATCACTTCTTCACCAATGGATGCTCTGCAGTGAATGGGTGCCGTCAGAATGAGAGTCTAAACAGCTGATAAAAACATCACAATAATCCACAGTACATCAATTAATGTCTCGTGAAGTGAACATCTGCATGTTTGTATGAATAACATCATTAAGGCTGTATGATTTCAAACTGGCTAAAATAGGAGCCTATAATCTATAATAATTCCTCTCGTGAAAAAAAAATCCATCCTCTGTTGTTCTCACATCAAAAATCAACCAACATATTTCTTTAGAACTGTGCATATTTCCCTCTTAATTTAGATGAGACGACTTTTTCACTTAAAAAAAAAACAATGTTATCAACAGAGACTCATATTTGACAAGATTTAAGTTATTTGTGGATTATTGCAATGTATTTAATCAGCTGTTTGGACTCTCATTCTGATGGCACCCATTCACTGTAGAGGATATAATAATACATTTCTCCAAATCTGTTCTGATGGAGAAACAAAGTCATCTACATCTTGGATGTCCTGAGGGAGAAAACAAATTTTCATTGTTGGGTGAAATATTCCTTTAAAAGGAAACATCTAGGCAGTCATTTCACACACACATAAATACCTGTTTATCATGAGGAGCCAGACGGCTCCATTCTGCTCCGAGTCTCTTGGTAATTTCTGGAAAGGGGAGATCAGGATGAAGTGCCCGGATGTGTTCCCGTCTCTCATTCAAGAAACGCACGTAGCCAGTAACCGGAGCCTTGGGGCCATTTGGTAACACCTTCTTTCTCTTCTTCCCTTTTGGCCAGCCTCGCTTCTTTACTGGCTGTGAAGTCGATTGGTTCTGCAACAAATCCATTCAAATGGATAGGAATCACATTTGGGAAGAGTATATGAGGAAAATATGAGTGTGCTTGAGTATGCTGACCACAACACCTTTCACAATAATTCAGTTACATAACGTAAGTCCTCTGTGATTCATGATAGACAGGGTTATTGAAGAGAGTGCTCATCTTACCTCCTCTTGTGCGGTTTCTGTATGTTGAGAGTCCTTAGATGCAGGAGCATCAGTCTGCTCTTGCTTTACACCACCCATTACATGAATTTTGAAAATGCTGGGACACACACACACAAACATAAAGAATATAATTTTTAATCTTTTTTTTTTTTTTTGAAACGTTAATTGAAATAAAAAAAACGCCAAGACAACATTTCCCA
This sequence comes from Enteromius trimaculatus, assembly GCA_032361065.1. Taxonomy (NCBI): domain Eukaryota; kingdom Metazoa; phylum Chordata; class Actinopteri; order Cypriniformes; family Cyprinidae; genus Enteromius; species Enteromius trimaculatus. The sequence continues at coordinate 6,997,551 of JAUMHP010000079.1, read as the reverse complement.
TTCCCATTTTTGTTTACTTGATCTACTCAAGTAACTAAAACCCGAAATAAAATCTATATAGATTTATTTTTAAATATATAATAAAATGTAAAATATATATAAAATGTAAATATAAAACTAAAATTAAGAAAACCTAAATCTAAATATTATTGCAGCTTAATGATACTACAATAATATCGTTGAGCAGCATCGCCGCAAAAAGACTTTATGTTTGGAAAACACAGCCATTATTAAATCCACTGATGGCTTATTTACTACATGTATTCTTTGGATAAAATATGTAGTAGATTATATATTTGCAAACACACATGCATGTGAATTGAAGCTGCAGGTGCATTAATGTTTAAAAATGACTTTTTTCTGCATCACCGGTTATTATTAGCTAAAGTAGCACAGCTGGCTAACTAGCCTCTGTTGAAGCTCGGACAAAATAAACCAATCTCGTCCTTATGACGAGAGATTATTTCTTTGTATTTACACATATCTATTTGTATTTAGCAAAACCTCCCAGGAGTTTAATACACAATAATTCCACTCACCTAAATTATTTCCTGTTTTCTTAACTCAAACGCTAGCCCCAGCTACAAACGTTGGTTTGATTGACAGTTCCTCGGTGGTTTCGATTGGTTTGTGGGTTTGGGTGGGCGGGGCGAATGGCAACACGCTTTGTCCGCATTGCGCATGTCTGAAAATAAAGTTGTTTTTTTTTTATCATTTATTTGTTTAAATGAGTAGTTTTACTCCATTTTCCGCAATCACTACTCGATTATATTCAACAGTTGGGGCACTAATTATGGAGTAGATATATAATAATATTGATATATGAGTCAAGTTATATTTTCGTACAGGCACCCTTTATTTTTATTCTATCAAAGAGTTATTATTTAATCCAACCAAATAATTGGATTTTATCACTCAACTTCTTAAGGCAAACTATTAAGCTCTGTTAATTAAACAGATATATTTAACAATAATTTGTACCTATACTTATTTCATTATTATTTGATTATCATAATTACTGCAATAGTCGTTACATAAACATGTTATTAATGATATTTACACTAAACAAAGAACAATATCTAGCCAATCATAAAATTATTATAAAAATAATTTTACCCCATTCGCAATTTTTAAATTCTACACATTTAAACAGTGGGACTGTCAAAGTAGGTCTTCTCATTAAAAAACATAAAGAAAAAGAATTAATGCTATTTATTAAAAATAATGATTAAAAACAGTAACCATAAAGAAAAAAACCAAAATAAGAACCTATAAAACGGCACTCATCGACTAATCGTACAGTTATATTTAACATAAATGTTACAAATATTTGGTTTCACTTATTTAAAACACTTAATTTTTGACATTTGGGGAAAGTTGCTTTCCACATTTCACACTTGCTAGAATGAAAACATTTCCACGAGCACCTGCCTCCTCCAACAAAGCGTGTGCTAGAAAATAAAACGGCCACGTCCTAAACACGAAAGCTAAAATTAATAGTTGGCAAGAAGGCCAACTTAATTAAAAGGGGCTCGATGATGTTCAAGTCTCTCGTGAAAAGGCAGTCATTTGGCCAGCATTTCTGGTTATGCGCTGTTGTGTATGTTTATTCCAGCAAAGCCTGCAGTGTTCACCATCCAAGATGGCTGCGGGTGAAAGCAACAGCCGATCCTCATGCCTAAACTTGTCTAATTCGGGGCCACTAGGCAATGCACCGCCGAGCAACAGCGCCCATTCCGCACCCGCCAGCAACGGGGGAGCCGTGGCTGCAGCCGGGGGGATGAACCGGAGCGCGGGGAACGCGAACCCCCGCTCGGGCCCGGAGAACGGCGGAGGCGCCGAGTCTGCGGTGAGAAGCACGCCGAGCGCGCACAACCCTCCGCGGCAGTCGGTCGGTCCGAGTGGAGCGACTTCAGGCGCTGCGTCAAACATGACGGCGACACCATCATCATCATCCTCCTCATCCTCATCCTCCGCCGACGCGTCCGCCGCCGTCGCCTCGCTTCCCAGCAGTCCGGCTTCGGTTTTGGTTTATCGAGAGCCGGTCTACAACTGGCAAGCGACAAAAAGTACAGTGAAAGAAAGGTTTGCATTTTTGTTTAACAACGAAGTGCTAAGTGACGTCCATTTTTTGGTTGGGAAGGGAATGGGAGTGCAGCGCATTCCAGCGCACAGGTAGGGATGAATGGCGGTCTGTTTGTATGTTTTACTGGAGTCATTTTTCAATCATTCTGTATTTTGCAATAAACTAAGCTTATGGCAAACTCTCCCGCTCGATTAATATAAACTATAGCATTTGTTTCGGCGAGGATAAATCCATATTTAATCCTCAAATGGACGTATTTACAGTCCGCTCCCGTTGCTCTTCGCAGATTTGCTCTCGCTGTGGGAAGTGCCGTGTTTGATGCCATGTTCAACGGTGGCATGGCAACAACGTCGACCGAAATTGAACTGCCAGATGTGGAACCGGCTGCATTTCTAGCCCTTCTCAAGTAAGAATGGGCCAGGGAATGCTTCGCTGCACGTTTAATGATCTGTACTGCTCTTCTATGTGTTGGCCCCTGTTGTCATAACGTCCTTCAGATGCCCTCTGCCATTTAACTGCAGACCCTTGCAAAAATGTACCATGGTATACACGTGTTTCCGCCGACATAACATACGGGTTCTATTCCCTACTAATACCTCACAGCAGTGTAATTAAGCTTTTGGATTCTTAATTTTTTTAAATGATTGTGGTGGCTCGAGCGATGATATTTCGGCGGAAATAGACAGTTGCAAAAAAAAACCCAGAACCTTAAAAATTGAGATTGTGGACACTAGTTAAAAAAAAAAAACAGGGATCGATAATGTCTGTCAGTCTGTTTTCTTTTGACTATCTATCTATCTGTCTGCTAAACTGTGTCTCAAGACATGTCTGTTTGTCTCCCAATGAGCTTGTCTATTATAGTTTGTGTTTCCTTTCGCACTTACAGATTTTTATACTCCGATGAAGTGCAAATTGGACCAGAGACCGTAATGACCACGCTTTACACCGCCAAAAAGTACGCAGTACCTGCGCTCGAAGCCCACTGCGTTGAGTTCTTAAAGAAAAACCTACGTGCTGACAATGCGTTCATGTTGCTTACCCAGGTAATCGCACGGACTTGAGTCCGATTTGATATCGGCAGTAGGAACTGACATATTGGACAGTGGCATTTTCTCAAATTTGAGTCCCCATGTTTGACAAGCTCCCTTTCAGATCCTTGCAAACAGCGCCTCAAGCTTATTGAGTGATGTCTGTTATAGATTATATGAAAACATGGTTATTTTTGCTTTCAGGCACGGCTTTTTGACGAGCCCCAGCTGGCTAGCCTCTGTTTAGAAAATATCGACAAGAACACAGCTGATGCGCTAGCCGCCGAGGGCTTCACGGATATCGACCTCGGTACTACCCCGAAGTATCGTATCTCACAACAAAATACAATGGTATGAGTAAGCAAGAAATAGACCGTTTTATGTTCCCTCCTTTGCAGACACCCTTGTGGCAGTCCTGGAGAGAGACACACTGGGTGTACGGGAAGTGCGTCTCTTCGGGGCTGCGGTTCGTTGGGCGGATGCTGAGGCCCAAAGGCAACAGTTACAGCCCACGCCAGAGAACAAGCGCAGAGTGCTGGGAAAAGCTCTTTCCCTTATCCGCTTCCCGCTCATGACTATCGAAGAGTTCGCTGCAGGTAATTTCCTTTGATTGCAGGTTGATCTGCAGTATTTCGCTTGATTGTTTAAGCTAAAAGGCTAGTAATAGCTGCGTTAGCTTCCTGAGTGGCACTAACCATGAAGCTAAACCTTGTGTATGTGCGCGCTAGGTCCGGCTCAGTCTGGGATACTCACGGATCGGGAGGTGGTCAGTCTATTCCTGCATTTTACCGTCAACCCAAAACCACACGTTGAGTTTATTGACCGGCCTCGCTGTTGTCTCCGGGGGAAAGAGTGCAGTATCACGCGTTTCAGTCAAGTCGAGAGCCGCTGGGGCTACAGCGGAACCAGTGACCGCATCCGGTGAGTGTGTGCGCGCTTGCAAAACCATTGATTGAAAAGTCAGGAACAGGGGGATTTGATTCTAGCCGTTTTATGTACCTGAAATAGGCGGATCGTTAAAAACTGTGGTCAAGTAATGTTTGCATTCAAATTCTGCACAGGTTTTCGGTGAACCGCAGAATATTTGTTGTGGGATTTGGGCTCTACGGGTCAATACACGGTCCAACTGACTACCAGGTCAACATCCAGGTGAGAACAAAGCTTAAAATGAATCTGCCTGCAGTATGTTGGTACAGATGGTCTTTCTGTCTAAGTGGGCGATTCTTGGCCACAGTCAAGCAATGAGCAGATTTTATGCTGCAAGTCAGAAGTTTAGCAGACTACTAGTTTTTGTAGTTTTGTGCTTTAAGCTGGTCTTGGAAGCGTGAAGATGTGTCAGTACGCGAGTGGTAATGGCGCACGTTTTCTTCCAATGTAGATTATACATACAGACAGCAATACAGTTCTCGGTCAGAACGATACAGGCTTTAGCTGCGACGGAACGGCCAGTACCTTCCGAGTCATGTTCAAGGAGCCTGTGGAAATTCTTCCCAGCGTCAACTACATCGCCTGCGCCACCCTCAAGGTAAAACAGGCTGTTGATATATTAGCCTTCTGCGTTTCAAACATCGCTCGTTTTATGATTGCACATGTAGTTCCCTTGAAATCCCTTTGTTACCAAAAATAATACAGTATTTCATGAATTCTAAATTAACCTTTGATTGATGCTTTTGCAGGGGCCAGACTCTCATTATGGGACCAAAGGGATGCGTAAAGTCACTCACGAAGCCCCAGCTACTGGTACAAAGACCTGCTTTACGTTCTGCTACGCTGCGGGCAACAACAATGGCACTTCTGTAGAGGATGGACAAATCCCAGAGGTCATCTTCTACACATAATGACCAAGCAGAATCGTCTCACGATTGAGGATTCTCGCGTTGCATTTTGTGGCCAACTCACCGGTCTCCATGCAGACTGGCGACCAAATACTGATCTCTCATTTCTAACGGCTTTTGTTTCTAAGATTTGAAGCATGAGAATTCAGTCCTTTCAAAGTGTACTTAGGGTACAGATTCTGTTTCTACCCAAGTAGCACCTTGTAGTACCACCTTGATGTTATGAGCAGCCAACGTCATTGCTAATTAATGAACAAATAGGTGAACTTGTCGTTGGAATGATCTACTACAGGTACAGTTTAACTCTAGAGGGTAACTCTCTTCCATTTGTACATTTATTTGAATGCTGACAACTGGTGTTTCTTTTTTTTGGTTCCACCTTTGACCCTTGATTGTTCAATGCTCATCAGTCGTTCAAGTTGCACTTAAACCCCCAGGTGCAAAAGCAAGTTTGGGGGGGAAATTACACTACATCTCAATTAAGACGTCAATTCGTTGTAAAATGGACTGTTATGTACCCGTTTTGAGTGGCCTGCACCCCTTGTGAGAGGTGAAACTCCATTTCTTTGACGCCAGTGTGAACCGTAGATGTTTATAAGGTGTTGTTTTACCATAGTTGCCCTTCTTGTAGTGATAAACCACAAGAGCACTTGCATTCACAATGCCACGATGTATAAAAGCTCTAAAGTATTGACTGCAGTGAAATACTGAACACATTTCTGAACATTTGAGATGTTGATATAAGGAAGATGAACAGGAAACAGCTTCATGAATGTACCAATGCTTACTTTGTAAGCACTGTAAATAATGTCCTTGTCTTGTTTCTGTATGTTCAATTAAAGTCTGCACCCCGAGCTTGTTATAAAGCATCGATTTATGCAGCATACACACTACTTAATACAAACAACTTGATTTTTAGGAGTAAGTTAAGCAAAACTTATTTCAACGCCTTTACTTTTTATTTGACTCGAGTCAAATCAGACTGAACCCCCTTCCCCTGTCTAGGTTTCCAAGTCTACAGCTAAAATAATTTTTGCATACCAAATCAGATTGCTATTAAACTAGCTCACATTTCACTAGCTTCTGACTTCTGTTTGCACATACTTGGACAAGTGAAATAAAGTTTAACACTTTAACATACACCAATAACAGTGATCGCTCTAAGAAATTCTAATAAGAGTTAACATGCAATCACATTTCAACAGAACGGACTGGTTCCATAAACCAAGATTAGACTATAAGCCAGGCTTATTTCAGTTAGTCTGACTTACTGCCAGTTAATTTGTATTAAAATAACTTCAACTATCTGCCATAAGCCTGGCTTATTTGGTAAACTTGTTTTATGAAACACCCCCCGGCTGAGTATTTACCATGGCATAAATAGGGGGGCAACTACAGTACATCAAAGAGCCTATTCAAGAGACCATAGATTAGTCCCTCCTTTTCACATAAAAAGGAATTTAATTCAGACTACAATCCAGAAAGAAACCAAAGCTTCTTTGGAAGTACTCTCAGTCCCTGCCTATCTTCAAATATTAGCATATATAAACCCAGCTGTTTATTTAAAAAAAAATAAATTAAAAAAAAAGGGCACAGGAGACATTGCGGATCAAGTTTGATGTATATTTTAGGTTCACACAAACATGAGTCTTCCAGAAATATTTTACTTAATATTACAGCAAGCACAGGACATACATGCGTTTTAGTTTTCAGGTTATGTACGTAGTTATTATATTGGAGTCAGTTTTAGCACAAACCATTAAACTTCAAATCCCACCACACAGGCTCAAGAAACTTGAGGGCAGGTGGATGGTGATCATCTGAAGCAGAGCTTCTCCTGCTGGCAGCCAGCGATGCATCACAGCCTTCAGCAGGGCCTTGCCCTCCTTCTCCTCAGAATCCAATTTGATTTCCATTTTTTCAATCAGCTTAACAGGTTTCTTCTCAAAGTTCATGGTGGTATCAAATATCTACACAATGGGGAAAAAGTTACACCATAAAATATCCCTAGATACAAAGCAAACTAACCCAAGTTGTTCACCACAGCCATATCAGATTGAAATTTCTCATCAAGACAATCAGGTCAAAGTGAAGAATTTTTAAAATCATCATTAACGGCTTGGATAACAACTAGAAATGTTACCACACACAGTGCAAGATTACTCACTTTCAGGATAGGGTCCAGAATCAGTTGGGTGAAAGTCCTGGGAAGTTTTTGGCCATCTGGTGTAGTAGAAGACTACAAAGTACCTGCAAGGAACAGTCACGCATTACATCAAGAAACGTTACATTATATTTAGTTTTGTTGGGATCTCCGGTCTCACCTGTCCCCCAAAGATTCTTCATCATGTCCTCAACCTTCTTGCACTGCTCAGTTGGTTCCAGCTTGGCTTCATCTTTGACAGCAAACTTAATCACATCCATCTCCCATCCATGAAAGCCCATACATGGAGTCCAGATCCAAAGCCAACAGTACCAACGACTGGATCGATCTAAGAGCAGAATGTTAACAAGTAGACACTTAGTGTACTTCAAACATTTTAGATCAATCAATTTACAACTCACCACAGAAACAGCATAGGGTAATTTCTTTGAAAAATTTAAAAGGTCCCATGAGCAAGCCATGAGGCACTCACCATAATGTTGCCCGTAGGTCCAATCTCATCCCGTTGACATTCTAATGATGCGCTGGAAAGTCTGGTACAGCTCTTCAGGGCCTAGCTGCAGCTCCAGCAATGCACGATCCATCTTTTCCCATCATTAATACTGGCTTTATTCTCTCACAAATGACCTGTCAGAGCACAGTCGGTGTTTAAAATTGCTCTTTTGCAGGTGTGCACATCCTGACAATCTGAATAAATAAGCCTCGGATAATGCAACATTTCAGGCTTCAAGTCACATAAAGTTCAAACACATCTGGTTCTTTATTGGAATCTAGAGTTCGATGAAGAACGTGTAACTTTCCAAGAACTGTTCATTAAAGAGAGAAGGGTTTTTCCTATGGCAGCGCTGCAAAAAACAACCTACGTCTACCAAACCACCACCAGTTTAGCATCATGACAATGGATGTGCTTACCAGATGCACAATCCACTACAGCACCATCTGTGGCACAAAGTGCAGCCGTAACCTCTGAAGAGAAGTCAACATTAGGTTGATGAGAAAGCCTATGCCCTCTTTGCACTGCTTAACAAAGGCCAAGTTGTTATCAGTGAGCTTTAGAGAACAGAGATGGCACTGTGGGTGCAAACGGAGAAATCAATCTGTGTATTTGGCAACAAGCACCTAATTCTCAATCCTTGTGTGCCAGTCTTCACTGGTTTAGGTGTTGCGGGGTGGAATTTAAATGTTTAACACTCACGTGGGCTTAATGTTGATGCAACGCTCCTGCTCGCCCTTTGTCATATCAGTGAAACGGGTTTCTCCAGCACGGGCCGAAACAGTGACACCAACTTTCGACACCAGGGAGCCTGTTAAGACAGACTTGCTGTGATCAATATGCGAGACCACGGACAGGTTACTGATATTGACCTTCTTGTCCATGATGGCACGGATCCAGTCTACTGTGAGGTAAACCTGGGAGGGGAAAAAAGAAGTTTAAAATGATGAGTATTTCCGGTTTTAATAATGTATTGTACCTAAATGTGCACTCAGTCCCAACAATACCTATGGTATAGGACAACCAACCATTCAAGAGGCATTAACTGATACAAACTATGCAGGAGCAAAACTACTTTGTCCCTTTGAGTGTAATATGAATTTCTGAAAAGTGGCCATAAGCATAGTAAAAATGTATATTGTGTGGTGTATTTCAACAACAAGCGCTAACAGCTGATGAGATCTCAATTCCAGAGGATTAACATCTGGGATGACTATATGTTGGTGTACCTTTTAATACATCTTAAAGTCTAATTAACTTTAGCCAGGCAATAAAACAGTTGCAGAACAATGTGCAAAGACAACTATTTAGTGGGTTTACACACTACTGAAACACGTGAGAATCAATATAGCTGACCTTTCCCATGATGCAAGACATGTGTGCAGCATTTTGTAAATTCTATGGGTAACTTAAAGCCTTCTATAGTTACAAAACGGTTCCTTTTGCTGCTTGATATTGAAAATTGGAGCGTCTTCTGTTATTTTGATGCATTCTTAATTATGAACACACGGATTTGTAGTGCAAACAGTGTTTTCCACCTAGTTATATGCCGCAACCATAGGCTTCCTTCCGCTTTTAGGAAAAAGGTGGATAGGCTTTGATGAAACCAGGGTAACTTAATAAAACCAGGCAGCACAAGAGATAAAAACCTAACGTGAACTACACCATTTCAGAGCAGACTACGTACTAAAAATACCTAAAACAAAAAAAAAGTTCAAAAGTAAACGTACAAACTTCTAGACTAAGCAGGATTTAATTCATATTCTGGTAAATGTTTCACAAGTTTCTCGTGCAGCGTCCTCACTTTAAACCAAATTCAACCATTCCAGGCACTTAAATCGTCACAAAATATCAAACTTTAGAAGATTATTAACGCATAAAGAAAACGCCATCATATCCCCACTTACCACTTCGCCCGATGTTTTAGGATTAGCGGTGAACTACACCGCCTGTAACGTTTAGACACAAGCGGTGAAAAGACAGAGGAAACCAACCCTCATGAATATATATCAAGCGCGCGCCGCACGTATTGTGCGTGATGACGTCGGGCCATGGCTCGAATTTAAAGGTGCAGTATCAGTTTCCAGGATGACAGAAAATGTAGAGAACAAATGCGATAAAATATACTTTAATCCCTGTAAAGTACAGGCACACGAAATGGCATACAGAAATGATAAAAGATAAATTTAACTTTCATTTAATTATTAAAGATAATTTAAACATTTTAAACAGTTTCTTTTATATTTTCGGAATAAAACATGCATTCGACCAGCAGGTGGCGCTTCGTCACTAAATTCACAAAGCCAAAGTTAATGTCTGCAAAGTCTTGCAAACTCTGATTTACACCCTATCAATTACTAAATTTTTAAAAAGTTTCTCTTCCAGTTGTGATTGGACATCCGTGGGTAAAAACTGGGGGTAAAAAGTTATGCTAAAGGTGATAAATCATATATTTGACAGATCATGATGCAGGTTTAAGATGGTCCTTGGCTGGCCATGAACTGGTTTAGGGTTTAAAAGCTGGTTTAAGCTGGTCCTGAGCAGAAGACAGTTGCTTAGGAACAGTAAATAGGACCAGCTCAAACCAGCTTCAAAACCAACCTAACCAGCATATGCATTTTTTTCCAACAGGAATGTGACTGGTAGGCAATGTGGAGATACTATATGTGTTTTGGCTGGAATTAAGTAATTAAAATCTCATTTGCTTTACAATGTTAGAAATCATAATGAATTTAATGTGCATATAAACAAGGCTGAGTGGAATAACCGTGGTGATACGTGCCATTTTTCCCGGACACGTGCTGGCAAGGATTTCTTTAATTTAAAGTACCTCAAGAGTGTTTCGAAAACATAAGGAACCGATGTCATAAATCATGCCATTTGATCCGATGTCATTTGTCTGCACACACAAAAAAAGCCAAAACCTAGATATTTTAGGCAATATAGAAATCCTGGCCAGGAAAAATGGCATGTATACGATCGGCCTAAATAAACAGCTTTCACAATAACAAGCACAGTGACTAAAAGTCATGTTATTTTCACAGCTCACTTTTAAATGTAGTGTCTGCAGGGCCACATATAAGCCTACTATATATATATGTTTATATGAAGAGTTTCGATTCAAAAGCCTCTAAAAGCCATCTTGGTATGAGATAACGATACTGAGTGAATGCTCTCCACACGTTGTGTATCTTTATCAAGTACTTTCACATGAAATGCACTGAATCCCAGCCTCAAGCCACTAAGAAGTACAATCATAGAAACCTATACAAAATAGCCGTAAAGAAATGCTAATTTTTAAAAAATGCATCAGACGTACTGGTAGAAAGTTGGAAAAGAAGTGAAGTAATAAATAGGCGAAGCAAGATCACTCCGTCTATATAGTGCTTTGTGATGGGCTGTTTTCCCTGTATGATGGGCCGGTCCTTGGCGGAAAAAAGGCTTGCCCGCAAGATTCACATTTAATGGCAGTCCTGTAATGCGTAAAAGCTGGCAGATGATGTACGTTACAGCTGGATTGAATATGTGATTCAGCACATTGCAGGTTTTGGCTCGTGTCATGCATTTTCTTTGAAGCCAAGGGCATAAGAGCAGTTGGATGCACGCACTGAACTATAATGACAGATTTTGCACTTCAGAGTGAGAATGTTTCATTTCTAAACACTGTGCCCTATTTTTGTTTGCCTTGCAGCCTATTCTACAGATTCGTGAGGCTGGAGCATCCAGATGGTAACAGCACCCACGTGGATTGTATGTGAAGTAGAGAAAAAAGTATACCATTGCATTTATGCTGTTATCGTCTGCGTGACAACAATCTTCACTGTTGTTGAGAGGTGTACGGGAGGAAGAAGAGAATGCAACCACGTCAAGGTTACTAGTTCACTGAATACAACCATTTTAATCAAACCAGAGAGCATGCGGTTTTTGACAGTGACACAATAGGACAGCATCAGTCCGTCTTGAGATGAAATCAAAGTGACAGAAAAGAGCGACTTGGTCAGGCGCATGAGCCTTCAAAACGTCTGAGTGGCTAAAAAGTGTCAGTCAATAAATGAAGTGAGCTGAAAATATATATTTTTTTTCAGTCGGTGCATTCATGGGATGTTGGTTATGGCTGCTAATGCTTAGTAAAAAACTGGCAAGTGGTTACCTGCAAGCTCCCTTAAAGGGGACGTTTTATTTAATTTTACAGTAAAATACTTTTTTTGTTAGTGAAACAGAAAAGAATAATTCATATTATAATTTACAGTGAAAAACATAAACATAAATTGACATGACCAGAATTGTCTTTGTGTTCTATGAATGTTTTGCTTACATTCCCGTAAAAATTTAAAGGAATAGTTCACCCAAAAATGTAAAATCTGTAATAACATGCAACGCATTTCTTTGAACCAATATAACAGAAAACTAAAAAAAGGTTGAAGAGGATTTCTGTTTCCCAGAATGCTTTTTATGAGGCTGTTTTTAATACTTGTTTTTGTTTATTGTTGATTTATATTTAAAAAAAACTGTTGCTAATAAATTTGATAGATATAAATCTACAGTAAGTTACTGGCAAACGAGCTGCATAACTACAGCAATTTGTTTTTACAGTGAGCCTGGTTACTAATTATCTTCAAGATTTCTTTCTTTTGTGTTCAGCAAAAGCATTTTTTTGTTTAGAAATTGTAAGAAAACATGTTTCACTAGTTCGCGCTTTCTCATTAATGCGAGGAAGTATTGGTAAGTAATATTACAGTTTTTATCAATTGCTTAAACACATTTCTTGAAACTATGCCTCATATTCTCACAACAGTAAACACAAATCCATAACATCTCACCCAATTTCCAACATCCTATTTTCAGGTCAAAATGAAGCTCTTCGCTCAAAACCATTAACTTTTGCTGAAAAACCAAACTTTGCCCTCAGACACCAAACACAAGCCCTCAAAAACACATACACTACAACATAGTTTTACACACTGGTGCAAATAATTCAAAACAATATTTCCAAAACAGTTATGTTGCTCATGGATCTTTTTTACATGAACACAAAACAACTAGTGTATACACATTTTTATTCATTCATGTACTACACAGTAAAACTATAAAAATAATAATAATAAAAAAATGTATCTTCTGCTTCAGCATCCTGTCTTTGCTCTGGGTCAGGCCAAAAAATCTGGCCCACATCACAGGCTATACTGGACAAACAGCGGGGGTAAAATCCTCTCGCATGTCTGATGTCCTTGTGTCATTGTTCACAAACAAGATGCTTAGTTATGTTTTAAATATAAGTACACTCTGCTAGTACCTGATCTATGAACTACGGCATCAGTTTGGCAGTTACTGTACTGAAATGCAGAAGACTATGTTATTTATG
>JAUMHP010000079.1:6973572-6984483 GCA_032361065.1 Enteromius trimaculatus | reverse complement strand
CAAGTAGTTCTGAGAATTTCATTTCTGATCTGAGAAATGGACCAAAGCCCCTGAGAATAACTGTAAACTGACTTCGGCCCTTTTATCTCCATCGAAGGTTCTGATTGGTGTGTGATCATTTTTGACTCCTAGTGTTTCCACCTGGGTAAATTGTGTGCTAACTGAGCTCAAGCAGTGCTGAACTGAGTGAACATTACTGAATGCTAGTGTTTTCTAAATGAGCTTGTGGTGTAAGCACTGAAAAATGTAAGGATTTGTGTGTAGAGTTTTGCACTAATAGTTCATCAAATTTGACTCATGTGTCAAAGCAGGGAATAGTGTTTATAGTTCAGGGAAATGGGTGTGCTTTTAGAAAAAATAGCGTTATGGTTTTGAAATTTTAGTTTAAAAGTTTGGTTTGTAGTGTTTTAGCAATCGAGAAAAACTGTAAAGCAAATTTGGCGAGCTGTCCAGAGAGCGAGCCGGGAGAGCGGCAGACTCCGAACCAGGCCTGAGCCTTAGTGAGGGCAAAGGTTCGGCGCCCGGCTCGAGCTCTAGGTGCCCCCCGGAGGAGAGGATTGAGCAGGATGGAGGAGTAGTGGGAGGAGGAGGGTTTGCAAAAAGCGAGATGCCAGAAAGAGGAAAGCGCGATTAATTCGGCCACCGCTCCTCCTGAAACTCTGTTATTGTCAGAACGATCACTTGTTTTATTATTTTGCAGGCATTACAATGTTAGTTTTGAAGGTTTTCTGAATGTTCCAAAACAAACATTTTAGATGAACATCCAACTATAACTTTCCATAATGTATTAATAAATTCTTTGAGTTCCATTTTTGAGAATAGAAGATCCAGGAAAAACGTCCGTCCTTCAGTTTTCCTTCAAACTTTCCCTGAAATTGACACTCCATGTAGGAATTCCACCGTCTAATTATGGCTCTTGTGGAGAGGTACGTGAGTGCTTTGTAAAACGGTGGCTGATGCTTTGAACCCTGTGCGTGACGCTGCTAACTTTGATGGTGAGTAAGCACAGTGGACATACGCAAATCTGACGGTGCCGTTAATGCCTGTTTAAAGTTCCCCTGCATACAAATGACATTGTGCCTTAATTGATGACTGAATCTGTGCTTGCTAATGAAAAGTAAGCAGTGAAACGGCTCTGGTAAATTTCAACAAAGCCTGTCTGAGAAACAACACATCTCCTCTGAGAATGAGAAATGTTTTTTTTAAAGCTACACCCTACACAATAGATGACTCCTCGCAAATCACGATAGCTTTCAAAGTCGTATGAGCCTGCCGTATCAGCTTCAAAGTTTTGTGTGACAGGTGATGAAATAAGAGTAGAAGGAGGTAGACTTGCTTTAAGAAAAGACACGCTGTGCCTGATGAGATAATAGTTGTTCCTGCGTGACTCAAAGCAGCTCTGACGTCAAGAACAGGAAGAGAACAGGTCTTTAACGTTCAGAAATAAATGTAAAAAATGATGCCTTATACTACAGTCAAGTCTCATAAAGGCAGAGAAGCAATAGCCTAAATGAAGTAAAAACAAAACAAAATAGTCTGGTGAAGTGGAAAGGATCATTTTAATTAATTAAATTAATTAAAATAAAAAGCAATAATACTTACACTGTAAAAACATTATATAAAAAACAAATAATAATAGAAATGTATATGATTCAAAACAGATCTTTACCATTAATGAAAATAGTTACTTTGTACAACTAGCAATAATAATGTTAATTATGTATATTATATATTTCTTAATCATCAAAACTGTGTGAAGGGTTGAATTACCTCAGACAGAAGGGAAATATGACCTTTGAACTGGCTCTGGATCAGGTGTTTTCCCATAACAATTGCCTGAAACTCTTACTGGCAAGTGCACCGAAACACTGAAGTAACTCCAAGGAATGATTCCAGGGATGAGAAGGGAAGTGTGGTACACTGGCAAAAAAATAAAACAAATAAAAAGTGCACCAACTGTAACTTCTTCTGGTAGCATATGACCCTGCCCCCATATGAACCAATTAACATATGAAAAACTAATTATTTTTATATGTGAGTTTGTCTTATTGATGCGCTTTACCTGGTAAAGCTTAATATATGATTGCCATTGATTTTTACTTTATACTGCCTACCACAGAAGTAGCAGTATGTTTGGTTGAAATACAAACTGCTATTTCTTCAGGGTGTTCCCACAATTTTTTATCTTACATCCCAACAAAGAACAGCCAATCAAATGCAGCACCGAGGATGATGACCTGATTGCTGCGTTGGAGTTTGAACTTTGTCCTGGGTGAGCAGAGGGACAAAGACAGAGTAAGGATTGACAGATATTTTTGTTTTGTCCCATTTTTGGCGTTTTTGGATTTTTTAGACCCTGGGTCACAGCAATGGAGAACTTTTCAGACCAGGTAAGTCCTAATGTTTACAATATTTTCCAGTTTTCACATGATAATTGGTATTGAACGTAGACTACGTTATCTAGCCTGCCTGTGTAATATCTCATATAGTGCAAAGTTCATAAAAATGGAAAAGATATCTTTTCCGACTCCTTGTTTTGACAATTGCTTGCTTTCAACTGTTTTGGCGCTTTGGTTTCCATTGAATCACACTGACAACAAATGATATATGCGGCAAATTTATTCACTATCTCAGGGTGGTGAAGGGTTAGAGCTACTCGATTTGCTCTTTGATAAAAATGACGGCATCTTACGGTATGAGACTATGGGACCACAAAGCAATCAGCCTTGGCCAGTTCAAGACCCTCATGTAAGTCTGGCTTCTCATCTTCTAAGCTTCTCTGGTTCTTCGAATTTTAACATACAAAATGAAAATTACAATTTACTTACCCCAATGTCACTCCAAATCTTTTTGACATGTGCTGAACACAAAAGAAGATATTCGGAAGAATTTTTTTTTGTGGACAAAAACAGACAAAAATCTTCTTTTGTGTTCCACCAACTCAATATCTCGTCATTTACCATCTTGTATTCTCGATTGCCAGATGGCGATGCCCGCTCAGGGTAACGAAGACTTCTTCAACGCACTTTTAGGTGGCTACGACTCTGTTTCTGGATCTCCAGTTTGGTCTCCCTCTCCTAGCGACAGCGGGATCAGCGAAGATCCTCATTCGGATCACATCGACAGTCCGCCGCCAACCGCAAGCCCTCCTTCGGAGCCTCGCATCGTTGTGTCCCAGGCGCAACACAATCTCGACACCAACTTCCCTTTTAATTTCAGTAAGTATCTGATATTTGTGAGGCAAGTCTTGGTGGTGACTCGAGACTCTGTAAACACACATGATTAGCCTCCCACTTATTGATTCACTGCATTGTGCTGTTTTGCTACACGATTTGAAGATAAGCTCCAATTCCTGAGCTTTGTGAATCTCTACACACACAAACAAAGAAGGATAAATAGTATTATCTGTTGCAGCAGATGGCTGGGAGACTGGCTTCTTCCCAGACAGGGCCGGAGAGATGCAGCGTGCATCTGAAACACCGCAGGCGCAACCGAACGCTGGATTCCCCCTAACTGTAAAGGACCTGCTGCTATCTGGCACGCCAGAGCCTGTGAGTTTGCACTCAGGCATGAAGCTAGGTAAAACACACAAGGCAGAATAGGGAAAAGGTGAACTTGAGAGCAGATAAAAGGTGAACTCGATAGGATTCTGAGCATCCAGGCACACCGAGACGTTGATTGGATTTGTTACTTTCATGTCCGTTTGATATTCTAGGCCACAAAGGCGAGCCAGCAGTCCTACCAGGAGCTGGTTCTCACAGAGGATGAGAAACGACTGCTTGCCAAGGAAGGACTGACTCTGCCAAATCAGTTTCCGCTCACTAAGGTACCCTCAGTTGGCAATTATTTCATAATGGTAGAGCGCAGCCGTTTGTCTTTGTAGCTCAATATTTCTGCTTCCCTCCCGTGATCAAGTACGAGGAAAGGATTCTGAAGAAAATCCGCAGAAAGATCCGCAACAAGCAGTCGGCTCAAGAGAGCAGGAAGAAGAAGAAAGAATACATCGACGGCCTGGAGAGCAGGTATCGACTGCTGTGCTCAAACAAATGAAGCAAAAGCGGAAACTACGTGCGTCAAATCATAGTAAAAATCCGAGTCCGAGTTGATGCAATTTGCAGCTACTGAACACAAACCCCCTGGAAAAACACCAGGTGGAAGTTCACAGCTGCATCTGAGAATTAACTCGAGAGTGGATTTGATTGCAACCTGTTGTTTTTTTTACATGGTTCTTATGGGAAATCTGTTTTTCGTAGGATGGCGACATGCAGCGCACACAACCAAGAGCTGCAGAGGAAAGTCTTCCAGCTGGAGAAATGCAACATGTGAGGGAATCATTTACTTGCTGATCTGCACACCCCATACAGGCTCCTGAAATTGAACTTTTTCCCCCGCTCTCTCCATTTCAGATCCCTGATGGAGCAACTGCGTCGGCTGCAGGCGATGGTCATGAATGGATCCAACAAAACGGCCCAGACTGGGACCTGCATTCTGGTGAGGGGTTAAAAGAAGAGATATTAGCACATGAAAGATCTAGGCGTACAGTAATCATGCTCTGGGCGTTACAAATCACACACTGCACACATACGTAACACGTAACACATAACACATAGCACATTCTCTGGGACTTGCTACTATTTACTCTCAATTTTCTCTAAAGTCAAAGCCCCCCCCCCCATATCTCTTATATACTGTATACAGACTTTTAAAAACGCATTTATGTATGCAACATGTTTATTTTTACATGAATTAAACTGGATTCAAATAAATTTAGAAAATACACGGGAAAATATTATATATGCTTTTAGATGCATAAACCAGAAGAGAGCAATTTGCGATTCAAATTCATTTATTTACAGATTCGTAATTACTGTTTCAAAGCGATTTTACAGAAAGCATCGCTTCAACCCACAACCTAGTAAGGTACCCTAGTTAGATGCAACACAAACACAAACTGAAAGCTAAAACAAGACTGCTTTTTAAAATTTCAAAAACAACAACAAAAAACCTACTTGACGAAATAGGTCGCACTCCTAATTTGTACTTAATTAGGAGTTAAGAAGGTAGCTGTTGCATTTAAGTATTGGTAGGATTAAGGATGTAGAATATATTCATGCCGAATATGTGCTTTATAAGTAATACTAAACAGTCAATATGCTAGTAATATGCAGGCTACTAAACAGTTATAGTGAGAATTTGTCACCCCGAAGCCATCCTATAGGTTTATATGGCTTTCTTTTTTCAAACGAACACAGTCTTTATAAGTTTTATTTTTTAATTATCCTGGCTCCTCCAAGCTTGATAATGCTGGTGGATAGTGCCCATTAGCTACTTTAAGGCTCTGCAAATCTGATAAATCTGCAAGACTGTAACTTTGTTACAAAAATATTTCTAGCTTTAAAATGATAACATAAATAACTGACTGACTGAGTGTTGAGTTCCTTCTCTGTTTTTAATGGCGGGTGGCATACAGCTTCAAGGTGCATTAATGCCACCTCTGGCTAGAGCGTCAAGTTCTGGCTTCTTGACCAAGAATTTTAAAACATTATAATTTTAAAACTTAATTATATTTATTTTTTATACATTTTTTAAAGTATCTTGGGAAAAAGTATCACAAAAAATACTAAGTAGCATTGTTTTCATTACGACAGTAATAAGAAGAAATGTTTCTTGATCACCATTTCTTAAGGATTATTTGACACTATAGGTGTAATGGCTAATGAAAAATTGGCTTGGTCATTACACAAATGACATTAATTGAGTAAAAGTAAAAGAAAAACTTGTCAACCGAAATCTCACATGCACATTTTATTGTGTTTTATGACTACTCAAGACTTTGACAAATGCTTTTAAAGTTTAAATTCTGTTATACTCACCCTCATGTCATGACCTTTATTTATCTTTGGAACACAAATTCAGATATTTTTTATGAAATTCGAAATTTTTCTGACCACATAATTTTCATTTTTGGGTGAACTAACTCTTTAAAGCAATCATCTCTGCTCCTCAACATGAAGAAAGCTCCTGTCTACAGCTTGAGGACATACCTGTAAAACAGATATTACATCAAAGATGTGATTCACTAATGGCCTTTTTTGCTGTGACATACACTTCCTCTGTCTCTCAGGTGCTGCTTCTGTCTTTCACCTTGATCCTGCTGCCCAATCTGAAGCCCTTTACAGATACCAAGGTCAGCCAACATGGAGACTTCAGCCCATTGAGAGGTGAGTTTTCTGGCCGATAAATCTCCTCCATCCAGTCCTTAAGGGGGAAAAACCCATTACAACTACCTTATATCCTCTCGCCGCTAACTTGAGAGGAAAATGTCATGCTTGAAGAACAAGGGGTTCTTCAGTCTGTAATGTATCATTTGGCTGACAAGTCATTAGGCTTGGACTGAAACCTTGTCACAGTTATTGGAAGGTGATGCAGACTAGAAGAATGGCAAACAGCTTAGTCATGTTTCCCACACATTGAATCAACGGCGTGGAAGAAAAGCTGTAATTTGTCCTCATCAAACTGCTGTCAGTGTTTCTGAAGGGAATCAATTCTTATTCTGCAGGCTAAGCGTAGGTCATGGTTAAAGTTTGGTGCACTTGGTCACAGTCTCGTTCGATTAGCGTCCCGTTGAGCACCGCAGCTCTTTTGAAGTGGATAGTTTACGTTCAGGAAAAGAAAACAGGGCAAAATGTGTCACAGAATGACTTGTCTGTTTATTTCCTTCACAGACAAAAATAACTTGCATTTATACCTTTTTACTGAATGTAGCTAATCAAAGCCGAGGTCATCAGTTTGATTATGATGGATTGACAATATACAGGTCATATAATTAGATTATTTTCAAAAAGTTGATTTATTTCACTAATTCCATTCAAGAAGTGAAAGTTGTATAACATATTCATTCATTCCACACAGACTGATATATTTCAAGTGTTTATTTCTTTCAATGATTTGATGATTATAACTGACAACTAATAAAAGCCCCAAATTCAGTGTCTCAGAAAATTAGAATATTACTTACGCCCAAAAAGGATTTTTAGAAATCTTGGCCAACTGAAAAGGATGAGGATGTACAGCACTCAACACTTAGTTGGGGCTCCTTTTGCCTGAATACTGCAGATCCTGAGATACAGCTGCGTTGACCTTGGACCTCAGAAAACACACCAGCAGATGACGTGGCACCCCAACTGACTGTGGAAACCGCAAGCAACCTGAATTTTGAAAGGAAATGCAAAATGTACTTTCATCAGAAAACATAACTTTGGACCACTCAGTAGCAGTCCAGTCCTTTTTGTCTTTAGCCAAGATGAGACGCTTTTGACACTGTCTGTTGTTCAAGAATTGCTTGACACAAGGAATGCGAAGTGGTTCTTGAAGCACTGACTCCAGCTGTAGTCCACTCTTTTTGAATCTCCCCCACATTTTTGCATGGGTTTTGTTTCACAGTTCTCTCCAGGGTGCGGTTATCCCTATTGCTTGTACACTTTTTTCTATCACATCTTTTCCTTCCCTTCGCCTCTCCATTAATGTGCTTGGACACAGAGCTCTATGAACAGCCAGCCTCTTTTGCAATGGCCTTTTGTGCCTTGCCCTCCTCGTGCAAGGTGTCAGTGGGACATTTGAGAGACCATTTAAAGGCCTTTGCAGGTGTTTTGAGTTAATTAGTTGATTAGAGTGTAGCACCAGGTCTCTTCAGTACTGAACCTTTTCTCAATATTCTAATTTTCTGAATTTGGGGTTTTCATTAGTTATAAGTTACAATCACCAACATTAAAAGAAACAAACACTTGAAATATATCAGTGTGTGTGGAATGAGTGTATACATTACACAAGTTTCACTTCTTGAAAGGAATAACGGAAGTAAATCAACTTTTCGAAGATATTGTAATTATATTAATTATATTGAAAAGTGTATAAATATCTTCACGTTATGTGTGTTTCTTAAACTTAGAGCACTTTTGTGTCATAAAGTTTTATTAAAAACAGATTTTAAATTATTTTTGGTTTAGAAACATTAAAAAAAAAGTTTAATTTGCTGTAAAATTATTTTTTACTGGCCTTCATGTACAGATTTTAAAATCCATTATACAAAAAAAAAAAACTATAACTTGCTTAACTATATATAAGTCTATTTTTTAAAATGTTTTCTATCCATTTGTTAGGAAAATTGTGGAAAAGTGGAAATAATGTTCACCATGATATCACCTTCCACCCTTCTTTGCCTAAAAGTTGTAGGCTACTAAGATTACCAAGGAGACAGTGTCAGTAAAAAGCCTGAGATGAAATATGAGACATGGTGTGTGAAGAACCTAAAGAGAAATTAAGATAAATATTATATTAATATGATATATATTATTATTATTTTTAATAAGATAATATTATATTTTATAATATAATAATTTGTGAACATCATATTTTCAGTGTGCATCAAAAATATGTGAAAATACTAACATATCTGTGTATTTATTACACAAATTGCTAGCTCAGAAATTAGCCTTTGCAAGACAAAAGGACTCATTTATTTACATAGAAGTTTACAAATGTAGGCTACAGAATGCAACTACAACATGATTTGGTGATGTGTTGGAAATGACACTGTGGCGAGAGTTTTCATGACCGACATTCAAGGAATTCTCTTGTGATTAATAGATTAATTAGGCTACTTAAACTAGTGAGAGTGCACATTTTCTTTCTAAAGGTCCAAAAGTGCAATTAACAAGTGTAGTTTGATATGATGAAGGAGTTTGAAGTAGGCCTAACTTTCTTACATTTCTTTTCTTTAACCCCTTTCAGTTCAGTCGCGGTCACTGCGCAACCTTCAGTCTTCCCGTGTGCTGCGCGGCCTGGAGCATCCGTTCTCCGTGTCTGAGGACTCCAAAATGCTCCCGCGCTTCTCTGAGGATAAAAGCCTGGCGGAGATAGCGTCGCTGCTGGGAAGACTTCACAGGAGACCAGAATTCACCAATTACGATTCTGAATCTCACAACCAGAGTTTAGACCAGCATGACGACCATCACCATGGAGACCCCATCACTGGGCATGTAGCGACAGTGACCTTGAATCCACGACGTGGCTCAAGGCGGAGTCCTCATGCTGATGATATGTGAAGGGCAGAAGGGGATTTACCCGGGGATTTGTCAAAACTCCTTCAACAGCGCTTTTGAAGACGGGAGCCAGCCAACAGATTGCTGGGAGCTCTTTTTTTCGTCTTTCTGCTGAAGTAATTTTAAAAGATACAGTATATAGCTGCTTATTTATATGTTATCAAACTTTGGATAAAATAACAAGTTCAATTTTATCTGTTGATTTGGAATGCTGCAAATGCATTTGCTCATTCTTTATGCTTGCCAGAAGCAGAGCGTCTTCCTTTTTCATTAAAATGCAGTGGGGTCCAACAACAATTGGGCTAATATATATATTGCTGTGATAGCCTATTAATACTGCTCTCAGGTAGCCTAATATGCACTTAGGCTACAATCGATAACTGAGACGCAAGATGGCGGCAGTTGCATTTATATAAATCATAGATGAACCACTACAGAAAGTGAAGCCAAAACATTCCCAGCAGGGTGGTCGCCAGAAAATCTTCAATTCATTTCGTTTTCATTGGGGGGCACACTTCACTTCTGATCTCAGAAATTCACCAAAACAAAAACAACCTTTAGCTATTATTATTTAAATCGATAAAATTGTATATTAAACAGATAGTCTGTCATGATCTGTTGACTTTTGAGTTATATTTCATATTATGACTTAAATTGATGTATGTTAGAATCAGCGCTCATGAATCTTCTCTTTATAACACGTGTAAATAAGACGATCACTGCGCAGTGTAGATTGCGATGAACTAGATGGGTTACAGATTATAGTTTTGATTATAGGTTCCATGGAGCTGTTTATGCCATATAATCAATTAAAAATTTGAATAGGAAGATTTTCTCTCGAAATTGCAACAAGTAGCTTAATAACCAATGGATCTGACAAAAAATGTGTGAAAAATAGTCTATGCATTAAGGATATAAATCGCAATTAAAGTTTTTTTTATTTTAAATTCCAACAACATAATAATAAAACAATAACAGGCCTAGACTACATGATAGACACTAAAAGTTTTTTTGGGTTATTAAAAAAAAAGTTTGCTGTATGATGAAAGAAAATCTTCTTGACATAACAGAAGTTTTACAGTAAAAGCAAAAAAATAAAATAAAAATAGAGCCTATAAGCAGCTATAAAACTATAGTACAAATTTATATATACAAATCATAAAATAAAACACAAATTAATGGCATAAAGACTATAATAAAAGTCTCGCCAAATTGAATGTACTTAAATAGAAACTGAAACGCGAAAATGCTCAGGAGCGATCGCTTACATTTATTTAGGTCTACAAAAAAAACAAAACATTTATTTTTTCTTTTTTTTTTAGTATTTATTGGATATATATTTCCTTTGGGATTATTTATTTTATTCCTTTTAAATAGGCCTATATCGTTTTATTGTGTTCTTCTCCCTACGCAGAAGCGCTGCAGGTGTGTGAGGTGACAATATGTGTCTGAATCCTTATTTTTGTGCTGCTATATTTGCACGCCTTGCGCCCCTTTCCGCTACTCCGTGTTATTATAGCTTCCTGTGTGAGTCACCATTGTAGGGATGAGAGAGGAGATTCTCTCCCCAATATTCATTGACTAGATTACAATGGACGTTGTTCGTTCTTAATATTAAGTTCACTCTTTAAACAGGGTGGGCACGTCGAGTCGTTTAGGGGGGCACTGTGGCGACGGGCCTTACTCTCACCGTGCGTTCACACCGCCGGCGGCGAGAGCGTCAAAATTCGCCTGGGCCGCTTTGCCAACGACGCCGTACAGAGATTGTTTGAACGCTCTGACGTAGATTGAATGCTTGTCTTGTATTTAA
>JAUMHP010000079.1:6903258-6924550 GCA_032361065.1 Enteromius trimaculatus | reverse complement strand
TCCTGAAAATTTTAGCCCCACCCCTAATCAACCGCCCCTCAACCACCTTATTAAAATGTTCAGGATTACTTTTAAGCTACAGGCCGGTGAGATTAATCAAGGTGGGAGCAAAACTTTGCAGGACACCGGACCTCCAGGACCAGGATTGAGAAGCCCTGTTCTACATCATTCATTAATATTACTAATATGTTTATTTCAGCATTTATTATCACATTCGCAAGCTGTTTTTGTTAATGCATTGTGCGCTAACATGAACAAACAATGAATTACTGTATTTTTATGAACTAACATTAACAAAGATTACTAAATAGTGTAATAAATGTATTGATGGTTCTTGTTAGTTAATACATTAACTAAAGTTAACAAATGACGCCTTTGTAAATAAATTGTAAATACTGTAATACTGAGTATTACTGTTTTTGCTTGTATTTTGATCAAATCAGTTTTCTGAAACATTAAATCAAAATATACATCAAAATGAAGTTATAATATGTTGAAATGCATAAATAAATATATATAAATGTATGTTCATTTTTGCCAAATGGGATGTATCTTTACGTAAACCTACTTTCAGATATAAGAAACAAGCTCTCAGGAAGAGGAAGCACAGAGGGTTTCGCTGTGTGTGGTTGCATCCGTGTGGGCTTGAGATCACAGATGAACTCGCTTTTGCAGCTGTGTCTGATCTTTGTACATGTTAGCGACGGCACAGTGTGTTAAGTGCCCCCTTCAGCTGTCTACGACTCTCCCCTGAGCCCCAGCCACTTACCGCAGACTGGGGAGGCCAAGCTCGACTGCCTCTCCACACCCACTGAGTGCTTAACAACCAGCGGCTAAAAAACCCTCGCACGTTAAATTGTAATGCTACTTCTTCGTTTCGCGCTAATAGCGCCGGTGCCATTGATTTCTTGTCGCGCCCCCTCAGCCAGGCGAAATACTAATGGCGGTGGTCAATAAAGCGCACGAACTTTAAGTTCTCACTCTTCAACACTTCTATCAAACTCTAAAAATAGCCCCCACGTTCTGCATCACCACCTGCAACAAAAATGTAAATGCACTCACCTGCAGGTGGTCCAAGATGTAGATGAGTTATTTTCCTTGATCAGAAATTTGGAAAAGTTTAGCGTTACAACACATGCTCACGAGTGAACGGGTGCCGAATGAGAGTCCAAAGAGCTGATAAAAAAAAAAAAACATCACAACGATCCACAACTCCATCCATTAACATCTAGTGAAGTGAAAAGCTGTTCGTCTGTAAGAAACAAATCCATCATAAAGGCATTTTAAACATAAACCGGTGCTTCTGGACAAAGTTTATAATTAATAGCCTAATAATGTTTCCTTTCGTGAAAAAGACCATCCTTCTGCATCAGCAGCACCACACGCATATGTGGTACTCTTGCGAACAAGCACCAAAGAGAAGAAGCTGTTGAATAAAGTTGAACTTTTGTTTTCATTAGCCACAAAATGTATTTTAGTAGCTTCATAATATTATGGTTGAACCACTGATGTCACATATGCAATATATGTACGAGGATATGTTGTTTACATTCTGAGGCATGTACCATGATGCTGGCTGAAGCATTAGTTTTGCGTTGAAAAAACCAAACCAGTTGAATCCAGCTTTGTCTGCACCATAAAGGTGATCAGCAACTTTCTCTGTCAACTCTGGCTTGAGCGTAAGTTAATGAAACATATGTGTAAGTGTGACATCAGTAATGAACAACCAATCATTCACAGCAAGATGAACCAATCTATACTGGAAAACTTAAAGGGTTAGTTCACACCAAAATGAAAATTTCTCACCCTCATGTCGTTTCAAACAACATAGCTTACTATGGTGATGAACGCCACTAAAATCCAAGCCACTTTCATGATACCTGAAAACTAAACTCAATCTTACCTGGCCAGCTAAACCGGCTTCACGGTGTGTAAAAACGCAGACAATGTATCCGTATACATTTGTTTTTCGTTGCGCACAAAAGCGTAAGAAAAAGGTTTACAGTAGCAAAAAAAAACAAAACAGATTTGTGACAAAAGTTGCTAAAGATGCACCCCCCCCCAACGCACACACAAAAATAAATACAATTACAAAACTGATTCATCTTGAGATATTGCAATCTTTTTTTCACTGTCACATCCCGAAAAGCCCATTTTGAGTGAAGTATTGATCCGTTATATAAAAGTTCAATGCAACTTCCTGCCACGAGGATGAAGTGTAGATATTGCCCCATCGCTTGTACTTATGAAATTGCTTTGTCTCAAAACAGCGTTCTTAAAAACATAGATACTGTCAGTTCACAAAAGCCTATTGTGTTTCTCGTTCTTTTCACAAATTCAACACTCACACCAGGGTAGCGGTGTGACAGCTATTTTAGAGAAAAGCATAACAAAAATACTAATTTCTGTTAATTAAGCAACTGTTTGGTACTTTGCATGAATGGTTACATGAAATATGCATGGAAATGGATACATATTGTGCAGTCATTCAGGCCTAACTAAACAAATTCCTAGTATGTCCTGCAAGGATATCATAGTAAAATTGTTTCTGTTTTGTTAATGATGTGAGATCTAAGCAGGCCAACTCTGAACTACAGATTCCTTTAAAGATGCTGCTATTTTGACTGATGAAAGCAACCTGATCAAAGGCCATTCTACGTTTTACAAATAAAAAAGTACATCAACTAAATCAAAATTCTCATTGTTACGTCTGTTTGCTTTTAGTTTATAAAATACGGCTACATTCGCACAGTTTTGGGAACTGACGGCTGTATGACCACCGAGTCTTTCGAATTGTGTTGTATATCTAATTGCAGACAAAAGCTGTCTTCATGGACAGGTAGCTAAGGTCAATTCCCACATGTATTCTCAGACCAGTCTTGAATAACACTGTAACCATAGCAACAGGTAATATGTCTGCATATGAGATTAATTCTCTAATGTCTTGCCTTACAAAAAATTACTATAGTGTTTTTTCCCCCTATATAAGAGTATATAACTGTAATTCTGGGTAGATACTATGCAGTCACAGGCCTATTGTAATGCAAAAAAGGACAAAATATTAATATTAATAACATGGGTTTGGGCCCAATTCTGCCTCTTCCAGTCTTGTAACAAAAGTTTAATCATACTGAGATTACAAAAATACCTTTGCTACAATAAAACAGAAGGAAGATACATTTTTCACGCTATTATTAACATATTCAACGTTACAAACAATTTCATGCAACCACACTTTAAAAAAGGTGAGGAATTTGAATGGACAAATGACGAGTATACTACAGCTAAACCTGTCTATTAGTTAACTGTAAGTTACCATAGCATTTAGACTGCAATGAAATGTATTAGCCAACATTTAATTAAAAAATACTGTACATATATTTTTTTCTGTAGCAAAAAAAGCATATCAAAACGGCTCTTAAAACACAATAAAAATCAGCAAGAAGTACCCAGGGCACATGGTTTTATTAAATTTACTCGTGTTGGTTCTTTTTAAAGCTATGTGCATTTATTATGTTATGTTTATTGTGTTATTTTTTATCTGTACATTTATTAGTCATAATTTATGACTAATTGCCCATTTAGATGCTATAACGTTATTGACACATTTCAAAATGTAAAAACTAAAATTTCAACTGCCATTGGTGATGCATTTAAAAAGCTAATAGAAGCCCTCACTTAATTAACAGATTAACTAGAATACACTAGATGTCCGTAAAAACAGCTAATGCTGTTATCACTAATACATTTGCATTAGTTGCAAATGTGTTTCACCCGGATGTAGTCTTCCAAACAGCGTCACGCGCAGCTGTGTGAACTTGAATGTCCTTTTTGTCCAAAAAACTCGTGTTCAACTCAACTCAAACGCATCATAAACGTCTAATCCTTTTGTAGTCCAGCTTTTACTCAACATTAAAGTACTCCGAGGAAAACTAAAGTGGTTTCCGACAACCACGTCGACGGTAGGCCCGATAGCCCGCATTGGCCACTGGGTGTCGCTCTGGAGCAAGAAATGGCGCGGCGTCTCCCCCCACCCTTAAACATCTCCTCCAAATGTGTGTATGTGTAGCGCCGAGAAAGTAAGTCTGTGTTTCCAGCTGACTGCTCGCTCTCTCTCTCAGTGTGTGTGTGTGTGTTGTCATTATTATTATCCAGTCTGCTCCCAGCTCAGAATGGCCAGATTCACTCAGACTGAGACAAGAAGGGAGCAGCACCCACAGTCGCCCCATCCCGCTTACTCCAGCCTGCTTTTCACTGGACCCGGGGCAGCACCGACCCAACATCCACTCCTCCTAATCCCGCACCAGCACCAGTACGCTCAGATCCCATTTCCTAAACCCATGAACGGGTCAGAATCCATCTCCATTCATCCGGAGAACGGCACCATGAAAGACCAAGATGCCATAAAACTCTTTATCGGGCAAATACCGCGGAACCTTGAGGAAAAAGACCTGAAACCATTATTCGAACAGTTTGGGAAAATCCACGAATTGACAGTATTAAAGGACCGATACACCGGCATGCACAAAGGTAAACGCGTGATTCCATTAATAAGAGAGTGATTTTTCGGTGCTAAACACTAGGCTACAGTAATGTTAAACATTATAGCCTATATATATATATATATATATATTGTCTCGTGCACATCACCCATTAGTGACGCATGCGTTATTGTAATATTTATTATATAAATCAAACGTGTCATTTTATCATTAAATACACATTGGCTGCATACAGTCTTGTGAAACTGTAATATCAGGCTATTTTTAGCCAATATTTTGCACTTTAGAGAGAACTTATCTTAGTTTGAACCTTTGCATTGTTGCTTGTATGGATATTGTGTATTTCCATTACATATTATGGCTGAGAAGCTTGCCTTTCAGTTTAATTTTTGAACTGGGGCAAAGAGGGTTAGAAGACAATTCATATTTAAATGGACTTTCTTTTGCCTCTTTCTTCCATCCGTTACAACGGGGAAATACTCCGACCACCCCAGAGCATTCTTGTTCAATCTGACAGTTCTCGCAAATGAACAGACGTTTTGAATATGATTATACGTAGCCTCTGCTATATACCTACCAAGAGAAATGTTCAATGCTGTTCAACGTCTCACAAAAACAGAGCTGTTAAATGATCTAAACAGCAGCCAGAGTAATGAAACACGCACAAACAATGAATAGAAAAACGCGCAGCTTGACTTATCCGATCATATTTGCACTTAAAACACGTTCGGTTGTGCGTCATACGAACCACGGCGCGTTCTACATTGTGGCGTGACGTTCTACTTGACAGCTGACATTGAATACGTCATTTCTCTCAAACAAGAAGACAATGCTAAAATGAAACCTCTATTTTGGTATAATCTCGTTCTTCATTTATTCTCTTCAAGCGATATGTGTCGGAAACAGGATATTCGCATTTGTCTTCGTTAGTGTCAGTTACTATTAGGCTTCATATCAGCGGTGTGTTTATAATTATGCTAATAAGGCTCTATTTGCTCAGGCGTTCATCTACGTTCATCCTTGCTTCATATGAGGTTTAACTGCGTTGAACGTAATGATACTTATCCTGGGCGAGTTTGCGTTTTCATTTGGTTAAATTAAACCATACCAAATTAGAGAAAACCAGGTGAAATGTTAATTTTGTTCTTAATTTTAGGTTTCTATGACAACTGGTTAAGCTCTAGATGACAAAATGTGCCGTTTCAGAAGAAACTTAAGAAAGTTGCTTACCACAAGTCGACCGTTATGAAAGCGCGCCAATTCTGAGGAGAATGGCACTCACGCGCCTAGCCTTCTTTGATCAAATGGCATCAATGGTGACATGTACGTTGTTATATTATTTGAGGTATTAACGTGTGCAGCAAATAATACAAGACAGAAACACCAGGGAGGATCCAATCTGAGCTGACTGTTCTTCAATAATGATGGCCCTCTTGGGCATTGATGGATGTCAAGCCTATGTGGATGCACCTTATCTAGTGCATTACTGTGAGCTGAATAGTCCCATCAATTAGACGTCTAAAATATAGAGCTTTTCGGCTTGTAGTGCTAAACCCAGAAGAGAATTAGCATTTCCAAGCCATTGGGTTCCCTTAGGAATTTCCAATGGGATTTTAAAATCGTGATTTTCCAAGGTCTGTGGTTAATAATACTTCAGACATTTTGTTACGCATAAATTATGCACAATTATACCTCAGAAGTGACTTTTAAAACCACTGTTTCCAAAATTTAGTTTGGTGATAAAGAAAGGATGTGAGTTTTTTTATAGGTTATTCCTGAAGACTTACAAATTGACATCGTTACTGAATAATTGATTTTTGTATTTATTATGACTGTTTCCGTACGTACTAGTTGAACGTCCTGTCAGTGCCAGATTGCAACATCATAGGCCCAATTTTTTCACCCTAAACTGTACCTGATTATACTTGTGATGCAGCTGCCTCTGGGACAGGAACTGAATATGAGTTCTAAAGGATTGCACAGAGAATTGGTTCTTCAGGATGGAATTTCTTTTCATCTTATGTATTATTCTATGAGGGGATGTGAAGATAAGAACAAGTCAGCAAATATTTACATACACTTTTTGTCAGCTTTTAGAGATTGTGCTGTCTTGCGAGTAGTCTCAATATGGACTGCATTGGTGATGCAGACCCCAAGGTTGTTTAAATGTTTGGCTAAAATGTCGGTGAGGATGCTAATGTAATTTTATTTGATTTTTTTTCCCCGAAACGTGACAAAGGAGCACAGATGCATGGTTTGTTAATGCCGGTATACTGATTGGGAAAAGGCCACTGTTTTGTTTGTAGCTACGCAATTCCCAAAATTCCGTTGAAGATAAGTGCAAATTAAGATATTTGTGTATCTGTTTCATCATTAAGTTCTGATTTAAAGGAACTAAAGGGATCAAATGTAGGTTTCAGAGTGGGGAACATGTTTCGGCGCTAAATCAGCTTGCTAATCCACACAGGAAACACAGCGTTAGTTTGCTAAGCGCGGTAATAAACCATGACCATAATGACGGAGGAGGATTAGCAACTGTAGTTATTGTCTGAGGTTGCGGTCGTTCGGATCACTTGGTTTGTCCCTCTACAGTGGCTGCTTCTTTGCAATTAAAGCATGCTGTAGTCATCTTAGCCTGCGGTGTTCAGTATGAACAGCTATTATGAGGTCTGTTCAGCGGGCCTAACAAATGCTGTCTCTTGATTTGTATTAACAGGTGAGCTTTTCCCCTTCAGGCTTTTCACCTGTGATCAGTTGAGCTCAGCATTTTATTAACGTTTTTTTTTTTTTTTTTAATTTAGTATGGAGTTGGAAATGGGTTTTTGCCTGCAAAGCTTGAGACACTTGCTATGCTGTATTTGTAATCGTACGTGAGTGTGGTATATAGATCTCTTGCTGCGTTTAGCATAAATAGACTATTGTTGCTTTGCTTAGAAAGCCTCTTGCGCACATTTTGCACTCTGCAGGTGAAGATGTCCAAGGATAAGCTTGCACTAGCTTACAATACAACAGGCACAGAGAACATCTGAGCACTATACACAAACATATACAAGGTTCTTTAGACCTAAACCTAATGCTGTCTGATTGTCTGTGCTTAATGCGGCTCCATTTACATCTGCCACTATAGTGTGTCAATCCTTAACTGCCTTCAAGGGAGCTATAGTACTAAAGCGTTTATGAGGGATTGAGAAATACGATAGACATCTTAATAATAATCTTATGACGCATTAAACAATTTTAATTTCTGTCTTTTCCCGTGTGAATGGATTTAACAGCAGGGGCCCTTGCAAAAGCTGAAAGCCAAGCTATAGAAAGGTTCAGCGCTTGTAAGTTTAAAGCTAACCTTGTTGGACAGTGATTTAAAAGAGTTTTTATGTTATTTCTTGTATTATAAAGAGTTAAGCTAGGAGTGAGATTGTATTAGTGCAGAAAAATACATAACAAAACCCTTATTCATAGAAAGATAAAACATTTGGTGTATAGTCTACCAGGATCCAATGTTGGGTTCATAGCATTTTCAAATCTAAAAATTGAGAACACTTCCTAACAGAATTTTTATTAGTTAGTTTTCTTGTTTTTTAGTAGATAAATTAGACTGTTGTTTTTTTGTCTATTAGTTCTGATACCTTGTAAAAGTTGAAATGATATAAACACATTTACAATTCAGTTTTTACTTAAAGTTGACTTTAAGTGTTTTTTTGTTGTTCAAAATGGTCCAAATTAGTAAATTGTAGTTTACGCCTGTGATTTAAGCTAAAAGCTATGAGCCGTTTGATGGTAATTCTTTGTCCCAACTTCTCAAGTTTAAACAGGAATTGTCAACGGCAGTTGAGTGATTTTCATTCGTTTTAAAATTAGAGGCCATGGGCTGAAGGGCTTCTTTAAAAGTCTGACAGTCCAAAGACAGTCCAAAACGCAAACATCTGTAAATACTATAATACGCAACAAGGCTGATTCATGAAAAATGCAGTGCTTCAGCAGCCCTCCTGGCAGGAACCGTAGCTCTGAATGTCAGGATGAGATGTTCCCTCCTCTATCAGCCAGCTCTGCTTTGAGCTACTTGTCTTTTCTTGTGAACTGGCCACTTATCCCCCTTTTACCTGCTTTTAGATGGACTTTCCTCCATGTGGAGAAGGTTATTTCTCTTTTTAGGTGGAAAATGTGTTTTTTTTAAGGCCATTACCATTCATCAGGAGATGGCACTTACAGTGGAGTATTCTAGACAACCCTCTGTGGAAAGAGGTTCAGTGACCTTCCGTAGCATGTCCGTTTTGTGGACCGAGCATAAAACACAAAGCGAAATTATTGATGCGCTATTCTAAGATGTTGTGAATCTCTCCCTTGTGACCGTTTTTATGGAGGATAATAAGCTAGTCTTCAAATGTGTCATAATGTCTGCTGTGTTTGCTAATAGAAAGGTCCACCCGATTCCCTCTGTTTTGTGCTGCTTAACCAGATTGCTCTGTAATTCAAAAACACTACCCACTGCTGTAGGATTCGATGAAATGAATTTAAATGAATTAAATTTTTTTAAGTTAAGCTTATTCGACAAACATAATTAATGTTACTGATAAGCTTGTAAAAATATAAATGTAATATTATCATGTATACATTTTATTTACTCGAACATATGAAATGAACTAGCTAGATTTCCAACTTTGTCACAAATGCATCATTTGAACCACATTGTTTCAACAATATGGATTTATCATTAAAGGCATTATGCGGTTGGTGGAGTAATAACTTCTGCTAATGGGTCGGTTCAAGATCAGATTATATAAAAACACGGTTGAGAGTTGTAGCTCTAACCAGACAACTTTACGTTATTGTTTGTGAAATGTTTGTTGGAACTTTGGGATCAGGATACAATTGTTAAACTGAAATGTTGCTAATGACAGAAACTGCAACCATACCATACCCCGGTCTGACATAAGCTCTGTTTCCATCTTAAGTTGCGAATTTAACTTGCGCTTAAAAAAGTGGAATATCACATTAAACATTATGCGAATAAAGCACTGTGTCTTTCTGACATACTCGATCTCATGAATGTGCGTATAAATAGCACGCTGAATAAAAACGAAAACTCATGGTATAGATAAGCAAAAATGGACTTTGGTGTGTTTATGCTACGCGATGGGTAGGGTTAGGGTTGTGGGATAGATGTGTCTCATATGTATGCGAAAACTGCATATCAAAACAAATTGTGTATCATATGTATGCGAAATCTGCGTATTATATGCATGTCATACTGTATTTACGCCAAAATCCATTTTTTCGTATCAATGCCACAAGTTTTAGTTTTTTTTTATTTGGCATATTTCTAAACACATTCATGAGATTGGGCTAATCTGACTAGTCAAAGAGAACAACAACATCATTTCCTGATAAACTAATAGAAGCCACTGAATATATAATATATTTATATATAATTTTCTTTTTAGTAAATTTGCTCAGTCATTTCAGTGTGGCTGCAACAACATCATGTGTTTTCATCTCTCATTATTCGCATTTACTCTTTACTCAAAAACCACCTCAAGTGAGTGCAACATTTTTTTGCGAATTAGGACATTTTGTATTATTATTATTATTATTATTTTTAATCACATTCTTTTGATGCAATACATCAAAATGCACATAAAAACAATGAGAAGAAAACTTAGCTATAGTACTATTAGCACAGCCAGTGGTGTAAGTTGAAGTATCTTTGGCTAACCAATTGCAAATAGGGGAAGTGGTTACAAAACCTGTTTGAAACAATCATTACATGCTGAAAAAAATCCAGCCTGAACTGCTTACTGTAGCTTGTCTCCTAGACTAGTTCTTAGTGCTAATGTTTTTTTTTTTTTTGACTATTTTTTGGCTGGTCAATCTGAAAAACCAGTTGTGGCGATACAGATAAATTACTCTATCTTTAAGGATACTTGATTTGGAGATTTGGATTTTAAGATGCTACATTTCAAAATGGAGGTCAATTGTCAGAGATAAAGCTTATTAGTTACTCTTTCCTGTTTACTGTTGTGCGCAGTAAACCTTTACAAGGTCAGTCCAGAAGTGCTGTTTTTTATGGACGGAAAGGGAGAATGACGACAGAGAATGAAATGTGTGATACACCGACGTGACTGCTCTTACCGACATTTCCTGCTGTCTAACTGTTGTTCTGGTTTTTTCGAGCTTCCTGAACTAAAGATTTATTGTCGAGAGGAAAAATAAATCAACACTCAGCACGGTTGACTAATGAACGGCGATAGAAGGATTCTGCTGCCGTTGATGAGAACGGCTTGGAAATATGTAAATGCAAAATGGAATTTGAGCAGAAAAGCCTTTTCCCACTTCCTTTGATCTCAGGAAGGAGGGCATGGCCATTATGTCAGTCAGAGAGCTGTGACAAATGCCATGCACGCACACACACAGAGAGCTGGAGTGGACGGGGAAAAATGACAGTGAGGCAGAAGGCTAAGCACAATAGATGTACAGACTGAGAGAGATGGAGTGATTGTCAGAACCACTGAAAACAAATGGTGCCTTTAATCCGGAGGCACCGGTGGAGTGACGGGCCCTTCTGACAGGATGGGAGAGCCAGATCCACCCTGGCAGACAGGAGAGGGTGGAAACAAAAGGATTTAATATGATAGGGGAGGTGTGGCGGGCCAGACGTGGGACACCATCACGATGTTGAGAGTATGACAAGATAAGACTGTGCATAAACATCAGGTTTGCGTTAGTATTTTTAGGTAAGTATTTTTCACTCGTACGATTTTGTACGATTTGTCTAAACCCCAGTGATGGGTAGGTAACCTAACGCACCCGGGTTAGGTGTAGGTCATTCATACAAACTCATACGAGTTGACAACTCGTAAAATAACTTAGAAAAACAGATATTTGGAGTTTGATTGAATGCGTTGTTGGTGTCGTCGTCAATAATAAATATGGAAAGCCTTTTCTCCACACTTTTAAAAGTTGATAATCAACAGGGTGGTATTTTCTTTTATTTTCTATAATAGGGTGTTGCACAACCTGTCCAATGCCAGTTTGACTAGCTTTTACCAATAATGTCATATAATAATATCATGTTTCACAGAATACCATAAAATTTGGTAAAAGTTGGTAATGAGTCTTATTAGCCGTACGCAATCATAAGGATAGTTTGAAACCCTCTGGTTGAACAACTCGCAATAGACGACTGGTAAAGGTTTATGATGTACATGTACTGTATTAAGACTTGAAGATATCAGTAAAGAAACTTTTTCTTGACTATCTTCTTTCTGGGAAGTGGAAATATGCAGTTAGAAGAATTTCTCCTGAATCTTTCCCAGATACTGTAGCTTTAACGCAATATTCCTTTTACAGTCCAGAACGTTATTGAATATGGTTGTTGTTTTTATTTTAGTATTGAAAAGTGATGCTACGACATGAGCACGGCTGAAAGGTGATCTGGGAGAGGATGTTATCAGTGAGTTTGTGGGACCCGTCGGGGATGTGCGGAGAGGCCTGCTGCTCAGCAGGGCTATTAATAGAAATCTGTGGTATTTCCGAAAATAGGTTAAGCTGCCACTGCTGGCATCACTGCTTGCATGCCAGCCATCCTCTGAAGACAGAAAAAGAGAGAGAGGAGGAGAAACAGATGTAGCCTACTGAGGAAGTGTCTTTGTTCCCTCGCACACTTCTTGCGCTCGGTGCACCATCAGAGTGTTTCTGGCTGAGGACTTCCCAGCATGCCGCAAGACACGGTGTCACCCCACCATATTTTGAATTCACAACACAATAGCGGATCTAGACCTATTTGAGTCTTACCATGACAAACAAGTCTTGCATATGTATAAGGAAGCAACTCTTCAGTATGCATTGCCGCATTTTCATATCCACAGTTGGAACAGTCCAAAATTGTGCCCTATTATACTGCTACTGCTAATTTTGTGCATGTCAGTTTTTTAATATGGTATCAAGCAGTGATAAATGCTTAATGTGTAATTTGACGGGTTGAGTATCATTCATTAGTTCTGAGTAATGTAAACATACAATTTCCCAAATATCATGTTTTGCCGCTCTAGCTCTATGTTAGGTTATGTGCGTATAGTTTTGCTCCGGCACATTAAGGTTAAGCACATTTAAAGGTGGCTGCCTTAATTAAGGTTTACAGGTTACGCTAGCACACCGCTTATATTACAAGACTCATTACAAAGTAATTAGGTGAGGGCAGGGACAATATTGTTGTCTGGACAGTGACTGAGAGAAAGAAGGAAATCAAGCCCTCATGCATAATTTTTTTTCATGGAAGGTGGTCAACGCATTTTACATGATACATGGTAACTGCGAATGACACTGAAAGTGGCATCGATTGCTGAGCTTGTTCACGAGAAACGTTCACTTGTTGTCATGCATGAAAGCTAGCAGCACATATTTACACAAATATATCAGTTTTATTAGCTTCTATTAGCTACAACACAAAAGGCCCGACTCCTAGTACAGTTTAGTTAATTGCTTCACAATAAAATGGAAGCATTAAGAGGACTAATTAATTTCCCCATAACAGCGGTTGTTTTTCTGACACCTAAACGACCCTTCTAGTCAACCAATAACCATTGAATCTTCATGATCTCTTAGAAACCGTAATGCATTTTACAGTAAAATTACAATTATAATAGTAACACATTGCGTGCACATTTTTTTTAGTTACTTGGAACAGTGATATTAAATATATTGCAATTGCAATAATCAAAATTATAGACTTTTTACAAATCGCAATGCTTTACAATAATACAGAAGCCTTATGAGGCCATGCATTATTGTTTGGTTTTCTGTTGAGCTCAACATAACAATGTTTTCTTGACGTCTAAACTTATCGCACAGCCATTAAACGTTTAATCACGTGATCTCATGCGTGATCTCTAAAACATCAAAATGTGATTCATTCTCTTGTTTGATTCTGTTTCAAGTGCAGTAAAACATCGCTTAAAACTTACATGTGCTTACAAATGGATTTTGGTAAGTAAAAGAGAAAGACAGAAAGTAGTAAAGGCAAAATTATGTCATTATTACAGCAAACCAAAACTGATAAACCTTCTTATTCAATATTATAATTGAATCTGACATTTTACCAAGTAAATCTGTGTGAATCTATCCTGTTGTGCTCATTAGACAAGAAGGAAATGAATGCAAAAATCCATTTTAAAAAATAGATAAAAAAAAACAAAAGTAGTGATGCAACATATTAAGCAAGTGGTAAAATGCTAATGCACAGTATGCTTATACATGATCGAATCAGCACAACCTTATTTGTGTGTGTGTGTTTTTTTAAGTAGCTTCAAAACAGTTTTAAGCAAAGTCCTTTGTTCTCAGAGCTAAATCTAAACGTGTCGGGAAAGAGTGGGAGGTGTGAAAGACGGGACTGCTCGTGAAGTTGCAAAGTGCTCAGGCGAGAACGTGGAGAATGGGGGCACGGAAGCAGATTTAGCACCAAGACCTTCGCACTTTACAGGCACCTCACAGTTCAGGGCTTGCACACAATTATAAAGGGAGGCAGTAACAGTAGTGCAACGACTTGGCTTTTACTATTAAAAAAAAAAAAACAGCAAATGGGGGCTGTCGGGAGCGGAGGGAAGGAGCTGCACCTTTAATTCAGCTTGCTTAATTACTGCTATGCCTCTCTACCTCCCCATGAAGCTCTACGCCATTCCTCAGACCCGCAGGCCTCATGGGCCTCTGTCTGTGTGATTGCTTATTAGCACGGGGGTTAGATGTCATTTCAGTCCTGGAAGAGAGAGCCGCTTTTTTTTTCTTGGCGGCAGCTACATTTGACTTTTGGGATTCATAAGATATATGAG
Source organism: Enteromius trimaculatus (assembly GCA_032361065.1). NCBI lineage: Eukaryota > Metazoa > Chordata > Actinopteri > Cypriniformes > Cyprinidae > Enteromius > Enteromius trimaculatus. The sequence goes on along the minus strand of JAUMHP010000079.1, from coordinate 6,910,227 downwards.
TGCGAGGTCACTAGTGAAAATGCGAGGACAGTTTATATTGTTAAAATATTAATAAATACTGTAGAAGCGTTTTTCATTCTTAGTTCATGTTAACTAATGTTGCTAACTAATGTTAACTAAAGAACCTTTTTGTAAAGTGTTACCAAAATTTTAAATAAATATTTTTAGTGTAAGTATTGTTTAGAAGTAGTTTAATACATTGCAAACTAATTAATAACAACTAATTAATAATTTTTCAACAAGAGTGTGTGTTGAGGAGAATTAATTAATTAAATAAAATTAATTAATAATAAATATTGTTTTTGCAATTTTTAGATCTAGCAAAACAGACTGAGAATTGAATGAAAACTGTTGATTTATTATCTCTAAATAGTGCAGAATATATATTTTCTTTGCCTAAAATGTAGTTTCTTTAAAGGATCAATTGTAATAAATAAATAAATAAATAAAAGAATCAGCTTTTAGGTGTTTGCACTTCAGTCTTTTTTATTCCCATTCAGTGAAGAATTTCATCAGAAACTATTACTTAGAAAAATGATTATATTATCTATAATTTTAACGTAAAATCCATTCCCTACTAACTGTGCAGCTTCCTTTGTTAATTTTTAAATCACATTTGATCAAACAATAGAGATTGTTATCAAACAATGCGGTAGATCATTTCCACACTCCGTCCTTAGGGTGCTGCGTCAGCCTTTTCCATGCGTGATCTTTTTATGTCGAGTTTCAAATAATTTCATCATGCAGTCCAAAATTGCGCGCCTGGTATGCAACAGCAGGGCAGTAATTTGTACGTGTTTGGATTCCAATTATGAATTTGTTGGTGCCTATGGGCTGCAATCCCACTATGCATTAAAGTGAGAGGTTTAGAATTAAAATGTTTCTCCCGCTATCTGTTTTATTGTCACTTTTTCTCTCTCACTCTATTCTTTTGCTAATATTAGTGGGGCAACTAATTTGCCCTGGATATTCTTTGTGAATGCATTGTGAATGTATCCAATTTGGTTCATGTGAAATTGCAAGATCAGATGTTCGGCACAGATTGAAAAGAGCCTGTCTTGGCGGGAGGATTTGAGACATAACAAAGCTTTGATGTATTTGAAAGCTCCGCAGGGTTAGTGGGACTGATACAATAACAAATATGAAAGAACACAAGAGGCTTGCTTGTTTGTTTGTCTCAGCAAGTCATTTTGAAAGGATGTTTTGGCCAAGTCTCATTTGGGCATTAACTGTTCATGACCCCACATCACTATCGCAGAGTCCTCATATAGTGGGTTTTTAGTAGTTATTAGCATTTAGCCATTTATATTAGCTGCTCTTTCAATTGGCATCTATTGACCTTGGCCAGAGTAAATGACTCATTTAGTTAGACGCAGAAGAAAACAAGGGTGCAAGGGACTGAACTCCAAGTTTAAATTGTTGTGTTCCTGGTTGCTAATCTAACAGCTGACAAAACACTGAGAAAAAAACCCAAAACATGATTTATAAAAAATAAATGTAACCTACCAAGAAAGTATGACATATTGAACTGCCCGCATTCTCCACCACCATTTATGTTATTTGTGTTTGCAACAAGTTACTAGTAAGTTAACACAAGTTCACTAAGTTATAAGTTATAATTTTTATAATATTTTTGAGCTCAACCAGTTTCTTTTTTTTTCAGTTCGACAAACAAGACTTTCATATTAAGTGAGGTACATTTGAGATATTTTCTGTTTTGGAAATGAAAATGGTTCTAAACAAAGTCTGAGAGGATATTTGTTTATTTGAGGATATCTGACAGCAACACTGTGGTGTTTCATTTCATTTGAACAAATCATTTGAGTCAGTGATTCAATGATTCATTCGTTAAGACAGTCACTTGTTTTTTGTTTAATTAATCATGTGTTTTAGAGTAATTATTTGAATGCATTATTCAATGAATCGCTCATTAAAGGAATGGTTCATTAAAAAAATGACAATTTTCTCATTAATTACTCACCCTCACTCGTCCTTCCAAACCTGTAAGATCTTCGGTCATCTTTGGCAAGAAAACTAATGTTGAATAAAGCCATTATTTTGGTTTTCTTTGCACAAAAATGTATTCTCATGGCTTTGTATCTTAAATTGGTATAAAAAATATCTGAAATTGTCATGCTAAAACGAATGAAGGTCTTACATGTTTGGAATGATTTGAGGGTAAGTAATTAATGACAGAATTTTTGACTGATCTAGCCCTTAAAGAGAGGGCATTGCCAATTTTAGTGTCATTTTTACTTATCCATGACAGGTTTAAACCGATGACAGAATCCCACCATTTCATGGATATCTTTTTTTTTGTCAATATTGCACTCACCGCTATTTGAGAACTTGTTAAAAACAAATAAATTGTAGCAGTTCCACTCGGTGACATCGTATTAACATATACTTTATCTTTATAGAGTAAATATGTACAAGTTATTGAATAAAATTGTTTATTGAACATGGGGGAAGAAAGAGAAGGTGACAAGCCCGAGAAAGTGAGACGACTGACTGCTTTGTAGTTACTTTCACATCTACAAAACTGTGATCCTCACATTGCAGTTTGATTATTGCCAGCGAGTCTGTTATATCGGGCAAATCCGAGATTTACTTCACTGTAAATACATCTAGTAGTTTGCACTGTTAATGTCACAAAAACGAATGGGCTCAGGGATCATCTTCTTGCGAAGTCTCCTGCTCTGTGGCAGACGGGTTATATAATCGAGTGTGTATATGCGCATGTTTTTATGAATTCACATTTCTGTCTGGGGACCCAAGAGGCTCAAAGTTTCTCTTCCTAGTTCTCCGCCACTGTTCGCCTCTCTGTCAGGGTGTCAAGGGTAGTCAGGGCTTATTCCAGCCGGCAGAGAGCCTCGGACAGGGACGGCTGGCTGATCTATGGACTTGCTCAAACACACACACAAGCACACGTACGCAGAAGCACACAGAGGCACATCCAGTGTAAAGCGGACTGGACGGCTCCCCCATGTTAGAAAATAGACTGTCTGTATTTAGCTTGTCTGCAGGGACTCCTCACGGCACCTCTGGCCCTGTCATTGTAAGGGACGCCGAGGCTTTGTGCTGGCTCGTTTTTTTTCCCTGTGCTGGCGAGCGGAGATACTCGATTGGAACACATTGTTGTGGGTGGACTTGAATCTTGAATTAAACGAAGTGAAGTGCATCTGGTCTTCTGTTCGGTCTCTGATTCAAATGCTTGCATACAGGAATTCTCCAGACTCTTGCTTAAACTAGCTTTCCCAGACTCATTTGCATTTCTGCTCTGTCCGGTATGTGAATTAATGAAGGTAGCTTTCTGAAACCTTCACTGTTCCTCAGTAGTGGAACCAACCAACCATCTTCCAAATAGCAGCAACCATCGCAATCTTCTGAAAACTGAAGACGTACACCTCTTCAAGAAGCAACTGAGCAACTAAAGCCATGAAGTTTCAGGAAACTCTTTGACCTTGGACCACAAAACCAGTCGCTGGGGTATATTTGTAGTAATAGTTTTTGTTTGTTTTGCCTAGAATTTGGTAAGGTCCCTTCTTGAAAAAGCCGCCTTAACCCAGACTTCGCTTACCAACACGCCCGTATAAGACGTTTGTCCAAAACCCTGAAATATGACCCATCAGAGCATATGCTACAATTGCGCCCCTCTCGGTTAATTCAGGTTTCACGTAGTTTAGTTGGTAGAGCATTGCGTTATACGTTTATGCACTATAAATCACGATTTTGCTAAATTTCTGCAAGGTAGAGGAGTGGGTTAGGTGTGGCCATTCATACGAATTACACAGAGTAAAATATGTAATTACGTTGAGATCGGTGTAAAAAGTCTACACATTGCATTTAAATAAACACGCATTTTGATTGGTAACGGCAGACACTGTCATTTTACGCCCACTAACTTTAAGTCGTAATAAGTTGCTTGCACAAACTACTGTACCTCAGCTGATTTTTTGTTTTGGAGGGGAGGCTCCTTTGGTTGGTCAGCCTAACTTAACTTAAACCAGTTTAGGCTGGTCTAAGCAGGTTTTTAAGCAAAAGTAGCAGTAGTTGTATTGTGTTTCTCTTCATTACCCTGATGGTACTCATTTGAAAGTCACTTTGCATGAAAGTGTCTGCTCTAAAGGAATAAATGTAAATGCTTTTGTCTTGATTGTCTGGCCACTGTTAGTTGCTGCAGGAAGCTGTTTGGTTACTTTAAATGACTTTGGCCTCCCGTCGATATCAGGCAGTATTGAGTTCAAGACCACTGTCTATCCAAGTCATTGAAAGTCTCCTTTCTTTTTTGTCACACAGGCTGCGCGTTCCTCACCTACTGCGCCCGCGAGTCGGCCATCAAAGCCCAGAACGCCCTCCACGAACAGAAGACACTGCCGGGGGTAAGTCCGCTGCCAGCCTTTCGCCTCACCTCTTTAAGAGGGCCACCATGCCAGTCAAAGCTAAAGCCGTATGTTTTAGACAGAGAGCCAAAGCCTTTGGAACAGAAATCAGTCGATAACCCAGCCTTTTAAGATCAGGCTTTGAGCCGTTTCATGGTACTTCTCCCCAGGGACATTTGCAAGCATTGATCCGATGCTTTCAGTGCAGGGCTTGGGGATGCAGTGATAGCAAATGTCAATTCATTTGTTCTCTCAATTTTTCCAAACTGCTCCATTTACGCAAAAAGCCATTGTTGCTCAGTTGCACAAAAGTATTCCAGACGCACAAAAATAAACATAGTGGGGTGCAGGCGAGAGCGCTTCCATTGAGGTTTGTGCGCTCCTGAGAATGGCTGGCAATTGCGACGACATTCAAAGCACAAAACACACAAGGAGGTCCAGCGGTAGTCTGTCCGGCCGTACACAGCCATAGTGAATGGTAAAATATTAACATATTGTTGCTCTGCTGCCGGACAGACATCTCCTGAAGTAACATGCAGGAAACTTGGATGCACTGAGAGCAATGTAGATGCATATGCCTTTTTTAGGCCTTTGAATAATAGCTTTGTTTGTTTGTAGCATTATTTGTTAATAGCATGTTTTGTTTTTGTTCTTGCTTTTTTGTTTTGTTTTTCTTTGTTTTAGTTTTTTTTGCTTGGCTTAGAATTTTGTTGTTCATTGCTTTCTATTTATTTATTTATTAATTTATATAATTATTATGATTTTTTTTTAATTGTTTGTGAATTTGGCATTATAGATGAAAATATGGCACCAGCAACATTGTATTTGTGCCTTTCTCCCCCTTTTTGGACCTTTAAAAATGACATTATTCGTTGTTGTTTTTTCCTTTTCTTTTTGTTGTTTTATTCTATTGTTTGCTTTATTTTATAAATGATTATATTTTACTGTTTTATTTTGATATTACATTTAATATTATTATTATTATTTATTTAATTGTTACATTCCTTGCCCCTTTTCCTTTGACCTCTAAATAATATCTTTGAGCAGGTGCCAGGAAATGTTGTTTAACTTATTATTATTTGTTTGCTTTGCTTTATTAAATATTTAATGTTTAATTGAAATATTTAGTTTACACGTTGTTCAAATAGTTTAATATTTTTAATTTTGATATTACATATTATATAATAATTTATATATATATATATATATATTATCCTTCATTAAAAAATCTATAATGTAGTTATTTAATTTTTTTTTGTATTTAGAAATTATTAGAATATTTTTTTTTATTTAGAACTATTAGTTATTATTATTCTTATTTATTTGTTTGTTTTTACTTTATATTCTTCTTCAGCTGTTTGTTTAACATTTTACTGTAACAAAATCCTTAAAAGCGAAGCTTTCAAATACCTTTTTTTGTCATACATTATATCGTCAAAAATTCTAACACTGGAGAATTCTCCGAATTTTTTTGCATTTTATGTTTCTTCTTTTGTTCAGGTTGGCATGATGTCACTTCATGTATATTATCCACTAGTATTACAGAGGTTTTGAAGTAGGGAAATAAATATACACATTCAGCATCTTAAGTTTGCTGTCCTTTGAAACCTTGACGTAAGAAGCCTCTAAATGAAAAGTTTTAAAGAAGAAGCCAATGACAAGTGGTATCCAACATTCGATTTAGTGCCACTATGTCAAACCCACACACACTTTTACCCCTAGGAGAACATTTGAGCCTGAACGGAGAAAAAAAAAAAGATAAAGGAGGGGGCGATCAAAATGTGACATGTCATCCAGGCCTGTTGAGAATATATCACAACTTTCCCATCGCACTGTGGGGTGAGAGAAACACGCAGGCACATGTACACAGACTTGCTGCATGTGTGACATCATTGCATCAGCTTCACTTACCCGTGTTGTCATCCCCAGAGACAACTGCGAATAAGGTAGTAGGTGTTTGTTGAAGACTCTGAGAACTAGAGACGTGTTTTTAATGTGCATGTGTTTGCCTGCTAGGAATAGGACATGCTGGTTGACTGGTTCCTCTCGATTTTTTTGGTGCGTGTATATTTTAGTTTTAATATTTCAGTGGTGGTGCTCTAATTAGCATGCTGGCAGTGTTAGCTTTTACAGTTCGCACTGTAAAATCCTCTCAGGAAAAGGTGCGTCTTCTAAATTTAACACTTTCAAAACACTGCATCTGTACCTATACGCATTTAAACAGACACTTTGGTTGTTGCATCGTGTCTCACACTGCTTTTTTTTTTTTTTTTGGGTGCCACAACAGTTTTTAAATCAGCGTGTCACATTTTTATAGAAGCACCACAAAATCCTTCAATCGGTTGCGCTCTAGATATTTTTGAACACAAGAACATGTCTTAAATACCCCCAAAGAAATGTGTCCAATCTGGGTCAGGTGAACCTGAAACCGGTCTAATTATTCAGGGCTTTTTCTTAAAGGGACAGTTCACCCCAAAATTTAAATCACTATTGTTTTCTCTCTCTAATGTCACTCCAAACCTGTGATGCTTAATTTTTCATTCAGTCCAGTGTTGTTTTATACCCTTGTCATAGGGGTCAATATATA
>JAUMHP010000079.1:6869263-6879990 GCA_032361065.1 Enteromius trimaculatus | reverse complement strand
TATAAATGCATTGTTGTAAAAAATAAAATGTTTTTTCATAAATGCAAAATAATAATAACAATAATTCTATGTTTGATTAAAGAAATACATTAATTATTATTTTGATGATGACTTTATTTTTTATTAAAATTAATATTAAATGTTATAAATAATTATTATTATTTGTTGTCATTTTTGTTTATTCGCAGTGAAAACAACATTTGTACCCCATTGATTTTCATTGAATGGGAAAACACACACACATAGAGAGAGAGAGAGAGATTTGTTCCATACTCATACAAGTTTGTGCGTAAATGATGTCAGGATTGTCATTTTTTGGGTGAACTGTCCCTTTAAGGCATCTCACGAAGTATCTCAGGTTAAGGTCTCTGAGTTGGCATGATTGTGTAGCTCCAACCTAAACAAGGTATTTTAATTTAGAAGTCCTGTTCTTTTGGTGTATGCAGCGAGCTTTAGCCTTTGTTCTCGGGTTTGTGCATAATTGTAATGGGGTCTCATTATAAACTATCTGCATAAATGGAGCAGATAAAAAAGATTACAACGCGTTCTTGGGCTTATGATAGGAAATAACTGCTTTGGTTTCCAATTAAGCTTTCGTTTATAATTAGCCGAAAGGCTCCTTCGACCCCTTTTGCTTCAACCTCTGCTTTATAATCCCCCTCCCCAACACACACACACATACATACACACACACTCCATGTCCACCCCAGTTTTCCCCATGTGCTCCACAGCAAGAGAAATTAGATCAGTAGCCCATGCATTCATGCAGAAAGCTCACAATTTCTGCTTTAATGCAGTCAGACAGTGAAGCCAGTGTCAGTCCGGCATTGACTTTACATGCAGTATATGTTGGAAGTTCAATCATCCATGCCATCTCTGATAGCTGCACTCTTCTGACCATCTACTATAGTTAGAGATAGAACAGATATTGTTATTTATTCATTTACATAAAAAAAAAAAGTTAAAGATGCACTTAATATTTATATTTATTTATTTATTGGGTACATTGTTTTACATGTAATTTAGCTTGAAGTTAGAATAGTTGTTGTTATTTATTGAATTATTTACTTAGTTAAAGGTGCACTCTTTTTTATTAATTTAGGCTACGTAAAATATATATACGTTTTTTTATACGTATATATACACTTTGCTTCACCAATTAATGGATACTGCCATGCAATTATTATTATTATTTTTTATTATTATTATGAGTGGTAGTAATAGTAGTTGTAGCAATATTAGTAACAATAATCATCATTACAATCATAATAATAATACAGATTAATTGAAGATATGCTTTTATATATTTATTTTACAAGAGTATATTACAAAGAAACAAACCACGAGACCATGAGTAGTATGTACTACTACTACTAATAATCATAATCACTAAAAATACAAATACAAAAATAAAATCACTGCCAAAGATTAATTAAAGGTCCAATTTTTTTATTTTAAATTGTTTTTATTTACAAACAAATATTATAAAAGTAGCAAAACACTAGACAAATACTACTACTATATAAATGATAAATACTGCTACTACTTATAAACACTACTTATATAATAATAATAACAGTAATAAATGTATACACACATATAGATGTATAAAGAATTATTATTTTTTATTAGTAATGCTAGTACAATAACAACAGCAGCAATAATAATAATAATAAAAAAATAGGATTTTATTAAAAAGTAACAATAACAACAAAAAAATCCAATAGTATATAACAACTACAATATATTATTTACTTATTATTATTATAATAATTACTATTTTGCCTGAGATTGATTTATTACAAATAAACAAACAAGACAAAGTGTTATGACTGAACCTGTAAAAAGTGACAGTAGAATATGAAAGTCCAATATAAGGATAAAAGAAAGCATAGATCTCACTGAGAGAGCATCGGTACTAGTTTAATTCCTCTGTCCTAAACATTCCAGTACGAATTCTCTGGCTCCAACATACTGTATCAAAATGACCCACCGCAACCTTAAACCAACATCTTGACAGCCCAAGCTTCTCCACCAAACCACTGCTAAGTTGTAGCCAATACAATTTGCGACGGTTTCCTCATAATTACCAAGACCCTTACTAAGCAGGGCCTCGCTACAATATGTCAGAGCAGCTACTCAAGCAAGAGAGTGGTCATTTCAAATCTCCTTTCATCTGCCGCACCATCATCGGCCTTGAGAGTGAAGCCGAGAGTGGTTTCTTTTTCCAAGAGTCCTCTTTCATTTTGCGGAAGAGAAAGACCATTAATATTGTCTTGCCTTGCCATACATCTAATAGACCGATAATACAGGCATGGCCCCCAGATGAAAAGAGAGCACATTACTTTCTGTCAGAGAGATGAGACATGAGGGTAAGCATAGAGCCTTGATGTACTCCATGTTTGGCTATAAGATACACTTTTTTCACAGGCTGATACATCCCTGATAGCTTGAATTCTGGATGTTCAAAAAATTATAGGGGGCGAGGGGTAAGATGTGCCACTTTTTACTTGTCGTCGAGGCGGAGGGACACACCTAATTATATTCCAGGCTGCCCAGACCATTAAATGTTCCTTCTTTGCAACTTTTTGAGGTTGAGGTTGCATTTCAAGTTTTATCTAGTTTTTTATCATTCTCTAAATACCTCACATGTATGTGATGGACTTTTTTATATAAAGTCATGTGACAACATGACAAGATTTGTCAGCATCTTAAACTGCAAAACATATCCAACCTTATTGTCCAGTGCTACCGATCGTTCTGCTACAGATAAAATGCTTTCTGTCGACTGTGTTTTGTAATGAAAGATGTCAGCGGTGGAGTTCATTGTCCTCAAAGGTCTCATGAGGAATTTCAATGAAAAAAGGACCCGATAAAAACTCATAGCCACCATTAAAAGTCCTCTCGTTTCTCTTTTCGCTCATTCGTATCTGTCCGTTTTACTGAGTCTTCAAGTATTTATGGCGAAGCTTCTTTCTGATCGCTCGGCTCAGCCGGGCTGGTCTGACTGACGGCTTAATCAGAATTAAGAGGACAGTTGAACAGCTCAATCTGTTACCCCTCACACCCGCTCATGGTTTATTCATTTGTGATGTCATAATGCAAAATTCATATTATTTAATAATGGACTGTCAGTGTGTAGGTTAGATGAGTTCATATTTAATTGGGGGGTATTTAGTGTGTAATTGGCAAATAATTTATGGAACAATGCTCGAGAACAATGAAACGAGATGAATACAACATTACTCACATCTTATTGCTTTAATGGAGAGAGAAAACGTTTGTCAATTTAGACGTGGCACTATAAGGATCTTTCTAAGGATGTTAGAACGTTTCTATTGATCCATATTCACACAAACCGAAGTAAGCTAATTGGTTGTTTTAATTTTTGGTCTTTTCGTCCATATAATATAGGATTAGGAAATGTTGCAAGCTAAATTCAAACCCAAATTACCCATTCAAGCACTGTTGTTCAACAAGAACACTAGGCCATGGCTCCAACATCAATATTCTCTTGATTTGATAGAAGTGATTTGGCTGAATAAAAATGTTGCTTATTTTTGCTAGGCACTTGGAGCATTATATATTATTTCAACACGCTGAGACTTTTTGGTCTTTGCTGTCCGGTTTGTTTGCTCGGTTTGCTTATAGTTTCTTAACCTCTTTAGTGGCTCAGCATTGATAGGCTTTGAGTTTGAGACTTATCTGCTGCTTAGCTTGATGGAAAAACAGGATGAAGACAAAAGACCGGGAAACATTTCAACGGATGTCGGGATGAGAAAAAAAATCTAATTTATTTGTTGAATTGACACGAAATTACTTTTACTTTTAAACGGCGGCGCACTCAAACGGCGAACAAAAGATCCCATACAGCTCATTTGAGAAATAAAAACATGACTTCAATTGACGCGGTTAAGCCGCGATTCCATTCCGCTTCCGTGTCGGACACAAAAGGGCTTGTGCTTATTGCTCGAGAGCCGCCCATCTGAACATCAATGTGATAAAGAGTGACGGCTGAACTGCACAATAAACAAAACGGCATGTTTTGAACAGACAAGCCGGGAGAAGCATGCTGGATCTTTACACTTTTTCCCTCCCCGCGCACACACACGCGCATCTTCCCCCTGCTTCAGCCTGCGATGCGACGCAAGGTTTTATTTCCCTGGTGGAAATATTGGACTGTCAGAGGCAGATCAATTGCCAGTGTCCGGGGCACTTCATGGTTCCTCTAATTATAATCTGCTGCAGCTGGTGCAGGGCCTCTTGTAGCTGTGGGGCAGCCATTGTAATAGAGGCATCACTTGGCGATAGATTGTAAGGGAGGCTTCTTGGCACCCCGTGCGAGGAGACTCACTGGAGCAGCAGGAGTAGGGAGCCAGGCAGGCCTTATCATCCCGCTGCATGTGTTCGCGTACTCTCCGGGGAAGTCCGTTAGTGATCACAAACTTGACACTCTCTGCACAAATCCAGCCAGAGGACCCTTGGTATCCTGCCACGACACTGGAGGACCAAGATTCCACATTAACTCAAGTAGAGCACTCTGTGAAGGTTGGATCGGAGTGAGATCGGAGCACCCATTTTTTCCCCTCAAACCAGTGTTTCGACTTGCTTTTCTGTACCAAGTACTATTCTGATTGTCGTAGTTGCTGTAATATTCTTATTTTCAGTGTCAAACAGAGTTTAAAATTTCTGTCCATTTTAAATATAGAATTATTTATTTTAAGTAAGAAAGTATAAGACCAATTTATTGTCCAGCTTAGGGGCAATTTGATCTGTAGCATGGAAGTTTACCACAACATACAAGACAAATACACAGCACTAAAGTGCTCCTATTATGCCATTTCATGCCTCCTAGTATTGTTTTGGGAGTCTTTAACTATAGGTTTACATGCATGCAAGGTGAAAAACACTTTTGTTTTCTCAAAATATGTGTTTAATATCACCAAATTCTCAAACGATTCGTTCGAAAGTAGTTCTAAGCTCTCTCTAAGATCCTCCCTTTGTGAGCCTACTCTGCTCTGACTGATCAGATGGCCCATTCTGATGTGTTTGGTCTACCGTGTTTAGGTTGTAAGTCAATTCTTTATTTTAGGAGACAATTGCTACGTCTGAAATCGCATACTGCTTTAGCAGGTACTACATTTAAAATTGAACGTACTAGCTGACCATTAAAAAGTACGTTCTATATAGTATGAATGTGGGTAATATGAATAGAATTTGGACGTACTAAATCCGCCATATTGATGTTGTCACGTGTCATACCTCGTCACAACAGCGCAAAAATTTTAACTTTCAATTAGTCATCCGTTTATTTAGATTGTGTTAAACAAATGTAATTTAATCACAATAAACATACATTTTTTCCCCCTGAGGTACTTACTCTTGAAATGAGCCGCGTCTCAACTTTCCGCCATTTGTCGAATATGAAGCTTCCTCTCCCGGAGCCTCATGGGATAGGAAAGTGTCCATGGTATGCATACTACAGAATTCGAGAGAAAGCAGTAGGTCTTCCGGGTACTTCTCGCCTACTGAATTTCGAATGCTATGATTTCGGATATACTACTCTCCTTCGCGTACTACATAGTAGGGAAGTAAGCGAATTTGGACGCAGCAAATATCTTTATTTATCGTGCACTTTCAAATGTATAACTTTGCAGATTGTTTGCATACATCTACATTACACACTGCATGCAAGGCAATAATGAAAATGGCATAATAGGAGCACTTTAATAAGAATTAAAAGATGTCATAATTCTACATTTGCTTAGTTTGCTCAATTTGCTCAATTTAGTGCCTTGGCTACAAAAGTGTGTACAAAAAATTACAATCATTAACAACATGGTTTTCCAGTAACTGATTTTGCAGGTAACATCGGTACACCTGTAGGTGGAGACAGGTGGTTGTCTATTTTGAATGAGTGAGTCTTTGAATCATTTGCTTAAACTATTCGTTCAAAAACACTGACTCACTCAGGAAGCAAACAAGTGATTATTTTTGATGAAATAATTGAGCCATTCACTCTATTGATTTGTTCAGAAGTGAATGAGTCATTGAATCATTCAGTTAAAGTGTCCCTATTATGGATTTTTGAAAATCACCTTCCATGCAGTGTGTAACAAAACGTATTTAAACGAGTCACTTAATAATTCAGTCATTCAGTTAGCTCATTAGTTCTGTGTTATCTTTGAAGGTGTTTTCATTTACAAAAACAGACACAGTTACTGATAATATTAAAAAGTAACTTGAGGTAACATTTATGTTCATTCTGCATGGCTCTATTGACATCTAAAGCAAATTTTAAAAATATATTACTTTTTATGCTCTCTGGTAGTATTCAAACCCATAACCTTGCCAATTCTTGCACGATGTTAATAGGGACGTATCCGGAACGTATTTATATTGGATCCCATCTGAACAGAACTAAAGGACAGAAGATATGTTGATAGAGGAAAGGAGAGTAGAGAGAGATGCCTGACAGTTCAGGCATAGATACTTCAAATTAAACCAAGTTATATAAGCAGATGTTGGCGGAGCGCTGTGGGCTATGGCTGGAGATGAGTAAGACTCCCTGTCACTAGGTTGAAGGGGGGGAGGGAGAGATAGAAAGAAAGGGAGAGTGTGTGTGCGAGAGAGAGCGCCTGAGGGGTTTGGGGAGACAGGGAGGGGTTGCGGCTGTCAGCCTGCCAGGGGTGGCTGAGAGCAGAGAGAAAGATGGTGAATGTCAGAAGAGGGGAGGAAGTGAGTGAATTACTTTAAGAAATTCAGAGAGGGATGTAAGGATAAAGAAAGTGAAAATAATGATGCCGGTGAGAGACTCCAGAGGTGTGTCTTGCATGAGTGTCGTCGTATTTGCTGTAGCGCGCCCGTTGGGCAAATATGTACTCGCCCCTTCCTCGCGGTTCTTAATCATCTGAAGCTCGTCCAATGAGAGTTCCTGGTTGTGAATTTAACGACGCAGCTCTTATTACTCGTCAGGATGACCTGATTCTTTGAAAGCTTGCCTTTTTTTAAAATAATTGTTGTGATATTTTTTTTTTGGTCCATTGCTTGTTTGTCTTACTGAAGTAATATTGCTGTGAGGTTGGCTCATCTTTAATTAGTGTTAGCCTCGTTTTAATATAGTACAACAGTGAGCGAATGCCAGCTTGTTTTGCTGCCTTTCAGGAAGTATATTTCCTTTCCATTTTCTCTGTATGGAATATCAAATTATAAACTATTTGATTATATTTTAATTATATTCGATTATAATTTAATTATATATTTGTAAATTAAAAAGGAAAGTTAATTACTACAAAATATTAAAATACAAAATTCATATATATTTGAAATACAAAAACAGTTGGCCTTGAGCTTTGAGAGGATTACTTTTTTTATTTTTCATTAAATTTTGAATTTGAATTTTGGGGTCCCACAGGGCTTTATTCTTGGACCATTAAGTGTGTGTGTGTGTGTATATATATATATTATATATATATATATATAATTATTATTATTAAGTACATTGGAAATGAACTTTGTTTAAGAGCCTGCAGAAAATATTATGTCATTTATCTTCAAAAAATCTTCACTAGAATCACTGCTATCATATATCATTTAACAATCTCATTGCCTTGAAATGTTTTAGATGTTTTTTTAGCTATCCGTAAATGTATACAAACCACTCTGAGAATAGGGAAAGCAAATATTACATTTGCTCTTGGTCAAGTTCCCACGAGAAGTGGCTGTTGCCCTTGCACACTCTCTTTCGTCTTTCCAGCCCTTTGTTCTTCTAACTGCGACATGTCCTCGCTCTTCTTCCTCTCTTTCTCTCCCTTTTTCACATCCGATTTTCACCTCCCCGCTCTCCATCTCCAGCCGTAGTCTTGGTAACGCTTCCTTTCATTCCATTTCCATTTCATTCCACTGAATGGGTAATGCCTGGATTTCACGGCGGAGCTGCGATGTGACAGGTGTGTCATGCTTCTCCACATCACTCTCCAAACTTGTTGACCTCTGTCTCTAAGATTAGTCTGGCTCACGGATCCTCGGTTGCTACCACGGAGCAACAAGATTGCCTGGCTCTGATAGGATGTTTCTCTGGTGTGACCACACCACCCAGGTTTACTTTCACTTGTCTGTCGACACACATCCCATGTGTACTCTTATATGTGATGGGTTTATCAGCATTATCACAATTCCAGATGAGTCGTTTTTAGAGTGGGATGGGACAGATGGCTTCATTATTATGAATAATGAATAATGTTCATGTTCATACAAAAATGTGTAATATAATTATTATTTAATAATTACTAGTAAATTAATTAATACAATAGTTATTTTATTTTATTTATCATTATAATAGTTTTAACTAAAAAAAATATTTAATTACATTTTTACTAATTAATGAAATAAAAAATAAATATTATTTTAACAGTATTAAATGAATGACAAAGTTCATGCATTATTCAAATTAAAATGCAATTATTCAGATAATTTTTGGCCTTTTTTAAAGTAAAAGTTAAAATAATCTAACTCAGGTTTTTCCCTCTTAAGGAAACATACAGAAACAAATGACATTTTACTGTAAGGTACTTCAGAATATACAGTATTTATATATACTTGTATATTCAGCTCCAAACTAAAATACAAATATTAGAGTACATAAAAGTGAGTGGAGAAAATAATTCACCGTAGCAGTATCTTGCTTTCACCCCCATTCCTGAACCTCTCGGTCTGTAAGGTGTAATCACTCAACCTTAGTGTTGTAATGTCGCCATCTGGTCTCAGGAAAGATGGCAGCTTCGCTCCAGCAGAAAAATGTATTGCATATATCCAGGGTGATTACAGCATCAGCTGTATCTCCCGCTCACCCCCCTCTCTCTCTCTCCCTCTCTCTCGCTCGTCCTTTTTGTTTGTTTCAAGCGTGGGGAACATTGGCGGCTGATGAAAGGCATAGGAAAGAAGGAGGCTCGGCGTAGGAAATCTTGCCCGTTTCTCCTCCGTGCTGGAAAATGTGTGATGGAAGGTGCTTGCCAGAGTCTAAGGCCAAAAAGGAATCTGTGTGTTGATGCAGGCGCTGGCCTGAATACTGCTAGTTTGATGTCTATTGAGGTAGATTACAGAAGAACTGCAGCAATGCTGAAAGAGATTTTTATGTTTTTATGTGCTTTGTGCCGTTTAATCTAGGAATGTGTAGACCCGTGGCTCTCAAACTGGTGGGTTGTGACCCAAAAATTTGTTGCAGATCTATTCAAAATGACCACTAACAATATAAATAGTAAAATTCTACTCCCTTTTTTATGCAACTGTGAATGTGTGCTTTTTATGTAGAAATATTTGTTTTTTGATTAGCTTAGAATTATTGCAGAACTTTAAATGTTTATTATGCTATGCGTTCTTTGTTTTGAATGTCACAGTATACAATATTTAAAAAACAAACAAACAAAACAACCCCCTAAATCAGACTTTTAGCTATGGTGTCCCACAGGGCTTTATTCTTGGACCATTATAATTTTGTAATATATTTAATTTCAAGAGCAGGTAATATGGTTTTTAAAAAATATATCATGTTTGGAGTTTGTAATGTAGCTGTCCTTCAGTGTAAACAGTCTGCAAAGTTATTAATCAAAAAATTGCACGATTAAGAAAGATATTGTCTCTCAAAACAAATAGTCGACTCAGAATCGTCTTAACGAGATCTCATTTTCAAATCTTCGAATCGCCTTAACTTCTTCTTCTTCAATTCTTCTGCCTGTTACCGATTTACGTCACTAGGTAACACATTCGCATAATCCCCACCTCAGCGCAAAATCTGACCTTCCCACAAACACTTCCGCTAGTCAGTGTTTACGTCATGTCAAGAAGACGCTGTGTGTTCTACGCTGCGAAAGCAAGTGTTTTGTTTTCACTGCCCAATGATGCTGATGTAAAGAATCAGTGCTTAAACTTCATTTTTTCCACAATGCCAAAGCACTACAATGGGATCCTTTTGTTGTGCGCTCGTCATTTTACCAATGACTGTTTTTCTTATCTTGGAGAGTTCAACACAGGATTTGCTGAACGCTTGTCCAACTCAATACCTTCTTTATTTTGGACCAACAAGCGTCTCCGAATCAAAGCCTGTAAGTGTGATACGTTACGTTTACATTTTGTAGTAATATGTAATGTATCTCCTAGTGCAGCTTTAGGTTTCCAGGTAAAGAATTACGGTCTTACTAAAGTAACATTAGTTCTGATAAAGCGCTTTGAATCCAATGCTGTCACATTACGTGAAGTTTTTACATACAAAGTTTAAACCTACCACTGAGAAACGTCCTGATCAAGTCGTGCTTGCGATGGAGTTTCCAGTTGAGTGACTGCGCCTGTGTCATCCTCAGACTCTGGCTCAAATTGATAAGGTAATATCGATGCCATTTTAAAAAAAATCTTTGGAAATTAATTATGGAAACTGACGTTTCCTTTCCTACACAGAATAACGTTAGATACGGAAAGACCTGTGAAAAAAAGACTTGGTCAACTGACCAATCAGAGCAGAGTTGGCTTATGGAGGGGAGCGGTTTACAGACCTTAAGATCCGAACTGATTCAAACGAACTGTATCGGAATCATTGCAAAACGACTGTTATATTAAATGCATAAAATTGCAATGTTTTGTGATGCATTTAAACCTGTTGTAGGGGACTCCAGCATAATTTTAGGATACTTTAAAGAACCATATTACAGCTCTTTAAATGAAATACAATATGTTGA
>JAUMHP010000079.1:6824214-6835536 GCA_032361065.1 Enteromius trimaculatus | reverse complement strand
ACATGGGTTTACTACAAATAAAAATCATAATAGTTGAACTAAAGTAACCACACATTAACATGGTTTTGCTGTACTAGTCATTTAGCTTCACCGTGGTATTTGTGATTATACTAATTGTAATCAATCTGAATGACTATAGCAATGCACGGAAACAGAGCGTGTGATCTCTGTGACGCCCAGATCTATAAAACAGACACGCCCACCTCTGTAATAGCTCACAGTTACAGTAGTTTAGAAAACTAGTCCCGTCCGAATAGGGCTACAGTGCAGTTCGGCTAGGTATACCAAGGTATACCAAAATTTTTTTTTTTTAATAGAAATGGTAAGTATACTTAAGTCTTGGTTTTGTCTATTAGTTATAAATTTTGTTTAGTATTTATTCATTAGTGTTTATTCATAAGTTTATTGTATATCTGTTTCATTTCAATTAAAATATTTAACTATTAACAGTTATAATAAAATAATTTCTAGTATATTTATAATAGACGGTATGTAAAGAATGCACAGCATACCTGTTCCACCAGTGTCAACTCTGACTTTATGCTCACATGTGCATACACATTGTGAAATTAATCTAATTAGATGTTTAGTGACTAAATGCATAATAAAATCATTGCAATATTCACAGCATTGCTTAATTTCACATCAGCCTTTCGACATGTATACAGCATATATATTTAATATATAATATACCATCCAACACTATGGAGTATATGTTGTGTTTTGTGTGTGTGTGTGGGGGGGGGGTTATTGAGTCAGAGAGGGAGTGACAGTGATGACCTCCTGCCAGAGGGGAAGTGCTCGGAGCCAGAGTCCTGCTCGTATGTTTCAGCATCAGCACTGACCCTCGCTGTCATTTCAGCTGATGAACTGAAGGCCGAGGATCTCCCGCAGATACGCACACATGCGTGACACACACACACACACCTCGCTCCAGGGTGAGTCAGTAGTAGGACTATGAGTCACGTATACGGGTCTATGAATCATGGGTATCTCAGTAAAGCTCTGCTCCATAGGAAGCACTTTCACCCTTACGCGTTACTATCTACACATGCTCTCCTGTAGTGACTTAAGTGGCAGCTTAGAGATAAGATTATGAACGCTGCACTAAATGTCTCATGAAATACTGTGTTATGGCACATGCACCTATTAAATCCTACGCACATATTTATGTAAAGTAGATTGCAAAAAATATTGTAATAGTGAAAGTTTGTGGAATGTATTGTGTACAGTATTTGGGATGCACAATATACAGTTACAAAATATGTAAATGTTATTCATTTTAACTAAATAAGGGGGGTCATAAAGATTGCATGTTATTTTTTTTTCAATACTCCTGAATGATATAAAAATGAATACCTGAATGTATAAAAATGACACCGTTCAAAAGTTTAAATACCCTTGAATCTCAATACTGTGTGTCGTTTCATGGATGATCCACAATTGTCTTTCTGTGTTGTGATAGTTGTTCACGAGTCCATCTTTGGTCCCAAGCAGTTCAACTGCCTGCTGTTCTTCAGAAAAATCCTCCAGCTCCTGCTTATTCATTGTTTTTCCAGCATCTTGTGCATATTTGAACCATTTCCAAAACTTAACTGTATGGTTTTGAGAGATTTTCACAATGAGGCCAATTGAGAAACTCATCCACAGCCATTACAAAGGGTGGAAACATTTCTTCATGCTCAAGAAGGCAACACAATGCATTGAGAGCCAGGGGGTATCATCTTTTGAACACAATGATGTGTAAATTTTTATTTTTTTTTTAATTTAAATATCATATTTTCCATTTAGTACTGCACTTAAGCTACACAATACTTGACTGTCTCCCAGGAAGACAAAATAAGTGCAATTTACCCTGATCATCCAATTCAAAATCCAATGAGCATCCGTAAATGAGATTCAAGGGTATGTAAACTTTTGAATGGCGTCATTTTGCTTATTCCGCAACGGGAATGTAAATGTATAAGTACAACTGTATATGTTCAATTGTATACAGTATTTTCATACATTTATCGGCATTAGACCGTATTTAAGTGTGCATGCTCATTTCCCCATATACAGTTTGTACATGTTAATACATAATTTCTAAATGTAATTTAATTTTCTATCATATTTTACAGAAAATTGTGCTTATCTGAAAGCAACCACCCCAACCTTCCGTTGTTAAGAATCAAATGTGTCTACAAATTCTTAATGTGCTTAATTATTATTAAACGAGATTCACAGTCCAATTAAATATGGCATGTATAGCCAAAGTCACGTAACAACAAAAGGGCACGTCAAAAGGGACACACGCACACAGAGCGGCAGCAGAAGAAACATTGACACACACAGTCGGAGCGAGTTTGACGAAGCAAATAACTCCCATTCAGGGGCTTTCATGCCTGTCCGCCATTCTGCTATCTGAGGCTCCCGGGTTGTGCAGAGAAATCTCTCGATCTCTTTCCTAGGCTCGGAGCCTCGCAGCGTGCTGATGGCATATCTCCAACACACCCTGATGTGACGAGCCGGTTGGATGGCAGTCTGATGGATTGAGGGCCACATACTGAGAGCCCAATCCTCGCCCCTCCCCTGCCCACCCCTCACCCTGCCAGCCCGCTGATATTGTGCCACATCGTCAACGCCAGCCAAAGCAGGAAACTTCCTGAAAAGCCTGTTGGAATGGATAAACTGCTGGGCTTTTTTTTTTGGTCAGAGATAATGACCAGGGCCATTTAGAAACCCGACTGGACTTTTTTACGACTTCTCGGAGCAATGAGTTTTATCTTATGGGTCTTTGCTCATTGCCCTTCATCAGCTTTACATGAGGTAAACAAAGAGGGTGTTACATTAAGTTATTTTTATTTGGAAGATCACATCTGCACATGTGCACAATAGCCATGCATGACTGGCGGAGCCCTACGGTATATAAGGTCCATACAGCGCTATTAGATTGCTCAGCGGGTGCTGATTTACACTCCCTGTCATGGGAGGGGGCCTTTTTTTTGTAGTGCTGTCTTTTTCTCGGAATATCCAGGGCCCCTACTGGAAAGCAGCATTAAAACAATAGACTGTATGAAGTGATGAGGAAGGGTTGAGAGCAGGGTCTTGAATCTCATTTGATTTACAGAAATTAGCTGTGGAGAAACCCCCCCACGAGTGGCAGAGGGAGACTTAGTGGTGTTGCGCCTGACTTAAGGGCTTGTGGTTTTTTTGTTAGTCTGATGGAGCCTTTCCACTGTGCTGAGATTAACTTTTCCTGCCCTTGCTCTTTGGATAATGAAGTGCTAATACTAGCAAGCATGCTGCAGCACATTCTGTCTTTATCCAAATGCGGAAATGCTGTGTAGTTAGCACTAGCCTTTCGCCCAAATAGGTAACACTTCAGAATAGGGGTCCAAAATAATGCATTAGTTAAGCAAAAACACACTAGTAATTAATGATTAAAATGTTAGGTTAATCATTAATTAGTAGTGTGTTTTTGCTCAACTAATGCTTAATTGTGAACAAATTAACCATTAATTAATGCTTAACTAATGCATTATTTTGGACCCCTATTCTGAAGTGTTACCCCAAAATATTCTGACAAACTGTTCTACCTTGGAATCCAATTGTTTCTGTTGTGGCCTGGATGGAAAATAAACCTGCCTTAAACAGGTTTGTTTGTTTCCTGGATTACGCTGGCTAATATGTTTTGCTAGTATTTTAGAGTTTTTAATGCTTGGAGATCTAAACCAGTTATAGACAAGCTCGGCCAGTTTAAACTTGCTTAGACCACCTAACTACAGTATTTAAGCAATTTGTAAGCTTTTGTTGCCATTAAAAAATCTATCCGTTTCCATTACTTTTCTCTCTCTTTTTTTTGTAATCTTTTTCCTTAATTCTTTAATCTGGGTTAGCCACTTACAGTGAAAGTGAATAAACAGCAAAACACTTGGGGGCAGTTTCCCAAACAGGGTTCAAGACTAGTCCTAGATTAAAATAAATATTAAGAGCTGTCTAAACTAGAAAAAGCTTGCACTGAGATATCTTAAAATACATTATTGCCATTGTTTGGTCTTAAAATGCTCACAGAAAATTCATTTTTGTAAGACATGTTTCTAAAAATTCTTAAATGTCTTAATTAGCAAAGTTCTAGCCCTGGTTTAATCTAATCCCTATCTGCAAAACAGGCCTTTGATGCTTTACCATATCCCTACACCTAACCTAAGTTCTTCAAATATGATTGGTTAATCACAATGTTGTTCCAGGGTCAACAAAGATGTTTATCTGGGAAATGTTGCACTTGATAAAATCACAATACAACAATTTTGTATTGTTGTGCGTCACAATACAAAATCCATATGCCTGTTAATCCCACTAATGTAAAATTATGTCCAATTTTACAACTTTGTTGCCATGACAACAAACTGCCATTAACCCTAAAAAGACTACAGGAATTGAAACAGTTGTTCAGCTCAAATAACGCACTACTTTTAACAGAAGAATTATAGTGCTTTTTTAAAATGATATGCCACAGATTTTTGCTTTTAAACACTCCAAAATAAATTGGCCCCATTCATGTCAATTGCAAGTGCCTCACTGTTACTACCGCTTTTTGTCTATCTTTTTTTTTTTTCTTTTTAAAAAAAAAATGAGTCAATTTTGTGTGTGCACGCATGTGGTAAGGAACGGATGTGAAAATGTTCAGGGAAGCTGTTATACAGCTAAATAAAGGAATTCAAGAAATCAATGCAGGAAGTAAAGCCTTCCTTTTTCTCTCATTGGTTTTATTGCTGAGGACTCAGCTGGCCTAGTCTGAGTTTCATGGCTGTGCTAAATGTGATTAATTCATGCAGTAGTTACACTACTCTGGTCACCGCTCGGAAGAAGAGTAGAGAAGTCGTCTTGTCGCATTAACTGCTAGAAACATGTAGCATTAAACATGCTATGTTTCAGAATCCTTTCATTAAGTCTTACACGTAATCGCTCCACAGTAGTAACACAATCAAGTAGAAAAGTCTGATCCTAAGAAGGTCTCGCCATCATCGTATTTTCAGGAACAAGCGGTAACCTTTTTTCCTCGCGTACCTTAATTCAGTTTCCGCCTCATTTGTTGTTAACACAAGCTCCTGAGCTTGACTGGTTCCACGGCTCATGTATTCCATCTCATGCTTGCCCCCCACATTGCCGCTACTGGTTTGCCAACAGAGAGCAAACGACCCGACCCCAGAGTGTCGAAAAGATGTGCCAGCATTACTCTCCATTACTGCCTGTGCTCATGGAGGGTTTCCTCGCCCATCCAAGCTCTTTGTTCTTTTATGCATTTGTAGATAGATAACCAGGTCCCATATTTGTTCTGACCTTTTTGTTCTTGTGCAGATGTACTCGAGGTGTCCAATAGGACTGTTAAGGTCCAATTGCATTGTGAATCTTCTGGGCTAACAAATGTCAGCTGCATCGATCGACAGCAACACGCCAGAATAACATGGAAGCAGTTGCTGAGATCCCTGCATGTGTTAAGGGGCAATTGAAAATCCTACTCATTAACTCCCAAAGGCAGTTACAATTTTTCATGGATTAATCACTGCTAACTTACTTTATCAGAGCCACTTATCTTCCCAGTACAGGAATCCATGCTTGTCCCTGACCAGCGACTTGATAACAGGAAATATTTCACAATGCCAGTGTGCCAAGTCCCTTCAACCCCTTTGCCTCTGGCTCCCTCTTACTCATCCGTTCTCAAACGTCTTTGGGAATGGTGCATGTGCACATGTACGGGTTTGTATTGAGGGTAAATCCAGGCCTCATATTAGTTCATTTCTCTTCAGTAATTTGTAACCGCACCACATTAAGATAGGCGCTTAATGGAGCTTAGATAAGCCGCTCTATTCCCCAGGATCCAAGCGGACCAGATGCACTCCAATGCACGGAAGTTACCCTGGCATAGGCCTCAAGTCTGGCTGCAGCACAGAGGGTTAATTCTGGCTTGACTGACACACTGAATCCCTTCTTCCGCTCATCGTCTCGGTGAATGCTGCTGCTTTATCTTGCTCCTCCAGATCGATCATTGGAGGCAGGCATCTCCTCGACCAGTGGAGCAAGCAGTTTGCCCTCTCTCTCTCTCTATCCCTCTCTCCTGCCTCAGGTACTGTCTCAGATGGGTCGGCCTAGTCTGATGAACTATTTATGTATGTGTTTATTTATGTATTTATTAGATGCTCTTGCTCAGCAGTCATACCGCCCAGTCTACCTCCGGGGAAGGTTGCGCTACAGACCGACAGCCAACTTGACAAGTTATTTGATTTTGGCACGGTCGTAATAACGTAACCGTTTGAGTTGTTAACAGCCTAGACCCCCTAGCCCCCCTCCCTCCCTCCTGCTGCCCTCTTTGTTGTCTAAAGTAATAACCAGCTCATTATGGGATGTAAGAAATATCTACTAAGAGATTATGCTCAAAATAAAAGGCGTGAAAGCATAAAGGTGATGGGAAATGGACCCTTGCAGCATCCGTAATTAGCTAAGGGGATTGTGGACAATGCTCCCCAGAGAGTCTTCTGTGTACCACCCCCACTCAACTCAACGGCTGCCACAGTGGCGCTCGGAGCCACATTGAGTGTGTAATTAATGTATTTACTGTATGTACCGCTGGCCTGCTCGGCTCCTCTTCAGTTAGAGGGCATTTACGACTGGGAGCTAACAGGGGCACAAGGTTACAGCTGCTCTGGTTTTCATGGCCCTTGTTCTCTCCACCGCTTTCTCTTTCCTCTTGCTTACGTGATGTGTGTCACAACAGCTACACCATTAGAGTTGGTCTTTTTGAGAGCCAAATAGCGTAAACTTATTTTGGTTTGTGCTGATTGCGTAGATCGTCCTGTAGACTTTCTCTCTCACTCCTTTCGTCTTCATGGCGCCGTTTCGAAATCGTGATGGAGAATGTTAAAAGTGCTGAGTCATTTGTCTGATCGGCTAAGTGAAACACATTTGGAGCAAATGAGTCAGGAAAAGAAGTGATTGAAATAGCGGTGGAAATTTCCATGAGAGAGGAGCTAGAGTTTCTGTAGAAGAGTGCGTGGGCTGAGGCAGATGGAGGCGAGGGTCTAATCCCCTCACACACATACACACTCACACGTTTCGCCACAGGAACATTGAAGGGCAAATGTTTGAATCATTTAAAACTCAAGGGAACCGGATCTATTCCAGTGGCCAATGGCATGCTAGAGATGAATGCGTGGCAGTGACCCGCAGTGCTGCTTAATTAACGGACACGAGACGGAGAGACACAAAGATAGACGGGGATAGAGATTTATATAGAAAAAAGTGGTAAAGATGGATGGTATTGGAAGGACTGATCTTTATCGTGCCAGGTTTACTGGTACTGAAGGTGTAGTTAATTGGGGTTGGGGTGATTGCCCCACCTGTCTCCAACCTTTTACATCTGTTGTAACTTTTATGCATGAGAAGTCAAACCGTAAAACGAAAATCGCACCAGACAGAATCCCGAGTGTAATGTCAGATGACTCGTAAGTCTGAAAGGATCACTGGATGCTGCTAACGTGCATTGCGGGACCTTCCCTATAGCCTAGTCCTTGAAGATATGACCCTGCTTCCTAAAGATAGGCTCGCTGCCCAAAGCCTAGGAGATTTTGATGATATAGTGGTCTCTTATTTAATCAACTGGCAGGCTTTATTTGGTGTTTGTTACCCTCCTTTGACCTGTGGGGACTATTAAATGTCACTCCCCTTTAAGTGAGAAAGAGAGACAACTTTGCCCAACTTTGCTTCACCTTTAAAGGTCAGGTGTTGCCATGGCGACAATTGCACCCCCCCCCCACCCCCCACCCTCAAAACAAACAATCTGTGTCAGCTTCCTTTTGGTTTCCCACTTGTTTTCACCTCCGTATCTTGCTATCTCTCACTTTCTTTCTCTCTCTCAACCTTCTCGCCTTCCCTTGTCCTGACAGATTACAGGATGTTTTTCTTCAATGTTTGGCCTCCAATACAGTGGCTGACGTTTTTATTAAAAGTACTAGTCGTGAACGCGGGGGCTTAAGTGAAGATGCAACAGGCAGGACAGATGCGACCACACTTCCCCGTACCACCACCACGGCCCATTGATGAGAATTAATGCAGCAGCCGATATGCAGAGAGGTGGGAGAAACCAGGAGGATTAGAACTTGAGCTTTCCAGTCACGCTACAGCAATTTATTAGAATTTGTTTGCTTGGCCCTGAAGTCTTCATTCCCCAACCCTGACGGAACGAGAGAGAGAGGCTGGAGGTGGGAAGAGTGCAGGAGAGGAGGGGCCTGGGAGACGGGAAATGAAGATCCAAATGAAGACACAGTCAGCACAACCCGACTTCAAGGGATTTAAGCTACTTTGAGAGTTACACTGCGTCCTAATCAGGCACAATGCGATACATGGTAATTTAGCCGTCTTTCCACATCGAAAAATGAATACATCAGGAATTTGGAACAATACGATTTCTGCAAGGATGGGGCTAACTAGTACTATTCTTGTTTTTGTTTTGTTTTTTAAACCCATTTGTATATTAAAAATATTGGTACTTTAGATAACTGATGGTTGGAGGACTAGAAGTTAAGGGATAGTGTACACAAAAATCAATATTCTGTCATTAATTACTCACCCTCATGTCCTTCCAAACCTGTAAGATCTTTGTTTATCTTCAGAACACAAATATTATATTATTGATCAAATTCGAGAGCTTTCTGAAGACAGAACTGCAACTGACGCATTCAAGGGCCCCAAAAAAGACTCCATTCAACAATACCTTATCTTCTAAGAGTATGTACAATGTATGCATGCTGTTCTGCTGACGTGGGAGTGGGAGACTGACACAGAAGAGAAGAAATTGATGAAATTGTTATTTTTGTTTTCTTTACACAAAAAAAGTATTCTTGTAGCTTCATAAAAAATAGGATTGAACCACTGATGTCACATAAAGATGTCTTTAATTCCTTCCTGGGCCTTGAGCATGGTAGTTGTCTTGCTGTCTTATGCAGGGTCAGAAAATATATTCATGATGAATTGGAAAAGCATGAGGTCGAGTAATTAATGACAGAATTTTCATTTTTGGGTGAACTAAACCTTTAAAAATTAGATAGCTTGGTGACATTAGACTCAAACGAGAAGTAATTTATTCAAGTAATGTATTCATTTTGGTGCACTTCATTTTTGCTTGGCAAATTCTTATATCAAATTCTCCTTCCTTTATATTCTTCTTTACAAATGTACTGGTACTGAGTTCTTACACTTATCATATACAAAGATACAGTATTTACACAGTACTTTGAAGTACTTAAATAAATCCTACAGTATTACCATAGTAAATGTTGAAAAGAAGTATCCCCTCATCCAAAATACATGGCTTTATATAAACATATAATACAGTAATGGTAGTAGACCATGTATAGTCAGCCTATATGTTGATTTTAGACCTTAGTAAGTGCCAAAAGGTTATACAAAATAATATCTTGTGAATTTGAAGCAGCTGCATAATATTGAAGGCTAAGGTGTCCTCTGAGGTAAGTCTTGTCTTAAATGGATTGAAAATTCCTTTCAAGTACCAGCTGTCTTGGGTTAAGCGTTTAGTTTTGACAGAGGGTGAATCATATTATAACAGACATTCAGACAACAAAAAATTCTTATGCATGGTTTCTTAAGACAGTTGATTGGTTATTCATGCAAATGATTTGGGTACACCCATGCCATCCTCAAGAAAATGACTTAAAAACACAGGATGACAAGTATTGGAATCTCCATATGAATTTCTTTCTTTCATTGAACAGTAAAGAAAACCTTCTGAAGCTTGTGCTGGTCGCTGTTTTTCACGCAGTTGCAAGAAACATGACCTGAACCTTTCAAGCTTCAAAAATGGCACAAAAGAACCAAAAAGGTTTCATAAATGGGGACAGTATGACTTATGTGCTGTATTTTAAGTCTGAAGCTATACAAAAGCTTTGTGTGAGAAACTGACCTTTTTTAGTGAACTATTCCTCTAATATGATTCACTTTGATTTGCCTTTGAGTCATAGTATGCAGATGTCAAACCCTGAAATAGCTTGTATGTTTTCGACCACCTTATTCCAAGTTCAAAGACATTATTGAGGAATTTATGAGCCAGAAGGTGAGTCAGCTTCATGAATGAGGCGTTCTCACGAATCTTCTCCTTTCAGTGATGAGGAAAAATACAACATTATTCTTTAATGTCCTAAAATGAGTGGCACATGTATCGCCTTGTCGACAAGAACGAGAGAAGAGAAGTGTATCGAGAGAAGAGAAGTTAGAAAAGAACTATAACGTTAAGTTGGTGTGATGCTGGGAAGTGGGCTGCAATACGATGTGACAGACATTGAGTCAGCTTCTGTTCTTCAGGGCCTGAGCTCAGCAGGAAAGCATCTCTTTGGCCATGCATTCCCAGCATGCAGCAAGGATGCAGCTTTCCACCTTATCAACTGCAGCAGGAATTTGTCTGAAAAATTAAGACAAGAATCCCTTGGAGAACTTTGAAAGGAATGTGTTTCTATATCCTTGCACATTATTCAATGCTCCAGATAAACAGGAAATGTTTAATATTAAATTAAAGGAGAAACGACACAACCATGAATGCAAGAAAAACTGCTCTTATTAAAAGATATCATTCATTTTCACAACAGGGACCTTTTATTGGTGAGGAAAATCTATTTTGCTGCCCTGTTTGCCCAGATACATAGCAGACAGATTTATCTCAGCACTATAAATAATTTACTACTCCTAAATCAAAAATATTCACAACCCAGAGAGCTGAATTATGCAATTTTACATATTCCAGTGATAGCTTGGACGTGAATTAATTGATACCAAAATTGGCTAAAGGTTTGAAAATGAAATCGATACATCTTCAAAGGCCCAGGCTCATAAATAAGCCATAGTAAATAAACATAATACGTCAGCATGCAAAATGTATGGGAGGCTGTAGCTCTTACAGAATCCCGTATCATTGATTGTCTGAAGTGTTGACATTTAAACTTGTGTAGCGTGTCTGATAAAAGCAGTATAATTGAATATAAACTTAAACTTTCGGAAAACTCAAGTAAACTTTGAGTGCCATTCGAGTAGTTTGTCAAATAGGAGAATGCTTAGCTAAAGGTTAGTTAACATATGCTGGTATTGGCTGTTGTTCTGTTTTTCAACCTTTAGCTTAGCATTGACGATTATGACTGATGTGCGCCAGTATCACGTGATTATTTACGAGGCATTTGCGTATTTATGCCTTACAAGCGTAGCGAAGGGACCCAGCAAACATTGGTCGGACGGCGACGTCCTGTCCCTGGCCAAAAATAGTCGCGGTAGGACGACAAAATA
>JAUMHP010000079.1:6796768-6824114 GCA_032361065.1 Enteromius trimaculatus | reverse complement strand
ACTATTTTTCAACCATGACGGGACGTGACGGAGGGACGTGTTTTCAACGGTAATCGGACGTCCAAATGTTTGCTGGGGAGCTAAGGCAGACTGGGTGGTAGCTAATGTGCTATTTGAGTGTATGTGTGTGTGTGTGAGTTCGTGCGGCTGCATGCCGGCTTTACGGTGACGGGGTCATTTACATATAAATGAAAGTTGCCGATCACACGCGGCTGACCCCATTTATTCTGGCGGACGGACAGGCAGGCCCGGCAAGCGTCGACACACTGCCGAATTACTCCAAATTACCACATTTCCATCTCCACATCGGCCCTGTCAAACAAGTGCTCATCGTCGCCACGTTTTCTCTTCCTTTTTTCCCTCTTGCTCTTTTTTTCCCCCCTTTCTTTCTCCACCAGAAGGAATAAGTGTAATTGGCAATGGAGAATTTAAAAGGGCTGTCATTGCCTGTGCTAGGCACCCGGACAGCAACCCACCATATTGAATTAGAGAGAGAGGTTTTGTGTTGAGTGTGAAACTGAGACAGTGTAGGAAATACCTCAGAGATTATAAGCCATCGGGAATTTAGAATTGGAATAGCACAAGATTGTTTTGTCATTTAGCTGTCGCAATTCCGTATCTAGCTAACATCTCATGAGACGACTTGAGAATTTGTAGCGCGTTTCATAGTTTTATACTTTGGTGTTGGTGCAGACTTTTCACATTACTTATCGCAGACTAGTGCGTCAAATCCGAATTCTCCCAGTTTTTATTCCCATGGGTGTGATTCTGGAATAATCCATCCTGACTCAGTCTGGGAGCTGAGAAGCAGTGGTACAGAAAAATTGAAGTTGTTCCCTTACCTTGTCAAACCGTGATGAAGAGAAATCTCTGAAGCAAGATCTCCCAAATACCATTTATTTGATATTCCGTGCACCTAGCGTATCTATAATCTCGGGTCTCTTCAGAGCAAGAAGCAATCAGTGGCACCATGAAATCAATGGCGAGGACAATTATGAGTGAGCGTGGAGGTTAACTGGACGTATATGTCCATGCTATCGCGATGCAGCCTGTCAAATGATGGTTACCCGTCTCTAGTAGGAATAGGTCAAGCAGTCAATGCATGACAGGACCGGGACAGTGACTCGAGACCTCTAGAACCTGAGGCTAACCTATCTAGTCAGTAATGTCATTGGTGACTTTGGGATTCTATTAGTGGCCTTGGAAGAGGAGCTGGCCCAAAGCCCAGTGGTACAACCATAATTGATCTGTCATAGAAGATGCCCCTGCAACCTCCCTTGTGGCCCCAGCTGAATCCCCCAAAAGCCTGCTCCACATGTCTCCATCTCTACCTGGAGAATGAAGCCAGAAAGTGGCCTGAAGGTCACATTTAATGATGGAGGTGGAAAATAAAGAGGCCTGAGATGTTGGATACCGACCATAATTGCCAGTGAACAGTGGGGTTATTTGATATTGATTCTCAATGAGGGGAATCCATGATGTCTATACAGGCTGCTTACGTGTCTGCTCGATGACTGCAGGCCGGTCAATACCACTGTGCGGCACCTGGGAACCCGAGGAGACCCTCCAACCCGAGGCTCATTTGAATGGGTGAATAGTTATTGGTTGCCTCTCCCCTGCAGCCGTTGTGTGGCCTCATTTGTATTTTTAGTGAATTATTCTGGTTGCACAACCTGAACCCACTTAAGCGTGTCACTTAGCATTTGTTGAAGTTTCGCCGGGGTGCGGGCCTCATCAGGTTTCAGCCTGGGAGTCTGCGGTTAAGTGCCCGCTTGTCATGTTTATTTATTTCATTCTTTCTCTTTTTTTTATTTTCATTTTGTAATACAGGATTGCAATGCTGATGGTGGCTGTCTGGGTTGTTTAATCCAGCAATTCTCAACCGGTTTTGCTTTTACAAGTGGCGTTGTGACAATAAGAGTTCAGAATTGTTTTTGTATCTTATTAATAAGGATAACACACATTAATCAAAATTTCTGTAAATGTTAGAACCCTTATTTAATGTAATCGAGGTAATGCTTTCTATAGCAATAAACAATATTTCTCTACCGATTATCGGCAGGTATTAGAGCTTTTTCCTTTTAGGCGGGAAACTACAACAAACAAACAACAAACTAATAGTTATCACTGTGCTTACCCAGTTGATCGATTACATTGATAATTGTCAAAAAAAAATTGTATTACAGGTTTTCTAAAATGTTAGGTTTATTTAATGTGATTTTTGCAATTTTTCTTCCGTTCTAAGAAAACACTTAGAACGGATTGCAAACAATATACAGCTCTGGAAAAAAATAAGAGACCACTGCAATTTACTCCTAAATCAGTATCTGTTTGAGTATTCTAAGCTATCTAAGCATTTCATGCCAGTATTTGTTACATTTCTACACAAACATACTTCATTCTGTTTATTGAGTTACTTATTTAGTGAGCATCTGAATCCAATTGTATTTAACAGGAAATGTAAAAAGCACTGCTGTAATCAACACTTTCCTCTTGCAGTGTGACCAGTTGGATGGTAAAAAATGCTAGAAGTCTTTCAAAAGTAATTAGAAATGTAAAAATAAACACTAAACAAGCCAAAAACAGTGAAAAGAAAGGTTTTTAAATCCAGGAAAAAAGGCCTCAATCCTAGTTTTATTGGCACAAGGAACTGGTGAGCATCAAGTTGCTTCTATCCTTAATATTTCAAAGACGGCAGTTTACAAAAAATGAAACAATAGTGCATTGTTTTGTATCGGTGGTGTGTTGGTGAGATGAACGGTTTTAAGAATAAAACCCAAAAGAAACTGATTCTTCTGCAGTGGTCTCTTATGTTTTTTCCATAGCTGTATGTGCACAATTTTTGGGGGCCTAAAATGTTGTTTATAATCAAGCAAATTCGAAATGAACAAATTACTCCGTAAAAACCTTCAGGATATAGACAGGAGTAAAAATTTAATGATTTGTGTATGTAGGTGCTACTGAAGAGTAGATTTATGGCTAAGTACAATTAATTTGAATAAAAAACCCTTTAGAAATATGAATTTGAAATTTAAATCTCTTGGCAGAAACAAATAAAGTGCTACTAAAGAAACACTTAACCATCTTTTAGATGTTTTCTCTCCACTATTAAAATACTATTTCATTTTATTTATTTATTTTATTATAGACAGAATAAATTCATCAAAACAGATCATGGTATTTTTTGGAGTCACGACCCACCAATGAAGAGAACCACACTTTTTAAACACAGCCAAAGGATAGAGAACAGGTGAAGGTGTCGCCATACGCACAGTGGCGTAATCCTGCTAAGTCGCCATTAGATTACCTGCCGGTGTCAGTTAAATGCTGCAAATCCGCCGAACACTCATCCTGGCCTAACTTGAAAACATGACAATGTTAAAGCCGCTATGTCTGATCCCAATTTGAATAATCTTAACTGTTTATATGTGGCGAGATGCCTAATCCCTGTGACTCACACTATAAGGGGCGCTCACTTGAACGCATGACGCACTAGTGTGGAAGTACAAATGGCACTGAATATTGAAATTGGTCCCTGGAGGCAATTACTCATTCTTGTTCTATATCTTGGTCTTCCTTTAACATGCTTCACGTTTTGTTTTTGTTTTTTTTTTTCTCTCTCTCTGCAGGAGACACTCTTCCTTGTTCCACTTTAGTATGCATGCAAAATCACTCACAAATCCACGATATACATTATAAATGAGGCATCCGATTTGCCACGCGTGTCATAGAGCAGAAATTTTTTTGTGTCACCATCTTTCCCTCAGTTCACACACAAACACAGTTCTGATGTCAATTGTACAGCGATGGAGCAAGTGATCACAGCAGGAATATGTTTGGCTTTATGCCCCCTGGCCACATATGTCGTTGATTCGTCTCCCTTGGACATTTTTTTTTATTGATTTATTTTAAACAAGGTGGAAAAAATACTTGAGAAATGAGAAGCCTGAGGTGACAAGAAAGGGAATAAAAAAAAAAAAGAAAGAAAGAATGCTGGAGGAAAAGCAATATAAAAATTACTAAAAGATTATAATTTTCTTTTTTTAAGTTTAGTTTATAATTATAATTATTTTATAATTTTATATAATTTAAAATCTGACCCTGGACCACAAAACCATAATTTTTTTTTTTTAAATTTAGATTTTATACACCTTCTGAAAACTGAATAAATAGGCTTTCCATGTATGGTTTGGTAGGATAAGGCATTTTTTAACAGTATTTAAATACAACTACTAAAAATGAGGAATCTGAAAATGCAGAAAATTCTAAGCCCTGAGAAAATCACCTTTAAAATTGTCCAAACGAAGTTCTTAGCAATGCATATTACTAATCAAAAATAGGTTTTGATAAATTTATGGTTGGAAATTTGAAAAATATCTTCATGGATAACAATTTTTACTTAATATCCTATAGATGTTTGGCATAAAAGAAAAATAATCATTTTGGTCCATGCAGTGTATTGTGGGCTATTGCTACAAATTTATCCATGTGCTACTTATGAATGATTTTGTGGCCCATTTATGCAAATCATATTTTTAAATGTTTGATTAAATTACTACTTAATCTTTCTTAAATTCCATTCTGAACTGAGAATGAACAGTTTGTAGCTCAGTAATAGAAAGTTGCTGAAAAATATTCCATTATTTTAAGAAATAGCCTGGAAATAGCAAGTACTTGCAAACGCTTGGGAAAAAAACTCGGGGTTATGGAGAGTGAGGGAGGAACTGATATTAATTTATTTAAAAATCACTTTTATTTTCCTCCCTTTAAGTGGTTTCTAAATGATCTCCAAGCACAGAATTGGCAAAAATGGCCATCTGTGACATGCCACAGTTCCCACTTTAAAACGACTCTCTGTTTAGCGAATCCTAAGTTGTGCTCTACCTAATCGATGCCCCCCATTAATTCTTTTTAGCTTGATTTTAACGGTACAACTCTAGAGTTTAGCACTCCACAAAAGCCACCTGTTCTGAATGGGTCACCTTTATAAGTCTGAGGCCCTGCATTGATTTTCAGCAGGACTTATTTCATGAACCAGGTCTTTGGGACAGGACACAGATGAAGATGAACTAGGAGGCTAAATCACTTTTCTTTGGCCTCTTTTTTTTCACTCGCTCTCCCTTTCGCTTGAAATCCCCCCACCCTTTCCCATAATTCTCTGCTGTCATGTTTCCAGTGGAGTGCAGCCAAGGCGGAGTTTCAGAAAAAGACACTTTTTTTTTTTCTTTTTACTTCTTAACACCAGGATGGATACATCATCTGTCACGTTCGAGTTGGTTTATGTGAATTACTAGCATGTGTAAACATGCCTTTGCTGGCGGTGGGTTAAAATATCAAGCGCGATGTGTATGCGCAAGATCGCTCAAGCATTAGCTAGAAAGCTAGCAAAGAGGGTTGACTTCGTCAGATGTAAATGCTGCATGATTTAGCAGGTTTCCATAGCTTTACAAATGGAATACGAAGAGCGCGTGAACTTTTTAAAAAATTAATAAATTACTGAAGACCGCAAAGCTCATGGCAGGAGGCTAGAGTTCATGCAGAGTGCAGGGCTTTCGAGGGAGTCACTTCATCTCTCTTTCATACTGTCTTCCAGCGTCGCGGACATCAACGTTGACACCTTTAAATGCGATGCTCCCCGTTGAATTAATGCCGGGGTAAAATAAATGTCCCCGGATGGTTGTGCGCATAGGATGATGGGAAGCGAGCATCTGTCAACGTGGTGGGATGGACACAGGTGGCGGAAATGATTATGGAAATGTTTATGGAACGGACTTGTCTCTCTGTGGGATATAGCTTAAAGAAAGGAAGGAAGTCGAGAGAGGTAAATCAACCCACAACCCTTGGGATGTGTCTTAGTGAGATCCCAAGTGTGAGAGAAAACATCCCAATATACATTAAGATCTTCCTTGCATACTGTATCCCCATGTGTGTATGTAACCTACGACCATAGGAATCTGAATTGCAACAGTGAATTTTAACGTTCTCTTTCCCCGGTGTGTGCTTTTATTAAATATTTTGTCTGATGATTATGATTTCAAATACAAATGTGAAGTATTCTTAGCTTAAGAGGTTAAATTATGCATATTTTCTAAAAAACAACAACAACAACAACAAAAAAACTGTGGAGAAAGGGTATAAAAAAACGTAAAAAATTGTCTTTTTGATGGTAGTTTATTGTTTATTTGACCAAATCATCATCTAAACTAGTCGATTAAAATGCTTCATATACATTTCCTTTTGTTCAAAACCCGTTTTTCTGAAATAACACTGCTCACTATTGTCATATAATATGCGTTAGTCATTTTTGTTGTTATATAATATGCGTTACACATGTTTTAGCGTAATGTACACATTCTGAATAGTGATTTAAAAAAAAAAATTGCGCCATTTTTGTGCAGATGTAAGTTGTATTTTTATTTTTTTCATCTTAATTAATCTCGCATTTATAAGTTTAAACAAGTTAATTTCTCTTGGACAGCACTTAGGTTTCCTGTTTAATATTAAAACTGTTATAAACACATTGACTAATGCAGGTAAACTCACATTCCCTCTATTAAAATCAATTTAGATGTACTCTGGGATGGACAGACACTTACATCATGTTTTCTGCATAACTGCACCATGTTTTCACGTAGTTGGAGTCCTTCGGGGCGGGATACGGAAAATGCTGGAGTTCATCTGCCTGTCAGCACCGAGGGCAGACTCGTTCAAGGTCTAAACTGCTGTGTGTGTTTTATTTAGCCTGTTTGTATACTCTCTGTATAGTAGGATGCAGGGAATGGTTTTCTGGAAGGAGAAATTATAACAAAGCAGCTCTTACTAGGTTGTCTCATGAAGGATTTAAATCTATTATGGCATAAAAAGGAATTTAGCTTGGGTTTGGTTACCTGTATGAACTACTTAGCACGTGTTTAGAGCTACAGTATAACAGGCTACTAAGGAGAACACTTATGTAGATAGTTGTTCAGAATTCTTCATTATTTAACAAAACAGGAGATCTAAAAAAGAAGGCGATTTTCATTTCATTTTTGGTTCTAATAAAAATAACTTTACCTCTACTATTGCTTATCACCCCCCCTCCCCCCCACACACTGTATGCACATAAATGCACAAGTTACTTTCCAGTAAGGACAAACAGGTTCGATAGATGAATAGATAGATAGATAGATATTTAGTTTTAATTGTGCAACCGAGGATTTTTTTTTTTTGGTGCACAATTTAATTATCATCTCTGGATGTACTGTATGGTACATCAGTGATCAATATAATACAAGCCCTAAATTGCATTTTTTTATTGTCTAAATCTGTCTGATACTATAAGCAGATAACGAGGGCCTTATTTCAATCGTATACTCTTTATCTATGCCAGAGTGGAGTTGTAATTGAAGTTGAATTGGACTGCAACCGCAGACAGATGGACTAAGCATGCTGGATCCTTTGTTGAGTTCTAGTCCGTACAAACACACTCACAATGACAGACACAGAGCCACATTGCCTCGGCTGTAAAACACTGAACACACAAAGATCACAAAGATGTTGTTTCACCATCGATCGTCAAGGCAACGGTGATTTAGATCACGTGCGAGATAAGTGTGCTGAAACGCTGTAAGAATTGGTTGAAAAAAAAAAAAGATAGGTTAAATTGGACACACAGCTCAACAAAGTCCTGCATTTATTTAGCAGGATTATTTGGTTATCTGCAATTTGCTTTTTGCATTTAGCACAGATTTTTTTTTCTTTTTTTCGTTTTGTCCAAACCCTGTCAGTACAGCCCAGCGACCCATTTTTGAGTTGCAACCCACTGGTTGGGAACCGCTGCAGTAGGGCACATTACCATTATTGCATCATCTCTCATGGCAGATAGGTGAATAGCTTTGAGCAAATGCCACTTCTGGCTTCAGGTCTTTCTCTCTTTTCCTTTCCATCTGTCTATCCTCCCATCTCCTAGTCGTTCCCCCCGGCTTTTTTTCTGTCCGCACCTGACACTTGGTCGACTTGCATCGCTGCCTCCCTCTCTCCTCTGCCTCTTTCCTTTCAGTTCTGCCGTTGTCATCCCCTCAGGACCACGAGGTTGAAAGAGGTTAGATGTGTCATGGAAGGGTGCAGGGTGGCTTAAAAAAAAGACAAAAAACTGCAAGCTGTGGTGAATTGCTAATAGGCTATCATAGCGCTGAGAAGGCGTTGGCTCGCCGGAGGTCTGTAACCCATTAAAGAAACGTCAACTCGGCATAGGTATGCCGGGAATTATGGGTCACTGACCGGGAAGTGGTGCTGGCCACCCATTGGTCAGAGGAGTGCCCTGTAATCTGTCACAATCCTGTAGCGGTAGTGACAGCAAGGGGAGCTTCCCCCTCGTTCTGCCACGGCAGGGCAAAGCAAGCACAGAGCACAATACCGTGAAGCCCCCTGAATGATGTATTAGCACATCCTAAAGAGATCTGCCAGTCGAAAAAGCTAAGGTTACCACTCAAGTATATACATCATACTTTATTTAATATGGCCTGCCATGTTTCTACGCAGAACTATAGTGCTGGTTTTAACCAGATAAACAAAGCAAAAGAACTGAAGCACCGGGAAATACTCAAGGTCGAGGTTTCATGAGTAATTTAGGTCAAGAGATCCCCAAAAACCATTTTCTCTAGATCTTTCGCGTTCGATTTTGACACGTCAAGAAAAAAGTCAAAATCTTGAGAAAGCAAACTTGTTACTTTGAAATGATGAGAAAAGTAAGGCAAAGCCTAGAGAAAACAACACCGGTTGTGGTAGTATCACAAGAACAATGTAAAACAGTAAACAACAAGTTGTTATTGAAAGAATTAAACAAGTTCAAAAGTTGAATGCTTTGAAGTCGAGAACTTCAAAAAACTGTTTAGGTCTCAAGAAAACTGTTTAAAACTTTTGTTTTGTTGAGAAAAGTAGAATGAGATTTGGACGACACAACCTTTGCTAGACTTAGATCACAGTAGTATTACTAGTATACTATGAGTACAATAGTATTTAGATACATTCATTATTCATGAGAAGGTGTGGCCTAATCATCAGTTTTTCAGCTTGGAAGTGCTTCTTTTGACATCTTTTACTTTTAAAGCTGTCATCATGAAACTTTGAAGACACAAGAGTCGTTAAACATGATTGCCAACATTCTGACATGAAACGCCACCAATTGCTCTTCAAATAGTTTCTACGAGACAGGGCTGGAAACGAAATTGAGAATAAAAAGAGATCAAACCAAACACCACAGTGCTTCTTAGGAATTTGTTGACAGATTTCTTTCCCCTCCAACAAACCTCACGTCTCTTTCCAGAAAGCGATGGCTTTCTTTGAGCTGCAAACGCCTTTTACCAGAGATGTCTGGGAAAGATGCCCTTCCCCTGATAAAAGACCACGGCAGCTGTGAAGTCAGGGAATCTCTCTTGTGCACTACCTTTCTCTCTTTATCTTGCTTTGACACTCCGGTGACTGGCTTGCGAGCGTTTGTAGGATTAGAGCCTTTTATCGTTCTTTTTTTTTTATTTGTTCTTGTTGAGTTTGTCAGCTCGGACCTTTCATCCACTTCCTGGTGAACCTGTGTTAAAACTGGGTTCTCTCCAGGAACCGTTGTACACACTCATACAGACGTTGTGTTTTTGACGGTCTTCCTGGTTGTAGCGCTGGGAAAGGTCAGCAGCCACATCTTGCGGTGCGAACTTAGGAGGCCGAGGAACGTTAACGGGGGGAAGATTTAATCTAGACCGCTGACCTTTTGAGGGACGTCAGACTTGATGCGGCGCAAGATAACTCGACATTAGCTGGACCGCGGCGTTAGACATTTTCCGAGCACTGCAGACGCTCCAGATTGCTCAGAGAGTGCGGTGTCAGTGGTCGAAAGGCACCGGAGCTACATCCGACCTCCAGTATTGTGCGAATTGGAGTTTTTGACTTCAGACGCTTGCGATTGACAAGTCGCTGCAGTCGATACTCTTATCAGGGCTTCCGCAGAGGTGCTGGGAGCAAAATACCTCACACGCACACATGCTGGCAGATACTTCTTCACCTCGTTCTCCCTCATCCATTTTCTGTCTCATTTTCTTCCTCTGAGAGACTCTCGGCTTACATTTGAAAGGAGCAGTTTACGCAAAAATGCTAATTTTGTCATTTATTTACCCTCGTGTTGTTTGGAACTCCTGTGGAGGACTAAAGGAACTTTGTTTTGAGGGATATCTTCTAAATCGAATGAGTACTGGGTCTTAATGCTTCATAAATGCAACCCATATTATGCTGTATTACACCTCTCATACTTTGTGTCGGAAGCAGACTCGCTGCTGGAGATGGAAGAATAACTCGTTCTCGCCGTCCCTCTCTCTTCCGTTCTCACCTTCCTGTACGGTAGATTTATTAGTTGAGCCGAGGCCCAAGGCTGTCACCACACAGCGCACTTTCAAATCAATAATTGGAAATATTAATTATCGCAGCTGGGATGCTCCAGTCAAAAGGTGTTTATTTCCCTATTAGGAATAACAGAGGAGAAGGGGCTTTGATGGCCTGCTAATGCTAAATAATGATCAGGGAATAGGCTGTTATCTCACTGTTAAACTCCAGCCAAACCACCGGCACACTCTCTCCCACACACACACACACACACACACACACACACAGGATCCCTGACTCTTAGTCAGACAAGCTTGTTCATCGCAGGGTTGCTAGAGTTTTAAATGTATCACTAGTTGTTTATAATAGTTGCATTGTCTATTCTTAAGGTTTTCTTAAGGAGTGCATTTACAGCTTTTAGTTACATTTTTATTACAGTAATTTTTATTCAAGAAAAATATTTATTTTAACATCTTTTTTTTTTTTAAAACACGTGTGGTGCGAAACGCCTTTCAAACATACAGCCCAGTAGGTGAGCCAAGCTCAAAAGTCTGTTTTTAACAGGATTCTGCAAGCTGTGATTCTACGACGTCACTGACCTGGAAAAAAAAAAAAAATTGTACAACAAACATCCTGGTTTGACTGCTATGAAAAACAGCGTCTTTTTCTCATCCACAAGTTGTAAAACCAAAGCAAACCACACATTTCGTCCATGTTGACTGTTTGTCCCACGTGCAATTT
The DNA here is from genome assembly GCA_032361065.1 of Enteromius trimaculatus. Taxonomy (NCBI): domain Eukaryota; kingdom Metazoa; phylum Chordata; class Actinopteri; order Cypriniformes; family Cyprinidae; genus Enteromius; species Enteromius trimaculatus. Next base: position 6,813,026 of record JAUMHP010000079.1, on the reverse strand, counting down.
ATGACAGTGCGGCGTAAAACAAATACGGGAATTATTTCACATTTATCATAGACGACGGAGGCAACAAGGCACAGTCCCGGTTTGCTGGGAGCAGCTTGTACTGAATTTCTATCTACCCCGGCACAGCGGTGCCTAATCAAACATCACTACAGGAGAACAGACTGTCTCTCAGGAGAATGGCTGTTTCATATCCCCCACTGTATTTTGTTTACCCTGTTTGATAGCTCCCCCTTTTGAAAGACAGCAGCACAGCAAACAACATGATTATCGAGTATTGTGTGCTTAAAGAAACAGATGACAAGGACAAAGAGACAGTTGCTCCCATAGCTACGTCGGAAATCCCAAAAAATACGTTCCCATACGTGCCGGTCGGGATTGCTGGGGACCGGAGGATCATGTGCATCATCCCAAACGAGATGCAACTGACACGCTCCTGTTGGGACGTGGGGATTTGAATTGTTCCGCTGAGTTTAAACAACAGATTGGCAAACACAGGGACGCCGGTGCTTTTGCTGCGGGCGGGAAATGTATAAGTGTGCGTTTCCGCCAGCACGAGTCTATCAGCATATGTGGGGGAGCAATAGGGTGGAGTCACGGCTCTGGAAATGCCACTCAACTGAGAAGCAATCTTATCTGGCAGTTGCAGGCAGTTCTCCTTTGCCTTCCATCCTCTACAAGCCCCCTCCATCCCTCTGTTTTTGTCCTGGACCTCGGATTCCTGGACCTCCTTAAATCTATCACAATTAGAACACGTGTTGTTGTTTTTTTTTGTAAGGAACACAGCATAAGGCAAACTCATTTGTTTTATCTTATGAGTAAAGAACGCTTGGGCAATAAAGACACAAAAGCGGCGGAGAGGCGTAGTGAACTCTCTCAGGACTCAAGCTAAATGAATGCTTTCCCTGACGACAGCACAAGTTTGTCAGCTGCCGGTCGTTTTGTTTCTGCCGCATTTAAATGTGTGTGAAATTACAGAGGTCATTTACGGTTAGGGTGGCCTTTGTCAATTATGTACTTACCACTTGTTTAATTGTTTTCAGCAGTGATGTAACCACATCCAAAATGTAGTTCAAAATGCTTTTGATTTAATAAGTAATATTTAATTATTATTTAAAATCAGACAGAAATCAATCTTATCTCATGTGGTGAAGGTAATATTAGTTGTTTTCTTTTTTTTATTTATTAAAATATATGTATTTCGAATTTATATACATGTATATTATTATTTTTATTAATGCTGTCAAACGATTTATCACTATTAATCATATTTAATTTAGATCAATCGTGATTAATCACCCAAAATGTGTTTGTGCATATTTATTATGTATGTATAAATACACACACATACAGTATATATATTTAAAATATTTATAGTAATGTTTAATAAAAATTAAACATAATAAATAAATAAATAATTATTAATAAAAAATGTATTTAATTTTTAAGTTAAATAAATGTAATACACAAACATAGCATTTTCCCGAAATATATACTGTACTGTGTGTGTGTGTGTTTATATATGAATAATAAATATGCATAGTACACACACACACACACACGTAGTATGTAGAGAAAAAGTTTTATTTTGATTTATTTAATCACGATTTATCGTTTGACAACACTAATTTTTATATTTTCATGTTAATGCTATTTATTTTTAATTGAGTTTTAGTCCTATATGGAAGCACCATGGAAGTCTATACTGTAAGAAGTCAATGGGGATCAAAATATATGAGAGTGTGTGTGAGAGTGTGTAAATGTGTGTACCTGTAGTGTACGCCATCCCATTAGAGGTGAGAAAAATGCAATAAACTGAGTTCCGTCGATACTAAATGTACAAGGGAGAAACACATTGCTCTTAGGAAAACAAATGGACCATTACACCAGCATTTTATGACCAGGACAGTGACTAGTTAGAGAGGTGAATCCATAACCTTACACGGAAGTCCAATGCGTTAGGAATACTGACTCACTGATGGCGTTCACAGTTATGAGGCATGCATTCCTTTGCTTTATTACCAGGCATTGCATTGACAGTGTTGCACGCATATTGCGATGTGTTTATAAAAGCGTCTGTTTTGTCTAATGTGGGCCACCGTTTGTGTTTGTCAGATGATTTGTTTGGAACGGTTATGTCTCACAATGATGCCTGTACTAATAGACTATAATATTTATTTTTTTACTTTAACTGAAGTGTACGACAAAGCTACTGAACTCTGACCTTCAAAAGAATTATATATTTTGCCTTTTCCCCCTTTGCACAAAGACTTAGACCCTGGTAGTTATTATTTACGATGGATCAATTTATGGAATAATTTCTCAGAGGAAGGTTATTCGGTTCCTCAAGGTGAAAATGGATACGTTTAACACTTAATGAATCTGGCCTGGCCGTCTTCCTCATATATCAGCATGTTATTAAGGCATTTTAAAATCCCATTATGGTGTTTCTCCTTGAACAAGTCATGCTTTTATGGGACTGGCCTGTCTTTAAAACTGACCTTTTTCAGTCCCCCCCCCCCCCACACACACAGACACACACAATTGGACAGTAAAAGAAAATATGTTGAGGAGAAAGACAAAATGTTGATCCTGTCGTCTCTGAAACGTTTCCCTGGCTCTTGAGTTGGCGTTGACATGAAACGGAAGTTGGTGCAGCATTCACAAAGGCTTAATTTCAGGTTACAGATGGCTGGGGAGCCTGCAAAGGGCACTTCGCAAATTTGGGTAATCTTGTCGCAAATCTCCGTACAGCTCTTGGCCCTTTTTCATGCAAACTGGGCCTGCTGTGTTGCTATTAGCAGTTTGTTTTGGATCGATAGAAAGCTCCCATTGGATTACAATGCTGGGGAATGGATGTTATAGTGTAAATTAGGCCTTTAGGACAGGATCTGTCCTGTTTTTCAACAATTAAAGAATGTGTAAGCAAAACTTTAAAGCTCTGTATTAATCAGCATTTATGCTAATGAATCAAATGTGCATTAACACTAAATAAACCCTGATAGAAAGGACATCAAATATTTATAAGCCGCTTTATAAAGTTGGTATACTGCTCCAATAGTCCACACTTCTATTATTTCTTTCTACATTACATCCCCATGTAGGAATAAATAGGAGAATAGAAAAACTCTTTGAACATCCTTTGATCCTGCAGCAAAATCCGCTTGAATCCTTGAACGACGGGCGAAAGAAGGAAAAACAAACAAACAATATATATTTTCGTTCTGTTTTGCTAAAGTTCGTCGAATAAGAACCAGTCAAACTGCAACCTTTATGGGGATAATGGGGGAAAAAAATGGTTGAGCGAAATACGGAGCACAAAAACTGTGATGACACAGGCATCTAATCCAACAAATGCCATTCTTATCAGGCTTTAGTAGATTACCGTGAACCTTCTACCCACAGAATCCCTCCTTGCCAGACACTCTCCACAGCCTAAGGGGCAGGGATCAATAGGGCTTCATTGATCTCTCTCTCTCTCTCTCTCTCTCTCTCGCGAATGCCTCCACTTTAATTGTTGTTGCATTTCACTTCCTCCTTGCCACCGTCGCTAGAGACTGTAACCAAGCGAGCACCGCGGAGCAAATACAAAAAAGCTTGCTGATGAGACCAGTGATTTTTCTGATTTACTTAAAGCTAAAGAAGCTACTTTAAGAGACTGGATTTTTTGTATTTGATCAATGTGTCATCAGGTGTAGAGATTTCAGTCTTTACCTGTATAAGTAAATGCAAGCTGGACCTGCAGTAGCTGCCTAGAGCTCTAGCAATGTTTTCTAAATGAACTGACTGAAGGGTGCGTTTAGGGTTTTGTTTGGAGGTATGCACAGAAACTTGTCCTTGTCCTCATATGCCCCGATGCTGATTGAATGCTTAAATAAAATGGTAGTCAATCCAAACATTGGGTATTTGCAAATGCATCCATTTCAGATGGAGAAAACAAGAGCTGTGCCTGGAGTAGCTGTGCAGCACTTCAGAAATAGAAACAGGGTGCGAGTAACGTGAAGGCATGATGGTACAAATCCCCACTTTTGTATTTTGTATGTGCCCGGCAAACCGACATGTGGATCTTTGCTTTTGATCCAAACTTTGGGACGTACATAGGCTGAGTAGTTTGAGGCTGTTGGCTTATTGTGGTGACAGCGGATGCCTGTGCCTGAACTAACCCTTTGTCTTGTCTGTATTGTTTTTCTTCTTCCAGATGACTCGCCCCATCCAGGTGAAGCCAGCTGACAGCGAGAGCCGTGGAGGTAGTTGTCTTGTTCTTTTTTTCTTGATGTATCTTTTGTATGAACATACATGAACTTGTTCGCCTTTCTCCCTGCTAATACTGGCCACCGGTATTTGTTGCATTTGGTTGCTGGTTCCCAATATTAGATCCTGGTGTAAGATTTTTTCCTTCAATTAGTTCTTGAAGTATCACGTAGGTCGAAAACAAATCCACCTGTTAAACCACTTTAACCCTGCATGGACATTTTCAGCAGAGCCTACCTTCCTATCTTCACAATTCTCTTTCTTTGACTCTCCGTCTATCTGATGGATGCCCAGATTATTCATTTTAATTAAGGAGGCCGTGGTGCTAGTGAACGGAAGGAAAGTGGCTTCTGCTGCCTGTCTAACCTTGCTCCTCCTGCCAAACCCATTAACGACACACTGTAAATTAAAAAGCAATTAGCTTAGATATTGAAACGGGAGCCCTGAGCCCCAGACCCCCAACTCGATGTCTGGTCAAATCAAGGGGCATATTGTAAACAAAAGGTGTAAATGCCATAGGGATGGATGTTTGCGGGAAGGTAAAACGAGGTTGGCCGAGGATGCACAACTTGCCTAACAATCAATTATATTGCAGGACACTTGCCAAGACCCTTATTTCTGGGTCCCTAGCATGTGATTTTCTGTTTACTGTAAGTAGATCCATTTATTGGAAGCACCCACGCAAATATCCTATGGTGAAGGATTTAATGATCTTGAAAAGGTGTAAAAGAGAGCAAAATGGGTTTTTTTTAGTTCTGTTTTTTTATTTGATGGCCCTAACCAGGTATTGGCAGCAGAGAAATTGTCCAATGTTTAATTAGGGATAAAACAAAAATCTGCAGGACAGTAGTTTTACCGCTGCCAATGCCTGTTGCCAATGGACGCATGAACAAAGTCTTCAGTGTTCGATTACTCAGCGTGTTTAAATTTGGAACTAAAGTCTGCAGTGCCCCTCCAATAGTAGAGTTGCCCCTCCCTGATCTAAACAGACAACATCTTTTGTCATTCGAGAGGTACTATAAAAATCAATGAACTTTTACTTTCTTTGTTAAAAAATGCCCCCAATTTTGTCATCTTGGCTTGCAGGCATAAGATTCTTTAAGGGAATGAGAGAAACCATCAGGGATGGCTCAACAGAATCCCTGACAATTTTTGGAAAAAAGGTGGATGTCAAAGTCCCACATCCCATGGCCATCCCAGCAGTAGACAAGCAGGCCTTTGTAGAGGAGATTGATGCCTCATAAAACACCATTGATTTTGCCATTATAGAGGTGTGTGTTCGCATTGACTCTGACACTTTGCTGTCTTCGGACATCCCTGTGAGTGGCCAGCCTTAGCGGCCCCTAGGCACCCATTGGGTTTCCTTGGGTCCCTTATTGCCTTCCTCTTGGTGACCATGTTGGAGATGGAGAGTGTGCTTAGGTCAGACCCAATAGTTGCACATCATCCTAAATGAACAGCTCAGAGTAGCACCCCAGGAGCAATCCAACACCGTTGTGACTTTAATGGTTGCCGGGGATTTCTTTGCCAATCCTAGAGAGTCCTGCTTTGACAAGCTAGCTACGGCTTTAGGCAGTGGTAGCAAGCCGCATGAGCTAATGCTGCTTTTTCTTCATGGGCACGTCCTCTTGTCCCTGGGGTTGTTGAGGATCCATGCGTTAGGACTTAATTACGTTACTTTCTCTAATTCCGAGGTGGCACCCAGATGGACGCTGGTTATTCTCTCGAGTTCAAGTGGGTTGACTGTTGGGACCCTCAGTGGCTCCAGTTCTAATTATGCTCGTAATCCCATTAAGTGGTTGAAAGGTCACCACACCTGTTCAAAGAAAAACAAAGGAAGAAACCTTCTAAACCTCAAGGAACCTCCTCCACAAGGGCTTTCAGTCAGTGGTTATTAAGTCTGTAGAGCTAATGTGATTAAATTGTTCTTCTAGATGCTTTTTTTTAATCATTTCAATCTGCATGCGGTCATGGATAGGAAGGAATCTCCTGGACGGGTCACCTGATTGACATGCTGCCTAGTTAAATTAATAATGTGGGTTATCATTAAATGAACAGTGTGCTGCCTGATAAAAGGTGCATTTCTGAATTCATGCGGACGCCGTAAGTGCTTGTAACCATTGCCAACCACATGCTTTTGGCAGTGTGCTAATATTCTCTGGCTTGCTGTTTGGGTGGTTCTTGTACCAAGGCTGTTTTGTTAGCAAGGACTTCTGCCCAAGCAAGTGTGTCCATGTTGAGCAGAAAAGGAAGGGAATTTGAAAATAGAAATTAAAGTATGTTTGATTGACAACTCCCTCTGTACCATCTGAGCCTTTTTATATTAGTCCTCATCTCCAGATAACAGCATGTTTGCCTTATTGAACACTTTTCTATCTTTGCTCTGTTATGCAGCATGTGTCATTAAAAAGAGCTTTGGGGACAGACTGCACACTCACATACACACACTCTCTCCCTTTCCCCTGGTATCTCCGATATGAAACAGATTGATTTTGCTTCACAGGCAGGCCTGATGACTGGCACAGGCTGGATATTAAGGTGGCTGCTATTGCTTTTTGAAGGGCTGTTCAATGCCTCTCAGAGGCATTTGTGCTCTAACACAGGATAAATCAGCTTTAGTCACTTTGATCTTCTGCCCTACCCCCCCAAAAAACCACCCCCTTAAGCAAATACCCCCAACACCAACCATCTAGTCTTTTTTAGTGGAATCATCTCAATGACAAGTTCCATGTCTTAATTTTCTGGAGATAACATAGAATTACTCCACATAAGCCAGTCAGTATAGTATATGGTTTTTCCAAAACTTAGTCCATGGAAGCAGTTGTTTGAAATGTGTTGGTGATCTTCTCGGATAATGAGATAATGTAGCTTATTTGAATTAATAACTAAAAGAACATTACTGTTCTGATTCATGTTTAGAATCTTCCAAAAAATGGAACCCATACTTACATTTGTGATTAAGTTCACATTTGAGTCTAATGAAAATTCTACCACAATCTTGTGCTCCGAATCCTATTGAAAAACATGCACATGCTCAACCTCTCAACTAAAATGGAACAGGTCAATTTTCCCCTCAGCGCCTTGACTAACTGCTAGGTTCCACTTGTGGTTAAGATTTAGCCGCACTTCACTATGCCTGCATTATCTCCAGTCTAAAGGATAGTGGGCACGATTGCATGAATTTGCTCGGATGTGACAGTCAGGGGTAGATGTGGAGTGTGTCAGTGAGTGGGGTGAGCGCTGCGGAATAATGAGTTCATCGGAAGAAACCCTCTTTCAACATGCACATGCATTCTAGCTTGCATGCTAAAAGAAGCTATTGGTGCAATACGCTTGTAATAAGCCGAAAGAGTAGCTTTTCCTTCAGAAAGGGGGAAAAAGGGGTCCAGATTACTTCTTTCAATTGCTCTTGGCTTGTCCAAATGTCTGAAAAATTATATGCTAATCCTCTTCACACATAAGCGTAGGCTAAGTTGAATATTTAAAAACACATCCACCTAGCTTTGAGTATTCTGTGAGTCACCTATACACCTGGGCTAAGAATAAAGCTTTGCTTGAAATACCATTTCTAACAGACTATCAACATTTGCAGTAGAATTACCAGCTACTTTTGGCGTAGCAGAAATAAAGTAGCTCAAGACATATAATGGCATCTGCTCTGTGAATGTAGCATTTCAAACCGAGTGTTAAATTAGCGTTAGCTTTAGCAGCTACATTTGGGGCGGGGGGCAGAAATAAGGTACCTTGCATCTTAACGTTTCCAAACCCCGTCGAAGCAATTTGACTTCAATTAACATTTCAAGCTAGCAGGTTCCCAGACAGAGGACGGCAGCTGAAGGAACATCTTTCAACCACTGATTTTCTCGTCATTCTCAGCCTCAACATGCACGTAATCGCACGCGCAGCGGTCGGGAATTCATTTCAGCCCGTCTGTGCAAGCGGACCACCAAAGGTTACTGTTGAACACAAGAAGTAAAGGTCAGAAATCATGTTTAGTTTTCCTCCAGCTGCGAGGTAATTCCAGCCAGCAGATTGTGTCCCCGCTGAGGCAAGGCAGAGGAGCCTAGCGCAGAAGGGCGAGCAGGCACAAGGTTATCCAGTCACTACTGCCGCCACAGCCCCTTTGCTGTCACCCCTAATAAGAACTGCTCCCTTATCCCTGCTACAATCACCTTGAGAAACAAACTCTGCTTGCTTTTTCCTTAGCGAAAGGCTTGGACAAAGGTGACAGGGTTTCAGCCTGCCATTCTCATAATGGTTTATCTGCTTCTATCAAGCGGGAAGACTGAAGATAGGTTGACGAAACTTGTTTTCCTCTGTCTCGGACTAAAGAGTTTGGAAAATACAAGTCAGATTGAATAGCTTAGATGTTGCTATTTGTGTTTTCCCTTTCTAAGACTCGTATCACACCTACCATTAACCCAACAATAGAAACATTGGTGTTGCCTTCAGGTTGTTTAAAACAACAGTTTACTATGGAAGCCCGTTTCTACCTCTAAATAAAAAAAAAAAGAAAAAGGTTTTTGTGAGTTTTTTTTTTTTTTTACTATTTAGATTTTTTTTTCTTAGAAGTGTGTGATATAAACTCACATGTACAAGTTATAAAGTCAGTATTGCGTGATATAAACTGTATATACTGTAACTGTATCACAATTGTGACTTAACAACTCGCACATTGCCTTATACAAACTCGAATTGACATTTTAATTTTGAAAAAAAAAAGTCAGAATTATGAGATCATAACAACCTTTTTTAAATTTTTCATTCAGTGGCAGAAATGGGTTTCCATAGTTCATACATTCCTGTATATATATACAGTATATGTATATTCATAATTATTCACCATCATGTGCGTAAACCAGTTTCTACACAAAAGGAATTATTTAGAAAGTTGTATTTTTCCTAATAAAATTAGAACATTAAAACTTAATAGTCATTATTGTTACAGTGTATGTTTAGTATGAAGAGCCTCTTTACTTTGTATTCAAGTTACATCAAGTGCTAAGAAATGGGAATCAAGCCCATGGCCTTGATGTTGCTAACACCTACTGTTTGATTTATTTTGTTGTTGTTTGACAATATCAGACCCCACTGGCCCCATCCGTTGTGTGGAAAAGGGCAGCATAAACATAAGACCAAACATCTCCTTTTGTGATATTCGAAATAAAGACAAGTCTGCAATCTGGGAAAGAGATGAGGGTGAATAAATGCTGGCTTATTTTTATGACGTTGATTTAGTGTTATTTCAGCCATATTTTACTGCATCTGTTGCATCTGATTACTGGAGAACATTGTTCTTACATGTATACTCCCTTTTATTGTGCGGCTGTTGCTAAGTGGGCCAATGTGGTGGCTGATTGCATGGGCTCTAAAGCGAGCTCTTGAGGTGTTCTGATTGGTCGGACAGGTCAAAAAGAGCAGAGCCAAATCACTGCAATCACCAGGCTGCTGCCTCTCTCAGCACTAATGACAGTCCTTCATATGCAGCCATCTCATTAAAGCTATCATGTTCTCCAGTGCCACACACATTCATGCGCGCACACATTTCATGTGTTCAGGACACATGAGGACATATTTCATCTTACATGTGTGAGCATGCCACAAAAAACTGTCAGTCTAACCTTCTTACACATGAAGGACAAGATATATTTGTGGATCCACTTTACACACACATACACACACGTTTATACTGTACAAACTGTATGTGACATCTAATATTTTCTATGCATAATCCATAAAAAACCTTTCAGCGTTTTTATTTTTATGAAGGTATATTTATAATGTTTATTAAACTACTTTTCTCACGGGAGCAATTGGCTTTGCCCCGTGTAAATTTTACGATTCTTGTGGTTGCATTTGATCCCCACAATGTAGGTAAAACCTGACCTAGACACTTTTGCAAAATTGAGAAGCGTATAACCGCATAACAGACCCAGTAATGCCGACAAAAGTTGACACAGGTCAGAGTAGTGCGCTAGAATGTCCGAAAAGCCCAGATGGGGCGGGCCAGAGCTGGGCGCTGTGCGGGGAGAGCAGCTCCTTTAGCAGATGGGAGGAGATTACGACAGACTACATCCAGAACTGCTCTGAGACCCAGCTCATCCTAACACACTTCCTGTGAGTCTTACATCACACACGCAGACACACTTTTTGGCAGGCCTGAAAATACCTCAAGGTTTTTCCGTGGCAAGTGAGCAAACTCAGCCTGATGAATATTACATGTAAAATCCAAGGATGGATTACAGCACAAGCATCCTTAGACATAACACGAGTCAGAATTCAGATTTAGTTGGCGTGTTGCTTTTATAAACCCGTTTTTTGTGTGTTTGCCTTTGTTCCGCTTTTACACGATCTGCGGTCTTTTTTCACAACTTGAGATGATGTCACACTGTATACAAACTTGGCAATATATTGAATAACTATACACAATATTTTCACAGTTATTATGCTGGCCATTAGGTTTCCTTAAAACGTTTCGTTAGATTATAACTATAGACATGCATGTGTTTGTATTTACACATAATAAATATGCACAGTACACACACATAATGTGAACCAAAACTCGCAGTTATTGCGATTCATCATTTGAGTGCACTAGTATATGCATAACTGTGTTCATTTGATATGTTATTGATTATTGTTGTTATTATTAATATAGTTATATTATTACATATTTATTTATTTATTTCACAAGATTTTTATTATTACTATTTATTATGGTACATGTTTTAAATTGCTAAAATTATAGTTATTTTGAATAAATATTGCAACTCATTTCAAATACCATGAATAACAACTTTAAACACAGAAGTATTTTTTTCCCGCCTTGCACTGTGATCAGAATGCATCATGGTATCAACCCAAACTACCAACCACAAAAGCTCTACACACTAGAAACATCAAGTATGTATATATTTACATTCTTACATATTTACATACATAAGGTTTTTTTGTAAGAGCCCAGTCATTTTGAATTAACAAACAACCTTGTATCTGAGATTTCAAACCGTCCAATCATTTCCCCCCCCCATATTTCTTCTATTCTATAATTTAACACTCTACCCTTTTTTTCCATTAGCTAGAAAAAAGCCTCTGAAAAAATCTTAAGGAAGTTAAGCTGAGATATGCGACAGTTCAGACAAAGTCAAACAACAGCATATGCTGTCTGCTTCTTACGAGAGATACTTTAAAACTGTGTGAAAATGAGACGCTACTGGATGGAAACATGAACATTTTTTGTCCTCATGTGCAGTCGTACGGCGTATATAAATATATCGTTAGTAAAAATTCATCTCCCATCATTTCTGGAATTGGCACCGGTCCCACTGCTATAATGTGATTCATCAGCATCTTCAAACTGAGCGCTAGGGAATTGACGCTTACCGCTCTTCTGTGCTGTTTTATGCCACAATTGACCGTTCACAGGGAGCTTGATTGACAGGTGATCTGACCAATCAGAACGCAAATATTATGTGCCATCTTGTCCGACAGCTCTGTAGAAAGCAACTGTTCAACGCGTGAACCCTTCGTCTTTTCATGTTTATGAACATCAAAAGTTGCACGATTAATCGAATGCGACTGTTGTGTGCATATCATCAGTAAAGCTGGTTCTGTAATCAGTAGTAAATCTCCATCACATGCTTTCAGATGGAACGGCATTTACTGACAAGCTACGCAAAAGTGCTTTTCTAATCGCAAGCAATGTTGTTGCGTGATTCTGAAATCATTCTGTGATAATGACAGCTGTTTGCATAGCTTGTCAGTGAACTACTGTATGGCTCTTTGTTGTAAACGCTGCTGAAAATATCTCATTTAATAACATGTTTTTCACGTAATAATAGGACATCATTCGAGTGTTGAAGTAAATCCTTCTGTGAAATGATGTGGCCTCTTGTACAAAATAAGGCACGCAATATAGTATTCTAAGCTGTGATAAAGGCTGTGTTGATTACTATTACATTATTATTTAAGAAAAGTATTTGTATAAGTCCACTGAAGTCGATCTATTCTCCTGTCTAATTTGTTTGTCGGACAAGATGGTGGATTTGTCGTTATAATTGCTCAGATCGCCTGTCAATCAAGCGCTCTAGTCAATTACGAAATCCTGGGTCCGATTCTTCTCGCTAAAGGGTGAAAATGTCTTGATGGGGCTGCCCTCTCAACCCCCTCCTTGCTCCATTTGTCAGCGAGACCAGACGCGTATCGTTTACAGGTCCATTATTTATGATGCTCACCACACCTCCAAAAATACCCCAGCAGCAGACAGACACCAGACCTTGGCAGATACACATGGGTACTGCGGGGACTCCAGGAGCAATGCACCATTAAAGAGAACCCATGCTGCTTCAGAGGGCACAGCAAAAAGCCTTTAAACGACGACTGCTCGCTAGACCCGTGAGCTGTGTGTGTGTGTCATGTTGTCCGGCATGGGCTGCTGATTACCTCGCCAGGCAAGGCAAATGAGAGTGCAGGTAATGGAGAAAGAAGTGCTCACTAGTCGGTTGTAAAAGCCTCGCAGTTAGAAGATCTGTAACCTTTGCTGTGAAGCGTGAACAAAACGTCCAGCACATTAGCATCGATAACTGTGCTCCTGCGTTATGTACCTGTGGATTTTCTAATACTGGCATGCTGTGAAGAGAGTTTGTCACAATTACCGGGCCTCAACAGTGAGGATTTTTATAGTTGACACGGTTGGGCCAGTAATTCAGGTTTATTACCTGTTTTAAAAGTATTTTCAGTGGAATCAAATAAAAAAAGTATTTTATTTCTATCAGCATATACAATATATTTTAATTATTCTTTTTTTATTATTATACTTATACGTTATTATAGTGGACTTTTTACTATGATTACTTTTTCGTCTGTAGATCTGTGTTTCTGTTCTGTTGTAGTATGGCATCAAAAGGCATACATTTTATTTTTAGCAACATATTTTTTTAGTATTTTAATTAATCTATCTGTCTATTATGCCATTATTTTTGATTGATTAAAATCAAATTAAAACCAAATAAAAATTGATTTGGGTTTTTAAATAATTGATTAATTATCAGTGCATACACACTATTATTTATTTATTAATTGATTTATTTATACAATTATTATTGATGATGATGATCATAATAATAATAATATTGACAATAGCATTATTAATACATATATTAATACATTTTATATATTTATTAACATAATTATTCACATTTATATTTTTATCAATGAATTTATTAATTATTTGATATACTTTTTATTTAAAAATGATATGTATTTATAATTACATGAATATATATTTACATTAATAGTTTTTCAGGTTTTTAAATAACTGATTCATTAATGGTTCATAAACACTTCTTTATTTCTACATTGATAATAATAAAAGTAATAATAATAAAAATAATTGATTATGTATGTTAGCATGTTTTTCATTATTAATAAATTTAATATATATTTATTAATATAGTTTTTAAAATTCATATGTTTCTTTATCCGTTTCTTTATAAATTAAAAGTATAACAAAACTGGGATTTTGTAATCCTATTTGAATATTTTTAATTTGTTTTACTATTTATTCGCAAATGTATTTCACTATGTTTATACAGTATTTATGTATTGTTTGTATATATATATATATAAAATAAATTGTATATATTACTTAACAATATCTGGAAATCGTACAGTATTAATATTCCATATCACCATATTTTTTTCCCAACCCATCTAATGCTTCCAATTTTAGTGACTTTGGTGACATTTTAATGTTCAATATGTTACAGAAAACGGGAAAAATAAACAGGATTATTTTTTGAATAAAAACACGTGTACACAACACAATGTAAAATGTTAAGACTAGCACTAACCTAAAATGTTATTGCTACTTACTCAGTAGTCATAAGTCAAAACTAGCCTAAAGTTGACCAAACTAACATTTTTCTACTTCCGACAAAAAAATCTCTTAAAATCTAGTACAAATGAAGACACATCTTGTTCGAGAACAAAAGCTTGATCTTGCTACCTTATAATAAACATGATGGGATGGATAAGAACATAAAGGTATTGGAATAAGGCTTCAAATGCCTGCCGTTACCTTTGGCTACAGAAACTCTGACCTGACACCTGAACCAATCTGTCTGGAGAACATGAACTTCAAAGAGCACTTTGATGGCAGGGGAGGCTTATTGGATAGATCAGAGCATGAGTGGCTTTTCACTTCAGATTAGCTTCCCTGACGCGAGCTCATGACTAATAACAGAGATGCACTATCGTAAAAAAGAACCAGGAAATCTTGTAAAGGACATAGCGTACAAGATCGGTTGAAGAATCAACGCTAATCAGCGTCTGAGATACGAAGTGCCAGTCTAATATATCTTCTCAAGTAAAGTAAAATTTAGAAGATATGGCGATTGGAGGTACGCTGTACACATGGGATGAGAATTGAATGAATCTGTATCTGGTTCGATTTAAAAAAAATTCACACACCCACAAAGAAAAAAACAGACACAGCAAGTAAAACACATCAAAAATTAAATATCTTAAGACGGAATGAATGAATGACAAAAACCGCAAATAATTTTTACGGTGTAGTTATGACAAAAACAGTAAAACTGATAAACTAGAACACCACATTTGTGAATCTTTTTAAATGATTCATTGACAGAACAGACTCAAAAGAGTCATTCAGTCAGGAATCTTAGGAAGTCTGTTTCTGCCACAGAATGAAAAAAAAGATAGTAATTGCAACGTGTTTATCTAACAATGTAAACTAGTGCTGCACGATTAATCATATTGCAATTGCAGTTGCGATGTCAGCCAATGCGATTACATTACAGCAAATGTTGCAATTATATTAAATAAACAAATGCATTCGTGGACGTAACAAGACATTCATTCTTGCGTTCACACCAGACACGAATGAAGTGTTAAGCACGAGTGATTTATATGTTAAGCCAATTGTGCTTTCATACTGGCAGCTTGTACTGCAGCAGGCTATAGACAATCATCTTTCTGTCGTATTTTCCAGCGTTCTTCTCTGAGTACTGTTTGCCATGTGCTTTGATTTATGTCATTTCTCTGCACCTGCTATGGCTTCTGCGCCGCCCCTGTGTGCTAAGTGCAGTGTGAACTACACTCGAATAGCAAGATATATTCACCCAAGTTGCCTCAGGTGTGAACGCAGTTTTTGCAAAGAGGGATTTGAGAAAATGATTGGCACACTGGACAAGAGGTACCAAAAGAAATATACTAAGTATAAGTTACATCCTTCTAAAATGTTTTGGGACAACATGTAAAAATAAAAAAATGGGTATTTGTTTTATTTATCTGTACTTTTGACTTTTTCATTTTATTTTAATGTTAATTTAATGTAATTTAATTCAGTAATGTTAAGATGTTACTGTTATTTAATTTTGTACAATTTGGTTTTAATTAGTTGTTGCTAGATTGCACTGTACACTGTATCTCAGTTGAGAAATACAGATTTCAGCATTATTAGTAATCTGTGTGTCACTTATATATCGTTTCGCAATCGCAAATCGCAATTTTGACCTTAATAATCGCAATGTGACATTTTTCCCAAATCGTGCAGCCCTAATAACTATTATCCTTGCAACTGTTTTTCACGTCTCACAATTCAATTTTTTTTCACAATTCTGACGAAAAGAGCGCCCGACTTTCTTCCAATTCTGACTTTTTTTCTTATGAGTTTACATTTTGCAGTTTAGTTTTTGCTTAAAATGAAATTGCGATTTTTATCTCACAATTCAGATTTTGTTTATCGCATTTCTAAATTTATATCTCACAATTCTTTTTTCCTTGTAATTCTGATAAACATTCAGAATTGCATGCAGCAAATTCAGAATTCTGGTCCACCCCCCTGAATAATGAGTTTATATCTTGCTATTCAGTTTTTTTCTAAAAATGTAATTTTAACTTTTTATCTCGCAATTCAGTTTTTTTTGCAATTCTGAGTTTGTAACACAATTTGAACTTTCTGATGAACATTCTAAGTTCCAAGATGCAA
>JAUMHP010000079.1:6768894-6794067 GCA_032361065.1 Enteromius trimaculatus | reverse complement strand
ATATTCCAATTTAAAGAATATTTTAGTTGTTTTGTATTAGTAAAACAGTTGAGTCATTTTTCTTACCTTAAAAATGTATATGCCACAAAAAGCTGGTATGGCAATGAATTTAAATACAGCAACAACTTAATTTTTACATTTCACTAGCATGTATGCTAGCTAGCCAGGTGTCCGCCTGGGTTTTTGTCCACCTATCAGAAGCCTGTTTGGAAACAGGAGATGTTGGCATGCTCTGGAGGAAACCAGCTGGATTAGGGGTGCCAGACATGCCACAAAACAGCTTTCTGGCACAAACCTGTGCCAACCTGAGATTGGCACGGGCGCAGATACACTTACAAGTCTCGTGTTAACATGGCAAATACACAGATGAAGAGCCTTTAAGACCATCTGTAAGGTTTAAACGTCAAACAGGGTCATAAGCAAAGCTCAGATGATGCATTTTAGCCTGTTTTATGATTCGAAAGTGCACAGGAAATGAATTCGAAAACACTTGCGATGATAAATGCATCTGAAAACAAACTCTTATTTTTGTTAGGCGCGCTTATTTGTTTCAATTTATCAGACTGGCATTAATTATGATTTCCTCGTATTTTCTGTTCCCCAGCGATTTCTTTAAGCGAATAAAAAAGTCATCAGGCAAAGCATGAAACTATCGCTGCCCATAAAAACAGTCTCACCTTGCTGGTGAAATCTAAAGTGCGTCTCTAACTGGTGTAAAAGCACTGCAAATCAGCTGCAAATTAGCACATTTAAAGCGCACTCGCCATTGGCCCAAACATTTCCGAAGGCACTCTGCTTATCAGAAGCCTGTACGTGACTTGCATGATTTGTTAGTTCAACAAAGGAAGTTCAGTAGGGTGACTGTACTTATGCAGCTGCACTGTGAAGGTAAAATAAGAGCTTTATGTAAAAAATACCAACATCGGTTTTAGTTGAAATCACATGTGAAATTAATCCTTTTGTGTAGAATCATGTTGAAAAAAAAATACATCTTAAACCAGCTTAAGATGATGTCTTGTCTTGGTCTAGTCTGTTAGCTGGTTTAGAAAGGGTTTTTGAGGACTGGTCAGGCTGGGAAACCGGCTAAAACCAGCTAAGAACTGCAAACAAGGTTGGCTGACTGGTTTGCTTATTTATTTTTCATACTTTTAATTTTTTTGAGCTTTAGGTGGTGCTTTGTTTTTCTGTGTATACTTTATACAGGATGTGTTTATTTTTAGGTGGTACATAAAATTAATTATATTCGTGTAAATATTTAATTCTAGACTATTTAATTGTGCTGGATTTGTTCTTCTTTGTAGTATTCCTCATAATATTCTTTATTCGTTTTGTTTTCTGTTGAAACCGTGTTTTTCGATGTTACGGCAGCTGGGGATTTCCGTTAATGATGCAATACGGCGTGTTACAATAAAGTTAAAGAAAATATTTTATGCAAATGAGGACCAAGTCAACAACCAATGAGAGTGAAGTCAATAAAGCAGAAAATTGTGGTATTTTAAGAGAAATATGTGGTACATACAGGCCTGTGTTATCTTGAGGACATAATATTTATTTCGCAATAGCTGCAACCGTTGCTTTGAATTGATATTTTCCCATTATTTACTCACCCTCATGTCGTTCCAGTTTGTATGATTGACTTTCTTCTAAGTAACAAAAAAATTCGAAAAATGTCTGTGTTTTTTGTTAACATGGTAAAAGTAAATTATTATTTTTTTTTACTTTTAGCTTAACTTTCTTTTTGTAATTTGTCTTAAATCTAATTTTTTCAAACTGGTATTGTAACATCATTCTGTATCGGTTCTTTTTTGTTCCATCGAAGAAAGAAACACCTTTTCAACAACTTTAAAATGAGTGAATCGATCGACAAGAACGCGACCAGAAAGTTCAGTGGCCTGGCAACTTCCAACAACAAAATTGGCGTCAATGTGTTTGTCCAGTTTCGTACGGTCCATATTGTAACCTAACAAAGCTAAAGTGCAATCTCTCGGGGGTGGGCTGTGCTTTTTATGTGTAATGCGTCGCCCCCTGTTCGTAAAGACCCCAGTGTTTCTGGTCCCCAGTGTCCCCATTACAGCCTGCTTGGCATTCTGGGAGGAATAAATTGGTTGGACGGGCTTTCGGTGGGCTTAGCCACCATGCTGGCACAACTACAGCAGATCGGCAGTTCGTTCAGGTGGGATCACAGCCAGAGGCGCAGCTCGACAGACGCCCAGAGAGGAATGGTGTGGGGCGGCAGCTGTCTGCCCATAGGGAACCGGTGGATTCAGACCTCCTGGTCATTAGTGGGAGACACAGTGAGTGAAGCAACATGCTGCGGAAGAATGACACATCTGCAAACAGCTGCGAACCCTTGGTGAAGTTTCTCTTCCAATTGTTTGCGCCTAGCCAGACGCTACTTTGAGCATTGGTAGTTAGCCATGTTGTTTTTGTTCACTTGGTGAGAAGAGAAAACCACTGAAACTAAAGAAACATTTGGAGAACCGGCTCTTTCTGAAAATATACCTCATGACTTTTTTTAAAAGCATAAGAAGCACTGTTTATTTACTTAGTTTTAGTAATATGTTTGATAAACTACTCCGTTAGTGGATTCTAACCCGTCTTAACTGTATCAGAGATCTTAATCTTAAAGCTTACAATGCCTGAATTTTTATATATTACGTGAAACTGATAAATATTTAAATCATCAAACATGTATTTAATTAATAATCTTATTGAGGTGAAGATTAATGATAATATCGCTTTTAAAGTGACTTTCTTTTTTAATTTTTTTTTCCCAGTGTATTAGCTAATTTTGGATTTTGTGTCTGGGTTGGATTGACTTTTGTGTGTTTTTTTTTAGTTATTTAATAAAGTATTAAATATAATTTGCTAGTAATTGAGATTAAGCTTTATTTTAACTCATTTAAATTTTTGGTAATTGTGTTGAAAACCTAAATATTAAAACAATTCATAAAGTAAATTAAACAGGATTTTTTTAAAAGGATAAGTTCATACTTTCCTTAATTTATTGAAAAAAAAATAATAATCATTAAACAAATAAAAATAAATGTAATGATAATAACAATTTTTATGTTTATAATATCCAGTCTAAACTGAATTTGTATATAATACTACTTTTCATTTTCAGGCCCTATTTTGAACACTATTCATAGAAAATGGCAACCTCATTTATTGGATGAAATCGCTGATTAGCTTGCGTAAACTTGTATGATTTGGTTGCTCGCGCTTTGCTATTTAGAGTAAATATTACCAGGCAATTATTATAATCAGGAGCTAAAGGAAAACGAGAGACCTAACCTCAAATTTAAGGACACCGAATATGCAAACCAGTCTAGCCTCTACCAAGAGAACAGTACTTGGCAATCCGACAGAAGACCCAAGGCTTTTGCATGGGCTAGAAGCTAAATTAACCCATCCTAGCTGTCTTTTTCACTTTAGCACAGTTCATATATTGCCTCAGACAGCCGAGCACATCACACATCTGATGTGTTTTCTTTGTGAAAAGCTGCCCCTTTCACTAATGGCTTGCATTCAGAGTATACTCTCATTAAAAATATTCGTATGGCCATAATCATCTGCTGTGTTTACAGACACATGAAAAAGCAAGATTTAGTCATTTAAAAAAAAAAAATTAATACACTACCAAATAGAGCAAATTGTTTGTGGCCGCTAATGGGTTATATAGCGAGCTCTCAGTGTTTATAGGCCCAATGATTTTACAACTCAACATGGGACTCACGTACATCAACGTGATCTTTTCAACCTCTCGCTCTTCTATATATCCGTCCCCTCATCGGCCCCCGCCACCCTCCCAAAATGCATTCAGAGCTTTTGCATGCATTGTTAAATAGGACTGATGGAAGCGGCCTGACCATTATTCACCGTGTCGCCTGGTTAATTTGTGTGCTCTTACAAGTACAAAGATGTCAGGATGGAACGGCGTGCTTTACCTTGGCTTCCCGTGGGACCATTAATCCTTTGGCTTCTGTCATCTCCTCCAAGCCTCGCTTGCCTTCGGTGCTGCCAGGAAACTGCTGTTTGGGCCCTTTTCCATCCACTCTCTCGGCTATATTTATTCTTTGTTCCAGTCAGCTGTCATCAGCCGAGGAGAATAAGCGTAATGTAATAAACGATGCTTTTGTGATGAAATAACAGGTGAAGCCGGTAACAGTTCTAGTCAAACATTAGGAGCTCACATGGGACGCAATAATAATATGGAGGAGACTTAAGAGGTTTTAACGATCCGCTTGGAAGGTTTGATGGAGTGTTTAACGTAAGTAGGTGGTGTTTGTTATGAAATATTTGGGTTGTAATATGATTTGATGCTTTTTAGCGTCAATATTTGTCAGTACTATACATTTTTCTTCAAAAACAGTAAAAAGTTACCTATACCCCCCAACACAACACCAACTGTTGAATGTTTCCAGGTCCAGAAACTTAGTAAATACATTGATAAAACAGGATGTGACATCAGTGGCTGAATTTTAGTTTTGCGACCCTACGAGAATCTTTTTTTTTTTTTTTTTGCACGAAGAAAACAAATATAACATAATTTACTCAACCATTCTTCTCTCTTGAGTCGCGTCTTCCACCAAGTTTTTATATTATACATTTATAGTTTATCTTTATAGTTCTTAAAACTAAAGTAAAACAAAACACAATCAAAACAGTATCGTATTTCAGACAATGCAAAATTTACTTTGAATGTATATTTCCTCAAATAAATAAATAAAACATAAACAATTAAATAAAAGATGAATGTCTTTTTTTTAATTTTTACTTATTTTCTTACATTTTTTACTTATTCTAAAAAGTGTATCATCATATTTTGTGTCTTACAAAAGTGCATAAAAAGTTTTGTGTGTTTTATAAATTTATTTATAAATTTGTTTTAAGTAAAACAAAATGCAGTCTATGAAAACAAGCCTTAATTTCCTATAAGGTGTTGCTTCTCAAATATGTGAATGTTTTATGGATTTTGTTTTCCAATATTTCTACTGGAAAATAGACAAAAATACTTGTTAAGAACAGAGTATAACTGATCTTACCATTTGCATTCTTTAAAGTTTTCATTGCAAGAATTAGGGTGAAAAAGAGTCATAAAAATGTATTACAGACAAAAATATTTTCTGTAATTTGCATTGTTTTAGAGTGAAATATAATCTTACATTATCCAAAAAAGCATTTTACCTGTTTGAATTTGACTGGATTTTGAAGAACGGTCTTTATATGACAGCTGGTTGGAGGCGAGGGGTTAAAAAATTAAGTGTGATGTCAAGTTATTTCGGAGGCGGAGCACGTTTAAACCTTTTTTTTTTTCCTGAGTAAACGCCACCAATGAATTATTTAGAATATTCCCAGAAAAGCGTATTAAGAATTTAAGTAGACTTTTTATATGATGTTAACTTTCTGTATATCAACAAGTATTTGATGTCAAATAATTGTCCCGGAGGTAATAGTGAACCATACAGAGGCTTGACCTGGCATTTCCGTGAGGCTGTAGGTTTTCGGCAATGGGGAGGTGGTTGGTTCTACATGCTGATCCCGGGGCTTTGGCCTTGGCCTGTTGATAAGTTGCGATGTGAGCACGAACGGAGGAAGGTTGGGGAGGGTGTGGGGGGAGAGAAACAGGGGAGTGAGATAAATGTGATTGGATCGCTGGCCGACCGCAGCCTCTCCCATCTGTCTCAGAGTCTGCCATCCCATCTCGCAGGCGGCAGGAGGTAATTGGGTTCATTGTTCTCACCGCAGGATCCCCTGGATTGAAAGCTTCATTATCTGGATAACCATGAATGTAAATGAGCCCCACGTATGCAGCCCGGATAATGGGGAAAAAATAGATCATTGCCCGCAACCACAGGCCCCTCCCTCCAACTTTTTCAACAACCACTTCCTCCTCGTACAAAGCCCCAACCCTCTTGATGTACATCTTTGCCATTTATGGGCAAGTATAGTCTTTATAAAGTGTCATTTGAGGAATCGACCCTCTTTTCTTCTCATTTTAAAAGTATCTTTAAATAAGTTGCATCTTTCCGAACAAATCCATCGTTTTAACAATTTTTTGATCATTCTTTTCCACTACAAAACAAAAAAAAAACTGCAATATACTGTATATGACAGTATAAACTGACAGGGTGGACTGGGACATACCTAAGCCAGTCTCAATCCCACAATCCCATGGGAACGACTTATTTTTATATGTTACTTTCTCGATATTTCTCCCACCAGCTGGCTCGACAATCACCAGCTCTGGCACCTAAAAGCCTTCTTATGTTTAGAGTGTTCTGCGTTGAGGGAAATGTTGCTGTCTTTTTTACCCGATCACTCCATTTTGAACCATGAACCCGTATCACCGGATAATAGCAAACACAGCGCATGTAAAAATGCAGTTGTCAGCTAGTAACTATTTCATAAGAGCGGAGGTATATCGGACCCATTTCACCGGCTGCCATGCCTCGTTCTGCATTTCACTTATGGGTGCACTCTGAGGTGGCCGCTCTATATACGGGCGACAACAATATGCCCGCTGTACTACTCCAGCATCCATTGCATTATTCATGCAAAACCAACACGCACACTGGAGAGCACGCGCAAACATTGTAATTATGTACAGGCCTGGGGAAGTGTCTGGAGATACTTTGACAAGCAGGTCACCGCTGATCAGCCCCTTTCCTCAAAAGAACGGTCTGCAGATGAAGAACACTCCCCGCTATCAAACCACATCTCTATGGGCTAAATAAACACGAAGTACACACTGGAACGAGCCGCTCTCAGATCCTCTAGCAAATCCATCAATTAGCCGCAGATGTGATCTGCATAGGAGATTACAGCAATTTAAGAATGTTGGGAGAAAAGGGCCTAATCCCGTCTCCGAAGGGTGTACCGCTTTTTTTTTTTTTTCTTCAATTTTCTCTCCAGTGAGAACCGAGATCTGAGGCTTATGGGGGAGGGGTGGAAACTTTAGCACGTGCTACCTTAAGCATTCATTTGATAAGAGGATTTCGAGAGTGCCAATCCAAAAATGGCAACCAACCAAACAGATGAATAAACAGAGACAAAAGAAACAGGTAATCCCGAGCTAAGGGAGGCCATTAAAGTGTATGAGGTAAGCAGTATAGAAAGTGCTAATGCTAATGGGGAGACGATATCTGATCTTGCATGGCCGTGGTCAGCTCTATTCTTATGAAGGACATGATGTTTATTTAGAGCTAGGAGGAACCCGCTTACCTGCTCCTGAAGAAACGCTTTTTTTGGGCTCCTTTGATGGGATACTAATAACTAGGAATGGTTATGTAAGATTTCAGTGTAAGTTAAACGATGTAAATGACAGGATTTTTAAACTATGATTTCCGCATGTGGAAAACGCAGAATCCATTAAAAATCTAAATAGAATTCAAGGTATAATGCCGAATGTTATGGAATTTACTCAATTTTGGATGGATCCATCAAAAGTAGGTCAGTACACTTAAATCAAAATGCGTTATGGATCAGTGTCTGTGAATATTAAGCTGCAAAACCATTTAAATATGAATCCTGCATGTACTGCGTCTCTGTTTGATTGAATGGCACAGATGCATGGCTTCATATACTAGAGACATACTGAAGTGCTTGTGATGCTCAGTGTTTTTCCTGCTTTCATCGCCTCAATATATGAGTACAGGAACTGATTAACAAAATCTCTAGAACTGCTCTGATTTTTATTTTAACTATCGTCATGTAATACACAAACAAAAACCTAAAGGACTTCAGAGCAACCCGCCAAAATAAAAGTTTGGTTTAATTTGAAGAAACTGTGACAGAAATATTGCTTTATGTAATTGTGGTACATTTACTAAAATTATTATTAAAACATTATTTGTAAAGGAATATGTACCAGGAAAATTATTTACCAGAATTTATTTAGCAGACAAATATCAATACGTGACACAGCATTTCTAAATAAATAAATAAATGAATAATATAAAATAATATTTTTTTAAACATAAAGACAAATCAAATTCATCAAAAAATCTAAATTATAGGTTATAGGCTGATTATTTATATGTAATAAAACCATTAAGATTTTTGAGGGGGAAAAAAATTCACATTTCATAGCCTTAAAAATGTTAAACTTTTAATAATTTGCTGTTTAATATTGTTTTATAATTTTAATTAATTAGACATGTTTTTTTAATAAATAAATAAATCAGAGTCTAGGAAAAAAAAATGAATTTGGGAAAATGAAAAACTATTAGGTTGCACTCGTGAGGAATCATGTCTTATGGTTGAAATGCTGATGTAATGAGACCCCATAAAGCTGAAACTTACCCTAGTGCTCTCTGTATATCCACACCCTCGCTAAAGACGGAAATGCATCTTTATCTTGCATACTAGATAGTTTTTTGGGGGGTAAAAACCTTTTGTGAATGTGAAAAGTCATCACTGGAAAGGAAAGAATAGGCTTTTGACTACAGAACCGATGTAGCAATGATATATAAGCAAAAATGCTGCTCTTTTGTTTGGCACACAGACTGCTAAGTCTGTTCCTTGGCTTTTGTTGACTTAAGAGAAAAGAGTGTATAAAAATGGATGAATCCAGACTGGCTGCATCGCTAATGTCATGACTTCAGCTTGGCAGATGGCAGGAACAGTTAGGGATCTCATTAGACCAACCAAGCGGAGGATGCATCGTTGCAAAAGCTTTCATTAAAGTTCCATGGCTGGAATAGTATGCCGCCTTAGTATCGGTCAAAGTCAAGATAGGAGAAACAAGTGTTGCTTAGGGTTTGTGGGACATAAATGCATGAAACTGTAATGATAGCTGCACCACTGTAATAAATATTCAGGTCCCTGCTGAGCATGCTAAAGGGGATTGAAAAGGTTTGGGGAACATTTCGAACATTTTGCTTTGTAATTAACTGAAATTTGTTCAGCGCTAATGCAGTGTGATATGTGGGAATATGAAGGGGGAGAAAAAAACCCCAACATTTCCTTGAAAGGGCACGCTTATCGATGGACCGAGTCTGTGTGTGCACGCCTGTGGGAGGAATTAGCTACTCCTTCATGTTGGTATTTATTTAATTTTGCATTATCTTTAATGACATGAAAGCTAAATGGACCCTATTCTAAATGGTTGAACAGAATGACTTAATTTAGCAGCCCCAAGTCAATATGAATATGTTAGGACAGTTTATTATTGTTTGGATGCAGTAGAAGTAATTATATTTATGGCTCAGTAATATTGTGCTATTTGCGTTATTTTAAGTTACAATTGGTGCTTTCGGCACAAATTTAATGAGTATTTATTTGACAGTGGACTAGTAATACAGCGACAATTTAAGTGTAGTTTTGGCTTCATTGCTAATCGCATGGTGTATGTTTGACTTCGCAAAATCAAATATGTACACATACTGTTCACGTGTTGTTCAGAGTCTTGATCCGTTTCAGCCCAAGCTCTGCTGTGCTTTGAAGCAGCAACGCTTTGGATTCCAGCCTACTGATCGACGCCGTTGCAAAGTAATCGTCAGGTCTATTATGTGAGGCGATTTTCCCATAGCACCTCTGGGTGATCGCAGCGCGCAGGCAGGAGAGGAGGAGGCTGGAATGAAATTCGCATGGTGCCTGAGCCCTGAAAGCCAAACTATTTACAGGGAGAAGCAGCCTCAGAACCCGCGTTTTCGCCTCCGGGTGCAAACTACTTGAAAGTAAGCAGTGGGTCTCTTTGATGTTTGCTCCAAATCTAAACGCGTTTTAAGTGTTGCTGCCCATGAGTCAAGGACAAGCCTAAATTGTCTCATGGTAAGGAGGAATACTGGGTCGGAGCCTTTGATTTAAATATCAAATATTTCTTTTAGGCCAGTATCAGAAACTTCTCCGCGAAGCACATCTGCTCGGAGATCTTAATTATGCACATGAGCAATGGATGTTGTCTTGAGTGGCGAAAGGTCTGTGACTGTTCATTGATGAGCAAGCACAGCGGGGTTCATTTCGAGAAGGGGGATTATTAGAGGTACAGGGAAGCGAAATCTCGAGCATGCTCAACTTGCTTAACAGGGTTGATGCCGTGAAAGGAAGTGTTTCAAAAACCAATCAGGAGAAGGCTCTTACAGCTGTCTCTATGGGCTGTTTGGTTTTGGTCGTAGAGTGGGTTCTCAACTGCATTCTGCTGCCGTATCCCAGCAACAGTTATTCTTTACAGTTTCTCTGGTATCGAAAGAATAGCGTGCCTCTCAAGGCTAAGACGCTGGCGATTAGTAACAGTAGGGATCTGCCAGATGCAAGCATGCACACACATGTACTCACTCTCAAGTCTACTTTAACACGTTCTTGCACTCCGTCATGCAGAAAGGGCATCTTGGGGAATACAAACTCTTCAAGTTGGTTTCCAAGACCTAGAGTAGCTGTACAGAGGGAGAGGATAAGAAAGACATTCTGCAGCCAAATACACTCTCTCTTACTCTTGAGTCAGAGTAGACAACTCTCCAAACCTCAGACTAAAGAAGGTCTGGTAACTCTATAGTAAGGTTGCCGGCAACTTTAGAAAGATCGAGTAATAAAAACACACAATAAATAACACTGCACAATCCAGAGGCTTTCATTTTCTTTTTCTCAGACTCTTTTATTTTTTTATTTTTTTTTATAAAAGGAAGCAAATCCCAAGCCTTTCATGCTTTAGAAGTTTGGCCCTTCTGCTGTTCGCTCCCAATCTCATGCCTTCTTGTGAATTTCCCTCCATTTTTCTTTACTGCCACTTTAGAGCCAGGGGTCTCTCGACTCTGACCGCCTCAAACAACAGACGTTTGAAAGCCTTGTTTGAAGATAAAAGTGACAGACAGAAGAATCCATATTTAGACTGAGCCACTGCTGCCACGCTACGCAGCCTCCAAGCCATCCCTTTTTTCTTTTCCACTGCTGAGGCCCCTCAAATGCCCCCGAGGGTTTTAATGCCTCTGTCACCTGCCCCAGTGATAAATGTGTATACGCCGAGAGTTTGAGCATGTAGATGCAGTGACGACCTTCATATATGCCCTCTGGATAGTGTGAAACTTTTCAAGGTAAGCACACTACTCTGAAATTCAGAGTCATGCCGCATGCATCCCGCAGACCGATTTCACTCATTAAAAACAGTGGTCTACGTTTTCATGAACAAGGCCCCATTAGGCTAGCTTGCTCTCATCATTAGCCGATGTACATCAACCATCTCCTGCACTGATTCGCAGACCCCCCTGGGCTTCAAGTTTCATCTCATCATCCCAGGGCGTGTAGATTTAAGAGCATCATCTCACCTTCTTGCCTCATACTTTCAGCTTATTGCTACATCTCTAGCCAGTCGGCACTCTCGTGGCCCATAAACCGGGCTACTCGTCAGACAGGGGCATTTAATGAACTGATTAAAGTGTGGATTGGAGCCCTGCTAGTCAGTCTTCGTTTTCTTCTGAAGGGCAGGAAGATCTGCTCTTCTAGCCCCTGTCAAGAAGGGTCAGTCGGGAATCACCCCACCCTTTTGTTCCCATCTGAACTGCAGCAGTATGGGATCAATCAAGGCTTTCACACCTCTTGCTCTCATGGAGCATATATTAATCACAGGTAACTCCACGGTTCAAAGGTTTCATTTACGCTCAAAGAGGATGTGGCGCATCGGGATCAGACAAGCAGGATTGTCACTTTGACATTGCGAGCTGATGGATGCGCTGTGGCTTAAAGAGAAGGGCCTGCCTCTTCCCCCTTACACCCAATCCTTCACCCCCCTCCAACTCGCATTGATTTCCTCTCCTTACCTCAGGTCACTGGCTGGAAATTGAATTGGAAATAGTAGGAAACAGAGGTCTATTATTTCTTGTTCTGGTGGCATTTATTTTTTTTTCATCACCCCCTTTCCCCCCACCCTTACAAATCCCAACTACCAACCACCCCCCACCCCACCCCAGACTCCAAGCACCAGCATTTCAACAGACAGCAGAGGAACTAATGGGAATAGCAGTTACCGTCAGGACACACTTAAACGACTGCGCTGACTTTGCCTCGTCTAATAACGCCGTCCTCCGAAGCGAAAGGTTACGCTCACCCCTGCGGTTTTAGAGCACATCATTATGCCTTTATAGAAGTCTAGCTTCTCTCCCCTCTCCCCCTCATGGGAGCATCACCGCTTCTGAGTGAAGGGGGAAAAAAAATATTGGTGATATTGAGTTGAGCGGCTTGCTGAGTTATAGAGCAAATATAGAGAAAGGGCATCCGCTGCTTACCAAGGAGGTGAGAGCATTGAATGCAAGAATGAATGACCATGCTACCTTCACTAATTCTGAAGGGTGAGGTTTTTTTCTTCTTTTCTTTTTTTTTTTTTGTCTCATCCAAACTCATCCAATATGGTGGTCACCAGAGTAAGGAGGTGCTATTTTAAAAAATAAAAAAAAAAGTTACAAAAAAGTAACTTTTGAAAGAACAGTTTAAGGTATGAGTAGCTATACAATACATTAAAGGTAGGGAATTTTGGAAAAGCTAGCAATGGCAAAATCCCATCCTCGCTACATAATCCCTACTAAACACATGGATGTGCACAGGCAGACCTGATATAGAGGGTTGAATGCAATGCTGTCTGATTACCTCTTGTCTAATTCACTGAAGAGAAAACATTACAGTCCTAAGCACATAATATTACAATAATAATGCCTTCTGTTCTTGCTCGGTCTGCAATAGCATAACGAAACACACTGATGACGTATCATGTTTGCGCAAACAGGGTGCATGTAGGTATACAAATTGTTAGGCAGGTAGTGCAATGTTCGGACAGAATAATCTGATTGGTTGAACATTTTATGGTCCTATTCAGATTATATAAATATATATGTATAGCTTGCTATACTGTAGCAATAACTGTGATGTCATGCTACTGAAAAAAAAAGTTAAATTAGTAGTAACATTGATATAGTCACCTGTACATGCGGATGTTAACCATGCACTTGCTATGTACCGTAACTGTACAATTCTAAAGTATGTGTATACATAGAATGTAATACAGTACAGTGTGTGTATATTCTAATTTGAAATAGTGTACACATTGCCAAAAGGGTTTCTCCTCACCTTTAACATTTCCAAACAACTCCATGTTCTTTACTATCCATGTGCCCTCTCTCTCTCTCTCTCTCTCTCTCTCTCTCTCTCTCTCTGTCTCCATCCTTTCTCTGTGTTTTATGACAGCCTGTTCTATGTGCTGCTCTCCAGGGAGCTTTAATTGACAAGTGTGTACAATAACTAATCAGCAGTGGAGGGACTGCCCTTTGTAATGATGAATTGACTGAACTAATTTCAGATAATCCCTCACGTTACCCGGCAACGCTGACGCCGCCAATTGATATTTGAAATACAAGACGCCCCTCGTTCTGCTCCCTGTCAGTCATCTCAGTATCGCTTCTGCAGCTAAAGAGGTGCAATTCGTAATGAGGCGCTGACTGTGCGCTGCGGAGATTAAAACTTTCCTCAAGCCATTAGCAACAAACCTCCACACATTCACACACTCTTAGAAAGTAATACATCATTGTTAAAGGGCAAGTTTAAGTGTTTTTTTTTTTTTTTACTTGAGTCTATACGCATAATTATTTGTATTTTTACAGCAGTTTAGCAGTTTTAAATCCTACAGCACTAATAATGTGAATTTTCTCTCCCCAGAGGCTAATGGGCAATGAGCTATTGGACAGCGAGATTCTTCCAGTCCAATTTAGCCAGCTTCACGGTGCAGAGATGTTGAATGTCTGACTTTTATTGGATATTAGGACTTTAATCAGAATTTCTGGGAACACTGAAGGACAATATCAATAAAAAAAGAGGCCCTAGAGGCTCAGCGGTTACAAATCTCAGGCAAATATGTAAAATTAGATGAACAGTATCCACTAGGCAGATACATAATCACTGTTTCTCATCCTGAAATATGCTACATACTAAGAATTTCCCTGCTATTTCATCATACGCTCATTGAGGGCTACTGGTAAGGACCTGCAGAGCGCTATCGTGAGAATTAGCTGAGCTTGCCACAAGCAATAGCAAATCTTACCACATTGATAATAATAATGATTAGAATAATAAATGTTTCTTGAGCAGCAAATCAGCATATTAGAATGATTTTTGAAGAATCATCTGAGACTGAAGGCTGGTTTAATGGCTGCTGAATCAAAGATGCGTCTTTGAGAAAAATCCTATCAATCTCAAACTTTTGAACAGCAGTGTATATGCTTAAAAATGTGGGTTTGTTGTTGTTTTATTATGTTTTGGAGGACACTAGCATGTAGCCGATGTGAATTCTTCTGCTTTTGTCTCAAAGCCAGAAACGTTATTTTGCTGTAGCGCTGATTTTGTGTTATTTGGATTGTGGCGGATCCCAGAAGTTGATTTAATACTGCTTTTATCCTCATGAACAAAAATAGCGGTAATATACATGAGGATTTAAAGGTAATCTGAAATACCATTACTTTATTTAACCAGACAGAAATATATACTCTAATTGTTATGGATTCAAAGCTTTCAGGTAGGTCTACTTTGAAAATCGTAATGACAGTTGGTTATGAGAAAATATTTTCCTGTACTATGACCACAGATGTAATTAAACTACCACAGGCAAAGAAATGGTGGGAAATGACAGCCGATGACCAATTACAGCCACCTTGCCCAACATCCCGGTCAATGTATAGATAGTTAGAGTATTTCATTAAGTATCAAGCACATCATCCTAAAATCAAAACAAATGGGCCTGTCAAAGCTTGCAGATAAAGCCTAGGAAGAAAAGAGGGAGAGAGAGCCTCTCTCTCAAATCTATTTTTAATAAGTGTTAGGGGAAGGGCAAGCTTGGAGCATTGGGACTGAAGCTCCACTCTTGCTAGTTAAAGCCCCACAAGACTGAGGCAGCAAAGAACCTCTCCTCTTTAACCAAGCTACTGTAAAGACCAGTGGTTAAAAGTGTGTGTGTGTGTGTGTGTGTGTGAGCCCAGCAGTCCAGTTGTTTGAAGTCTGTAGTTGTGAAGTATAGCACAAATTTAGTGGGAAATGCACATATTATTTGACTTAATATAATGATTAGTAAGAAAACACTGAATAATTCTGGAACTTAATAGTTTTTTATTGAGTGAGTGAGTGAGTTAAATAAATCATTCACTCAACTGATCCATTAACAACTGATTCATTTAAAACACAGATTCAATCAGAAATATAAGTATGAGTAAGTCAGTGAATCATTCACTCAACTGATTTGTTCAAAAAAACGTATTTGGCAATGCCACTGTGTGTTGCTGCTCAGTGGTTCTGCTTTGGCTTTTTAGACCTATTTTCATTGGTCACGAAAACATAATCAACAGTGTTTTTTTTTTCCTAATATGTGACATAAATAACTCTTTGTATCTTAAATTGTTGTATAAAAGCAACATCGCATTAGTCAAATAATTTTGCTTGTGTGGCATTGCCTAAAATGGCATATCATAATTTCATTGGTTTAACAGGTATAAGCATTAGATGCTGCAATACTGACATTGTCAGTTGCTTCATGAATTTAATCTTATGCAGACTGAGATGAAGCCACCTGTAATTAGTTTGTCCTCTGAAAATTCAGTGCTTGATTCATCTAATATGGTTGAAATTCCCTCAGGTTATGTTAGATGACTATCTGACCTCCCAGATATGTTCATCTTCTATTTTGGCTTCGATCCTAATAAGCTTTAAATGGCATAACCGAGTCAGGATGTTTCTGTCAAGCTGAGCTATCCTATTTACTTCTATATTACACACCCCACACGGAGAGTGAAGATGTATCTGCTCAAAGTCAATGGCAGGCCTACGGGTCTCTCAGCTACTGCACTATCCCGAGCCAATTTCCTACAGTCTTCTCTGGACTGCATTAAACAGCATGGCAATGAGAGATGAGGTGAGGAGTTCAAGGTTTATCAGTTTGCAGCACACTGTAATTTTAGCCTGTATACTGTACGGAGGAAATCAACCTGCATTATTATGAAATCACCAAGATATGGCACTAGCTTTCGGGGGCTTATGTTTTTATTTATGTATTTGCCACTTTACCTTATCCAGCATTTTTCCCATCTGTAACTGTTAACTCTGCAGATTTGGAAGTCAAAACGCTGCACAGAGCAGCTCGCGAACACACACCGAGATTACAGAATGAATATGGATTAAAAGATGCGTCCGGGATGCTCTGACCTCGCATGTAATGACGGTTGTGAAAATACAGTCCCACCCCTAACCTGACTAGTCCATAGATATAATCTCTATCATGTGTCAGTAATAATACCTGCCAACAATGACGTAGGAATGAGCCAGAAAGTCTGGGGAGATGCATTACAAAGTATGACATGAATGTGTATTTTATTTGATGCTGCATTTTTCAGTTATACAGTGCATCTGAAATCTCAGAAATGCTTTCTGAGTAGTGACTACGTTTAATAAGTAATACATTTTATGACTAAAATTGCATGCTGTCTCTGTAGTTACTATATTTGACATCCGAAATCACGTGCTTAGTTTTATAAGGAACAAACCTCATGAACGGAATCACATACTTTCTGAAAAGCTACTACATTTTGTCTGGAACGATTTTCGTGACTGAAATTGTAAACTTTTCATTTGTAAACAAACTTTTTTACCGAAACATGTAGTTTCAGAGTAGCTACTAATGAAGAAACAACTCTAAAATAGCAGACTGTTTGTATGGGTATAGGTTAATTTGCACTGTTAAAAATTAGCAAAATTTTAACGGTAAAATCTGTGAAAATGCTACGGTAAAAAACTGTTAAATGGTTATTGGTAAATTCCTGTAAAATTTACAGGTTACAACCATAAACTCACATTACCAGAATTCCCTGCATTGCGTTTCAAATTTAGTTTGATGTTTTTTCTTTGAAACAACTGTTGCTTCTTAGTATTTTTTTTTTTTTTTTTTTCATAAAAACATGCACCACTTATGAATATCATCATTTGTACAGTCATTACTGATTACTTGATTCATTTTTTTGCTGTTTCAAAAATGATGACCGTTTCCAAACAGGTTTTTTGGTCAGACTGATAAAAGGAAGGTAATTAGAAAATTGTTTTCAGGTTGGCCAGCGTATGCTTACAGTACCATGCTGTCTTTCCCCATCATTTATCAGTTATCAGTCTCGCTCACTCACCTCTCATCCTCTGTATCAGCTTCGCTTTGCTCCTTGAAGAATCCCAGAAGGCCCGAGCGACCTCTTCACACTGTCGCTTTTATGAGTGATGTTCAGACCCATGCCTGTTTCCTTTTACCCTCTTAATGAAGTTTGTTGTCCCATGCCTGTAGTCTATTGCGTCCTCCGAAAAGAAAGAAAGGACAGGTTAATGGTTTGAGTGCACTACAACATGTGGCTACCTCATTAGCCACTCGAAAATACAGCGGTCGAGGGGCTTGTGTGGAAAAGTGTGTTTGTGGTTGGATATATTAAATGGGTATCAACCATGTGAAGCTTATGAATCACTGTCCATCTGCCAATGAGAAAATAATTAAGAAGCCGGTTGGGTAACTGTGTTATGTACCAACCGATTGCTACTGTATAAGAGAAAGCAGCTGTTTGTGTATATGTAATAGAAACGGTCATAAATGTAATGAAACAAAACGTAATCCATATCATAACCGGCCCCAAAGAGCCCAGCGAATGGCATTATGGAGGCAGACAGTATAAATAGCCCTGCAATATTGTAAATGTTTATATACTACAGCTCGCGTGGACGTCGTGCTGCGGTCTGGAGATTTATGGGCGCCGCTGTAATACATTGAAGCCGACACAAGGTAGCAGGTCATATTTCACGTGTGTTATCATATCGAGTGTAAATTTGCCGTGAAGTATATGGTGGAGATAAAATATTTTAAGCCATTTCTTCTACTGTTTCCTCCCCCGCGTCCTCATACAAGACAGAATATTAGCATCGAGACTCCTACACACGAGAGGTTTTTATATGCGCGCGGTCAGTTATAATATGTTCAAGGTTTCCCGTCGCTTCTAAGCCCGAGCGACGCGTCAACCAGGGACAAACTCATTTCGGCTACACCTTCAGAATTTTCTAAACGCTGCATTTTAAACAACCACGTCTTATACCTCCCTCACTTTTCTGAATAGAAGCACTGCTAGGTGCTTACAGGAGAGCCATAAGCCATCGGAGAGCGCTATTAGAGCGCGCAGATAACTTTTCCACGTTTTAACACCGTTTGTGATCGAATGGTGACATGGAAAATGTGTTGGCCATTTGCTTGAAGTCTCCCTGTGATTTATACACGCTGTCTGAAGGCCATCTCTGCAGCCGGCTGTTTTTATTTTATGTGTTGACCTAGCAGTTAACTGCAGGCAAAACCGGAATTCCGCAAATGTATTTAGATTACGCTATGCGGCGTTTCGCTTCAATTAGGCCGAGTTACTGCTCCGAGGATTTACTGCATCTTTCAAGTCAAATACTTGCTTAACAGTTTAACCTTTTATATGTTAAATTAATTCTTCTTCTTATTATTATTTATTCATTTTAATATTATTGTTAAATAATAAAACATTTTTGGTCTTATTTTGCTAAATGTTAATATATATATATATATATATATTTTTTGTTGTTGTTATTACTATTTTAATCAAATAGTATGATTTTAATCACAACATAACAGTAATTATTTTTCAGGTTTGATTTATTTTTCAAAGACAGTTTAGGCTTAGATATATAACTCAAAATACTGTCAACTAAACAATTTGAACACATATTTAGTATTATTTAAATGTTTAAGTAATTACATTAAACATTTGCATATTTCTAAATTATATATAATTTGAAAATAATAAAATCAGCAAACAGCAAATATGTGGGCCAGTATATATATATATATATATATATATATATATATATAAACCAACATAGTCTCACGACCAATTTGTACGTATTTGTACGAGGTGCCAAATTTGTGCTAATTCGCACTAATTCGTACGAGTGAGGTCGTATTTTGTACAATTTGTCTAAAATCCTGTGATGGGTAGCTTTAGGGGCGAGGTTAGGTTTAGATAATTCGTACAAATTCATACGAATTGGCAACTCGTAAAATACGTACGATTTAGAAGAAATCGTATGAATTCGTAGGAGTGAGGTCGTACAAATTTGTACGAATTAGTCACTTTGTAAAATATGTACGAATTGCTGTGAGATCTGGTTGATATAAACCTAGGTTATTGTAACCTTTATAAAACCAAATTAGATGTAATTATATAGTTAATAGATATTTCTATACAAAATTTAAAACATTCCCCCCTTTTTGTATTTGGACCTTGGAATTAAACTTTATCATTAAAGTATTCTAAGAAAAAAAACCTTGTGACAAAATCATTTGTGACAACTAGCCCCTATATATATAATACAATGCCATTTACGTTTACATGAAGGAACAAGTATTTGCTCAACTTTCTGATAAACTCAATGAACAGGCCTGTTTGGTGGCATAAACAAACTCTTTGCAATGTTTTGTGTGCCAAAGTTACATAAACGGTTTAGGTTTATGTAACTCTGGCTCACAATCTTATGGAAATAAAGTTGTTGACTCCTTTCTTACTTCCCTTGATCAAATTTTGATGCCCGTCTGTTTGATAGAAACTGCCAAACGTCTGTGGCTGTATGTAGATTAATCTATTTGGCCAAACCCGTGGTGAACTAATCCGAGGCTGATTGTTTCAGATTAACTCACGGGAGGTAAAACTCCTAGAACGCGTCTCAAGTTTGACAGCAGCCAAAAGACCTCGAAGGCCCCGATCATCGCTGCCAGATCGAGGTCCCAGCGGATACGTATCCTCCGTTAGTGTTCGTACAAAACAAGATATGTTAGATATAATGAATTGGATCAAAATCCACCGGGTTTGTTCGGTAGGTTAATTACTTTAACCCTCTCTGTCTGTTTGTTGAGGTTGTGTTTTGTTACACGCGGTAATTGTTGTGTTGTTTTTAATTAGTGTTCGGGGCCACGCGCCGCTTTCAAAGACTCGATTCTGGTCTGCCAAGTGGAAATGGCAGCAAAATCTATCTCAGCCCATCCTATCTGTCTGCATCACTTATCTGCACGGTAAACCCGAACACTTTTTTCTCGGTTTGCTCAGTCTGCGGTTGAATAATCGCCCACCCGGTAATTCTCTGTTAATGTGTTTGTTCATTCGTATGTTGCTTTTTATCAAGATGCTAATATTGTTCATCATTTCTCCTTATCACCGCCTCAGACAATGGAATTTACACTGCGCCCCCGACAGCAGATTTAGAAATGACCCTCCGCTTTTTGCCAACCCCGTTTAGGCGTGATTGACAGCCAGTCGTCATGGCAACTTCCACAGGCTCTCTTTCCTGCGCGAATGCAAAAGAGAGCGCCAAAAGTGATGATTCACTATCGTCCGGCTCTCTCAGGACAGTGATTTACAAACTCGAGCGCTCACCTCCCGCACTCATCCCCGCTTATCGGAGGCTGCAGGATCTCCTCCAGCGACACCGTTTGCATGTTTAGAGAGCCTCCGCCGCTGCTTTTTGTGTACAAAACAACAACTGGGATCCACAATGTGAAAACGCGATTCCAGTTTAGGGGTTAGTGGAAGATCAGTGGCCTTAGGATAATAACCTGTACTTAGTATAGCATTCATATCTTTTATTCAGAATGAGCAGTAAATATTAATTAATTTATTTATTTTGTGAAATACATAGTTTTGTAGTTTAGATGTGCTTCAGGTGTTCTGTTTCGGGGCCTGTACTAGGGTTTACAAACACAGGGCTGAAAACAGAACAAGTGGAAGGAGATTTATTTTGATTATTTTATACAATTAAAAACATTCAGAAATTTTTAAATATTAAAAATTAAATACTTAGAATCATCATTAAAATAAAGTCTAACAATGATTAGATGACTAGATATTTTTATATAGAGGCTATTTTAAATGTCTTTTGACATTTCAGTAAATTTTGATTTTGACTTTATGCATGTACATATATTTCAGATTTAATAATTACACACGTGTGTATATGTGTGTTTAAATTTTTTTTTAAATGTTACTACTTTTTATTCGATTTCAAAATACATGAATTACATGCAAATGATACATAAAATGTATAATTAAAGACTGCATTTGCATTTAATTTTTACATAATACTATAAATGTAATTTTTCAATAGTCATGAAAATTCAAAAGTTTACATATGCTATATACAGTATATACGTGTGTGTGTGTGTGTGTGTGTATGTGTGGGCATATATACTGTGTATATATATACAGTGTATATATATATATATATATATATATACACATATACAGTACATACATACATACACACATACATATATACATATATGTGTGTGTTTTTATATATACATGTTATTGTAAACACTACGCACACATATTTAATCACAGATGATGTATTTGACAGCACTATTTTATATAGTATACATTATATAATATAAAACATAGTATAGGCACAACCATATATGAAGTAAAATGAATATAAATTAAAACAATGTAGAGATATATTTAAAAAAAAAAAATCATTAAAGAACAAAAATATGATAAAATTGTTAAAATTAAGACTAAAGGTAAACTAAACTTAAAAAGAAAACTATAGATAGATAGATATCAATCTTTTTCAAAGCTAATTACAGCTAAGCTAAAAAGTTTGTACTCCCCCAGGCTGTTCTATCCTCTCTACTTAATATATGAGATATTTACAAGTAAACACCCGGCTCTAGTCAAGACCTAATAGCTTTGCAGTCTAGCTGCGTCTCTCCTGTAATAAAGATAACAAATATCAGTCATGATATTAAACAAATAAGAATTTTCTCTCAGTCATATCACAAGGACATAAATTCCCTTAGACGTGGAGCTAGCAATCTTGTTCTCCCCTTGTCGTTGTGCGGCTTAATTTGTGATGTATTAAACAAAACTCTTTCCAGCCGCTGAAGTTGATGAAGCTTGATAGGAGTCATTTTTTGAGGCAGCATCACAGCTGGTGGGGCCGGACCCCGGTATGAAGGACACGGGGGAGTAAAGTATGCAAATATCAAGAGCGCCAATCAATTAAACGTGCGATGAGAAGCACCTTAATGGCACTGTAGTGATTGAACAGTCTATCAATGTGCACATTATATTTCATATAAATAAGATACTGTACAGCATGTGTTCTAGTCCGATGCCTTTTAATGAATCTGTTGTGGTCATGCTGTCGATAAAGTCACTTTGCTCGCTTATTTATGGACTGCAACTGCATTATTGACTGCAGTCGATTCTCATAAGCTTCCATCGTCTGAGTAAACAGAAAAAGGTGAATAATGCAAGATTGTGATGCTATTTCGTACGTTCCTTCATATACAATGTAATGCGGCCTGTATTGTTTTCCAATATTTTCTAAACGGATTGTGTGCGATTTAGAAAGAAATGTGTGTGTGCGCTTTTCCTTTCTCTAAATGTGTAATGTCAGTAACGGCGTCTGTTTTTATTTTCTTACGGCGGCCCTGTGGTGATGCTTTATCCCTCATCCCTGTCAGAAAGAGTGATGAAAACATTCTCCGGCTGATTTATTTTATAAATCGCTCGGAGGTTCTCAAAACTTTTGCACCTTATTGAATCATGGAAAAACAGGAGTACGGCTAAAGTGCTAAATAAAATATATGAAGATTTAGAGGAAAACGCATTAAAGGATGATTTCAGCCAAAAAGCTCAATTCTGTCATTTATTCGCTTTACGGTTTAAAACCCGCATCAAGCAAAAAGAGAGCTTGTGAAGAATGCTAGTTGCTGTGTTCCATGCAATGACAGGATGACGCATTCCAAATAAATACACGTAAGAGCACACTATTTTAAGTTTTCTGGAGTTTCACGTGTGTAAGAATCATGATCAAAGTTTGTAAGTTCAACTTAATTAAACTGAAACAATCTGATTTGGGAACGAAATATTCCCGAACTAAAGGTCTAGCTCAAAATAAAGATTTGTTTTTAACTGAGACAGTTTTGTGATTCAATAAAAAATATTTTACTCACTAGAACGATTTGTTCATTGAACGCTTAAAATCATTTAGATCAGTTTTGTGATTCAGTTTAATAAAATGATTCAAAAGAATCATTTACTTATTGGACAGAAGGTATTTAGGTAAATTTGAATCATACTTGGCTTATCATTTAGAGCATTTTACTAAATTTAATGGGAAGGTTTGACGCATTCACAGTAAATATTTGATTTAATTGATGTATTCACAGATAATTTTGTGATTAAATGATAATATATGAATGATGATTTCAGACATTCTTACTTTTCTTTTTATTTGCTCTTTAGCAGTTGTATCGACCGCATTTATGATACTTTTACGGTGCAGTTTGAAAGAGATTGAAATCTCCAGTTTTCAGTTATTGTGCACGTGTGAAAAAAACAAAGGTTCCCTGTTTAGTCTTACAAAGATAGTCTTTTGTTTTCTGTAAAAAATACTAAAGTAAAAAAAAAAATTTTATATCCCCTCCATTGTCTCCGCTCTACCTTCTGGTTTACAGTGTTTGTTACAGTTACAACCTTTCCGCCCATAAGTATTATTCCATCCAGCTGTCAGCCGCCGGGACAGCCGCAAGGGTGTATTTTAAAGCATGCTACCACAGCAGCGCTCGTGGCATAAATATTGAGCTAAAGCACACGCGGTATTACATTCATACAGGTCAGCTTCATACATTAATCCATCCTGGACAGAGTCCCATCACCCGTTTCCCTGAGCTGAGACATCACAAGAAGCACGGCAAGACCTCAAGGCCACATCTATGCGATTTCGTCCAGGAACGTTACCAGCCCACCTCCG
Organism: Enteromius trimaculatus; assembly: GCA_032361065.1. NCBI lineage: Eukaryota > Metazoa > Chordata > Actinopteri > Cypriniformes > Cyprinidae > Enteromius > Enteromius trimaculatus. The sequence continues at coordinate 6,770,253 of JAUMHP010000079.1, read as the reverse complement.
GATCGCGAGATCCCCCTGAGGCGTTGTCGAAGGCCCATCCTGCCCTTTTATTTTCCAGTTCAGGGCCTTCTTTTTTTGCAGATAAATGCTCTCCGATGTAACGTGACAGATGTCACAATGCATCGCCTCTGTTTTGATACATACCCTCTGATCCTGCCACAAACGATAAAGAGCGCACAGAGCCCAGACAACGTGCTGACACTCGTGATTATTTTAGAGCGCGTCACGATCACGGCGAGACACGGAGACGGTCGGGTTGCAGAGCAAATCAAAGAATATCAATACGTGCGGGTCGGAGTCATCCAAAGGCTGAGAGGGCTCAATAGATACATCCATCCCATCGACGCATATTCAAAAAGATCAATGCAATGATAAGGTTGTAGGTTTAGTTGGATCACACTGCTGAAGCTCAATCTGATTTGGAGTTTTTTTTTTCCCCCAAGAAAGTTAAGAACCACACAACCATTTTGTTAGATCATTTAGGAGATGTTGGCTATTTATGAAGTGTCGTTTTAGAGTAGTGGAAAGAAAATAGCCCTAATACACTTTAATTGTACTTTATCTGCACTTTATCGGTTTGCTTCTATGGATTTTATTTACAATGCAGCTGGAATCTCCAATTCAACAGCACTTTAATACACTAACCTTTACCGTTTTATTATGTATGCTTGAAGGTGTAAACTGAAGTATTTGTACAAACATATATAATCTGCATGATTTTATAAAGAAAAACCGAGAGAATAAGCTAATTTCATCAAGAAAAAACTGCTAAGAGTTTTTATGGAGTGATAAAAAAGAAATTCAGTTGTCTTGGGGGTAATAAATGTTGAAACTGTTGACAAAATGAAGCAAGATTTTTGAAACTGGGTTTATCTAGTGTCCAGATTTCTGCATGTAAGGTCAAAAAAAACCTTTCATTGTCTTATATGCATTTATTTTTTACCTTACTTTCTCAACGACTCCCAAACGATTTGCTCGGCGATTAATTTTTTTGTGTGACGCTATTATGTTGTGATTGGTTTAAATTAAATTTCAACAAGCCTGCAATGCCTGATTAAGTGCTGCTTTGTGTACAGCGTTACCAGGGAAACAGCTATTTTACCCTGCCAATATTGCCACCTAGTGGCAAAGAATGAAAGTACATTTTCATTCAGACCAATGCAAAAAAACAACAAGTGGGCAGGCAATACGTTAATGTTTTTTTATGCTGATATCAACATGAAACGGTGGGGGATTCGTTTTAAAAATGATTTGTTTCAATGATTTAGAGTCGATTCTTTCTTTTGAGTGAGAATAACTTTATACATGGTGCACTTTCAGATTTAAAACTTTGCGGGATGTTTTCATTCACTTGTGTAT
>JAUMHP010000079.1:6700584-6737320 GCA_032361065.1 Enteromius trimaculatus | reverse complement strand
CAGCTGGACTCAAATGAAGGTGTAGAACCATCTCAAGGATGATCAGAAGAAATGGACAGCACCTGAGTTAAATATATTGAGTGTCACATCAAAGGGTCTGAATACTTCGGACCATGTAATATTTCAGTTTTTATTTTTTGATAAATCTGCAAAAATGTCAACATCAACTGTTTTTCTTTGAACTTAAATGATTTTAGCATATGGCTGCAATATAACAAAGAGTGAAACATTTAAGGGGGCCTGAATACTTTTCGTACCCACTGTACATCCGAAAAATATCACATCTTGGACTTTTTTTCCCATTAGTAAAATAAGTACATGGTATTTACAGAAGGAATATTTGATGTCACATTAGCATAACAACATGTGTGCCATTGCATGTGACTCCAGCATCCGGAGTAACCTAGAAACCTGGACGTCGTCATCGAGAGGTAAATGCGGTGCAGGCAGCATTTAGGAGTGCAACAGAGGGGTTAAGAGCGCTTGCTGAAAACAATGGCGCGGCCGCTCTATTAACAGATGTAAAGCACTTAAGCGCGATGGTGCGTACACACTCAGCCAGATGGCGCCCTCTATTAGAGGATGTATCGCTACCATGATGCATGGTGATGTTTTCCCCTACTTTGTTTCTTTTTTTATAAGAGTAATGCTCAGCAGGTGCAAGCTCTTGAGCTACAAAGAGCTTCAAGTCGACGGCATGACAGTCTAATTGTCAGTGGCGGGATTAAATGGCTTGAAACTGTGCAGCCAAACCGGTTGCGTTATTCGTCTCGGCCCTGAAGTTCGTACCCTGACACTGGCTTGATGGCTTTCGCAAAAGCCCCCCGTCCTGCTTTTTTTCCTGTTTAAATGGAGATGTGTCACAGATAGATGAGAGGCTGCTCTTTGGTTAAGCATATGTCGGATGTTTCTGTTGTGTTTAAAGCCCCGGACGAAGTTAATGAGGTGTCAGGTGCAGTATTTGCGAGCCATCCGAGAGGCGCGGAACATGATGGGGACGGTTGACTTCACCTTGTGTGCCGTCAGGGTCATAAAACCCATTGACTTTGTTCTCAGTCTCACGGGGGCCGCGAAATAGAGATTGCGCTCGTATGAAAGCCTGAACGCATTTCAAACGGAGCAGCTGCACAGGTTGTGTCGCATACCGGTGCCCTCAAAGATGCTAGTTTTAGAAAGACACTGGTTGTAAAACGCATATTTTGTTTTGTTAAGTGCTCGAAATACATGTTTGGAGGCCTAGCTGCATTCATGTCTCTTTAAAATGTTGTTAAAAGTAATGACTTAAAAATAGTTGAACACTAAGCCTCGCTGTTGCATTACTGCAGCATTCAGAATATAATATAATAGTCTCATATTCATGCTGATTTATATTTCTTTTGGTTTGCTGCCATTTTTCTGTCTCCAAACTTAGATGTGAAATGGTCCCCAATGGTGTCAGTAGGCAGAGATTGTGTTTTGTGGCATGCTGGGAGATTGAATTTGTAAATTATTTCATGCCAGACATGTTGCTATGACACATTTTAGATTGTGTTCTGCTGTAAAAGGAAGTTTTATCCACAGGCTATTTAGTGAAAAATAAATATTTAATAGCTCAAAACAAATATATAATGTTGTTACAGTTGTTCTCTGTGATTAAAGTAATAGTTTGCTTAAAATTTTAATTAATGTAATAATTTTACCAAATTAATGTATATAAATATAAGTGGTTTTTTTATTGTATAATGTAACTATTTTCAATATATATATATATATATGTATGTATGTATGTGTGTGTATTTATGTATTACATAATAAATATACATAGTACATATATTATGTAAACAAAAACTTTTATTTTGGATGCAAATCGTTTGACAGCACTAATAAATATATTTAATTAAACAAGCACAAAAGAAATCTGGAGAACACAAAATCAGACGTTTAGCAGAATGTTCACTCTGCTCTTTTAAATACAATGGAAGTGAATGGAGACGTTGTTAAGTTCCAAAAATGACCACATAATCGCTATGATTTTGTTTTTGATGGAAGTAAGAAAGTAATACAAGTCTGTAAAGAACTGTGAAAGAATGTGAGTGAAACATGACTAAGTTTGCATTAAGAGTGAATTGTGATAGTTGTCAGACAATGTAGTAAAACCAAATTGGGTTAAATTGCAATAAAAGTATTCATAACTGCATTTGTGGACTGGGATAAAGAATCTCATGTGCTTTACATTATATACATAGCAAGCCACTTTATGAATTCAAGTGTAAATAAACATAAGCCAGGCTCTGTATTAAAATATGGATGTGATGGGAGTTAGTTATTGTGATTGGTTTGGCTGCAGTGCTAACCGATACTGTTCCAGCGCTCCTTGTTGATTTCAGTGTATAATTTGCATAATAAATCCTTTTGGTGCATATGGTAAGCTGTTCCTCAATGTAGTCACCATCGGGTGCAAATCAGCATGATGCACCGAGGGCAGATTGCAGTAATGTAAATCCAATTACACTTCCCCCTTGAAATAACAGTGTTTGCAGAATACTCAACATCTCGTAGTGCTCAACATACTAACAGGGTTGACAGATAAAAGATTTGTTTAATAACAGATGGATTCACTCTGGACTTTTGGAATTGGATGCCAAGATATACTCCATCTGGAACAAATTGCTGTGATATGGACCCCACCGAACCACAAAGAGAAGGATGATACAGCACATACTTGGATCTACACTAAGAACTGCCTGTTGACTCTTTTGATCTGTGAATTGCATGTCATAAGCCGGTACAGGACCACTGAAAAATGTTTACACTCTAGTAAACTGACATGTTATTTCATTTTCACTACACAGTTTGTGAACATTAGCTCTTAAACCAGTAACACTTTATTTTGATAGTCCACTTTAGACATTCTACTATAAGTAACTGGCAGTCATTAGAGTATTAGTAGACTATCTGCTTATATCTTCTAACACTGTATTTTGATGGGTCCACAACACACTGACTATGAGAAACTTTGCAAGTATATGTCAACTTATTCTACTAACCCTAAACCTACCCTAACAGTCTACTCTGAGAGTTAGTAGACAAATGAATAAGAATTAGTTGACATGTATTTATAAAGTTACTTATAGTAAGTATAGTACACTGTCTAAAGTGAACTATCGAAATAAAGTGTAACCTTTAAACCTAGTCATTATGTACAATTTTCATATAGAGCACTATATGCCATTATATGGTCCATTGCCAGCATAAACCAACAAAGGACCAGCAAAAAACAGCAAAGAACCAGCATAAACCAGCTTAAACCAGCATCTCAACTCTGATAAAGTGCCTGACAGTTGAGCAACATGATAACATCCAGCCCAGTCTCACAGCAATTTGTACATATTTTACGAGGTGTCTAATTCATACGACCTCATTCATACGAATTTATAAGATTTTTGCTAAATCATGCGTATTTTACGAGTTACCAATTCGTATTAATTTGTACGAATGACTTACACCTAACCCCGCCCCTAAACCTACCAGTCACTGGGCTTTAGACAAATCAAACAAAATTGTACAAGTGTATTTCTACGAATTTGCATGATTTTTTACCTCGTACAAATACATACGATTTGGTTGTGAGACTGTGTTGTAACATCAAGCTCTACTGAAAAAACACATTATTTATGCGCATATTTATGCGCATGATGTCATCATTTCGCAAATTTGTGTTTTAGTAGTTTACGCAAAGGTAAACAAATGGTATTATTTTCAAAAGCTTGCGCTTTTGAACCAGTTTTTAAAGTTATACTAAAAGCATTTTCAGGCATGTAGATGAATGGCCAAAATGCATAAAAACAAATGTATGCAGTGCTTGGTTGAAAGTGTTGTCATGTAAATGCTCCTAAAAGATATTAGAATAAAGAGGTTTAGGAGGATGCTAGGAGAAACATAACTGAATCGGTAGCTCTTGAAAAAAACACATTTAAAGAAAGAGAGAGTAGATGTAACTTAAATTGTCATGTTAGCTTAGCCACATGCTAACGTCAAACTTTAGAAATCAAGTGACAACAAATGCTACTGGTTCCTAAAAACAAGGTACAATATATCAGAATATAGAGGTTTGGAGTAAAATAGGAAATGTCCAAAAGGAAACATTAAATTTATCATTTTCAGAACTTAGTTAAATATTAATTTCATACAGTACCAAAAGTAAAAGTAAAAATAGCTTAATCTACTTCAAATTGTTATCATTAGCATCATGCTAATGAAATCTGTTATACAATTATACAGAATGCGAAAAAACACAGGGCCGTGAAATTAAAAATGTCTAGAGGCTCGTTTTTTGTTAAATAAACTTCTTCTAACTTGAGAGTCTTGTTTTTAGAACGGAGTCTATATGCGCAGAACACGTCTATCCAGCGTACCCTGAGATAGACAGAAAAACAGTGTGGTTGAATGTAAAAAAAAACTGTGTTTCGTATGAACTCCCCTCTTTTTCCCAGCTACACTGTGTACCCTGAGTCATATCATTTGTCTTGTCTTACTAGTTTTTTTTTATGCCTACTGAAGTCTTATTCCTCAACCAGAACATGATCTGAGTTTCCGTGACTAGCTCAGTCTGTTTCCTAACCTTCCTGCGGGCTGGATCCTCCCCTCAGCATTCAGCTTTTCCAAACTGTCACATCACAATGATAGATTCTCAACATTATAACAGCGCGCAGCTGCCGCTCGGCCCCGCACGTGTGGTCGGTTCGGCTGAGGCTGCCTGTCGGACATCCCCGAACGCGCCCGGTCTCCTGGGCTCCTGGAAGAATGGGGCAGAGGCGTCAACTAATTCATCAATGTGCCGTGTGGGAAGCAAACAATCGCGAAAAAGCTTAGGAACAGGAAATGGCACAAACGAGAGTAAAGAGCTCTCCTCGGCCCACTGGAATTCCCCCAGGTTACAGCAGTGGGAGGCTTGAGTACAGTTTTGGGAACCTTTACGTTCGATACGAGTCTGGTTCACGCTCCGTCATGCTGTGAGTGAAGCTAGTGGACGTACAGCAGCCTGTTTGAATCCGTCGGCTCGGTCATATTTCTATGAAGACTTTTCTATAGGTTCTTTGCCACATTGTAATTGAGGGTTTCCATGACGACCGTCCTCTATGTCCAGCATTGTTCCCGGGTACAGATTGAAACGGTATCCTATGGGAACTGTTTTCTAGTTTGTACCGATGCACAGCTCTGAAATAGTCAAGGCTTGGGATCAAACACGGACGTATGCTAGCAAGGGCCTACTAAACAATTATTTTGCAGATGGTCGCAAAATGTTTGCGTGCGTATTTAATTGTTGTCATTTTAATGATTTAAATGCCTGACCGATCAGCAGTTCATCTACATTTATCTCTATGCCATACCATTTCTAGTAGGTTAAAACAGTATTATATAATGTAATGATTGTTAATGACTTTTTAAAGAGTTATTATGTTAATAATGAAACTTATATTAGATTAAATATTACATTAAATGAAATTAAATATTACATAAGTAGTATATACTGTATATAGTGCTGTATCTTTACTCTTATATATAAATATTTCAAATGTAACCTATTAATGTATTAATAAAAAATGAAACTAAACGTAATGAATAAATAATATAGTACATCATTTATATTAACAATAGCGGTAAGGTTGAATGCCAATGAAGCTCGTCAGCATGTAGAGGTATATAAGCATTAGCTAACAATGAGATGTTGGCAGTTTTTCTGTGGTAATCGGTGACATTTAGCTAGTTATCAACAGCATCCTCTATATCTGTATACATATAACTTTCCTATGTTTATATGTGTAATTGCAGACTTTTTGCATACTGTGTTTGGGAACTGTACTAATGTACAATGTGCTGTCTGTGTTTGTTTTCCTGGCTCAGCAGGCCTCAGCTCACCGCCTGCCAACATCACCACATCAGCCGTCCCCAGCATTGTCACTCCTATCGTCAACGGCTTTACCAGCATCCCTCACCAGCCGAACGGACACCCAGCGGTCGAGGCCGTGTACACCAATGGACTGCCCCCTTACTCCACCCAAAGCCCTACAGCTGCAGACACCCTACAACAGGCCTTTACCGGGGTGCAGCAATATACAGGTTTGCTACCTCCATGAGCCTTCTCTTTCTCTTTCTCTCCATCTATCTCTCACTCTCTTCATATATATCTGAAACCACATGAAACTATTCTATTTTTGTGCTGCTTACTTAAAATGGATGGCTGTTTTTGACCGACCATGCGTCAGTTTGTCTTTTTCCCCCATTCTTTGGCGTAGCCTTGTTCAATGCTGTATCACATAAATCCACGCTGCGTTCTCACACAAATTTCTCTTTGCACGTACAGCCATCTACCCAGCGACCACACTGACCCCTATTGGCCAAAGCTTGCCACAGCCACCGCAAGTCATTCAACAGCAGCAGCAGAGAGAAGGTGAGGGTGAGAGATTTTTCATTTGTTTTGGCATAAGGATCAATACTACATGCAAGATGATGAGGAATAGCTCATTATACTGAAATAATTGCAAACTGCATCTTCCATTAAAGGAATGGTTAATGCAAACAATGAAAATTTGCTAAAATGTACTCACTCGCAGGCATATCCAACATGTACATGAGTTTGTTTCATGATTCGAACAGATTTGGAGAAACTTAAAAAAAGCATTACATCACTTTCTCACCACCTGGACCCTCTGCAGTGAATGGGTGCCGTCAGAATAAAAGTCCAAACATCTGTATCACAAGTAATCCACTCAACTCCAGATGTTACTTGATGGAGTAGTGTCCTGTGGTTTACTTGTGGATTATTGTGTTGCTTTTATCAGCTGACGGTTTTCTGACGGCACCCATTCACTGCAGCGAATCCAATCAAACCTGTTCTGAAACAAATTCATCTACTGTACATCTTGAATTAACTGAGAGTGAGTACATTTTCACTGAGAGAATTATTCCTTTATAGTGAGCGTGAAATCAAAAAATCAGCCCACAAAAATTGTGTTTGTCTTCATAATCTTTAATCCAAATCTGAATTTAAATACGAAATCTCATATTAAAATATTTCTGATTTCTCTGTGCCTTATTTCGAGTAGAGACTCTACAGTGAGTAACAACGTTTTTCCGTTGCAGGACCAGAGGGCTGCAACCTCTTTATCTACCATCTACCACAGGAATTCGGCGACAATGAACTCATGCAGATGTTTCTCCCATTCGGTACAGTCATCTCCTCCAAGGTCTTCATGGACAGAGCCACCAACCAGAGCAAATGTTTTGGTGAGACAAATCAACATGCGTGTTAATTTCTGCGTTAGATGGCAATTATCTCAAAATGGCTGAATATGGCGAGCCTGATTCCAGCATCAATGCTAAACTTAAAGTTCACCCAAAAATGAAAATTACGCATATGTCCTACATTATCTATTGGAGCGGTCACATGAAGTGAGAGAAAGGTTTATTTCTTTTGAATTATGAATATTTTTCATAGAAAAGTGCACAGATTCATTATAGGAGGCCTTTATTGGTGTGCGCCCTGAAGCCGTGTGAGGCACATTTTATTATGAATGCGCTCGCAAGTATTCGACGTCTTTTGGACTGCTGAACAAAAAGACCTGCCCACTGCAATGATAAAGCTTGGAATAGCCAGGACAATTTTTAAATTTGTCAAATAGATAAAGTCATAAAGACCTAGGATGCCTCAAGGGTGAGTAAATCACAGACTGCTTTTCATTTTTGGGTTAACTAACCCTCAGTAAAAAGTCACCCCAAAAGCTGTAAAAATATTGGATTACTCCAGAACAAGTATTGCATAAGTGAATTAAGTAATGTTTCCGCACACAGCCCGTCCTAAAACAACCAGTAATCGGTCTCTGTCCGTTTCACATTGTAAACTCCATTCTGTATTCTATGTCAAGTCACAAACCAAAGCGCTGCCTTTAAAAAACCCCTGAGCCAGAAAAAAGTCCTAAGTGAAGCAAAAAGGCCCATTATGGATCAACATCTGTTCCCGCTCCAGGGGGAGACATTTCCCAAGCCACAATTAATAGCACCTCCCGTCTCCTGGGGGAGGTTAATAAGACATAAATTTGTGAAGTAGGACCTATTTGCGGTATTGACTTATACACTATGCATTTACTGCATAATGTCAGGTCTGGGTAGCAGGCGCTCGGTAGAGTAATTAATCTGTGGTGGGGGCCGCGGCCCGAGATGGACCGATGGGACTTGGCTGAGAGAGCTGACATACATAGATTCCCTATTAAGCAGCCTTGTGGCTTTATCCCCCACATCACCTCCATGTGGACCTTCTCGTCTTGTAGATACAAGCTTCGAAATGGGGGCAGTTCCAGGCACGTTTAGGCGCATCGGCCACTCTTCTCCCTGGTGGCTGATGGCCGTCGAAAACACCCGCTGTTTTTCGCGGTTCACTGCCGGTTTCCGATGATGCTCGTAATGGCAGGGAAAGTGCATCCTCACTTCATTTTGCCTTTTTGGTCGCTGGTTTGTAAAAGCCTACGGGTTTGAACGGGAATGCTGGGGATGTCACGGACGAATGTGGTTTGCATGCTGTGGGTGGCCCCGTTTCAGAAGTCCTGTGGGGCGATTTGTCCCTGTTCTATACCACCAGTGGCTTATATATGCTCAAAAGTAGCCCACACAGATGCATATATGGTGATTTTTCAGAGTTCGGAGTGGAAATAAGTTTTTGGCTTGTTGGAAACTTTGCTGCTTTAATATGATGCCGTGTGATCAATTTTAGCACCCGAACGACTTTCACGTCTTTTCTCTTGTAGGTTTCGTAAGCTTCGACAACCCGGCAAGTGCACAGGCTGCTATCCAGGCCATGAACGGCTTTCAGATCGGCATGAAGAGGTTGAAAGTGCAGTTAAAACGGCCGAAGGATGCGAGCCGCCCGTACTGACAGGGCTCAACCCAAACAGGGCTCTCAGCAACAGCACAGGTAGCCATTTTGGACGCCAGACGCACAAATTTTAACAGGAATACATTATTGGTGTTATTTAGAATGTCGTTTTCTTTACAGGATTTGAAGAGTGAAATCTCAAAAGGAATTTAACTTTTTCTTTCAAAACAAACAAGAACAACATGAATGGATTTTTTTGAAGACATATCAGCATTTATTTTACGAAGATGTTCGGTATAGAGGAGGCGGTATTGAAGGTGAACCGGCACCCGTGGACAAACCACAAGTCGGCACAGCGCACGAAAGACAAGTGGAAGATCTCTCTAAAGACAGAGAACTCAACATGTCCTGTCTCTCGCTGAGCTTCGCACCGTCAGTCAAGCAACAAACAAAAAGAAAAAAAACGAGCGAGAACAACTTCGATTTCTATATACATATTATACACACATATGCTATTTAAAGGAAGAGGCGCTTATGGCTTTTATTACACTGGACAAATGAGGGTTAAACTTGAAGACCAAGGAAAAATGCAGTGGAAAAAAAAGAAGCTCTTCTTGTCCCGCTAGTGGACTTTCTTTCTCTTTTCCTCGTACCTTTTCTTCTATCACCGTCTTTCAGTAAACGCAGGACATTCTGTGGTCACGGAGGTTTCCATGCCCTCAGTGAAACTGATAAATCTTTCACCCCAAAGGGACCAAAGGACCAAACATTTTTATTCCTCAACAGAAATATATGGTATTAATAACAATACTAATACTACAAACTACTACTAACGATGTAAGTTAAAAAAAAAAAAAAAAAAGCATAAATATTCGCTTCAGGTCGGAAGAGGAAAGGGATTTTGATTTCTTTTCCTTTTACATTTATAGCTACTGGGTTTCAGAATATTTAAACAAAATAGAAAAAAAAAATGAAGAAAAAAAGTATTTTAAAAGCTATACTATTTTAGTGGAGTAGAATATGTGGATTGGAGATTGTTAGGAGCATGTTCAGCCATTTTCATCCATGAAGACCAAAAAAAAAAAAAAAAAAGGGAGGGGGAACTGTCCATCATCCATCCATGTCAGGAATAGGCCCATATTCCAGAAAACAAATGCTGAGTATAACTATATATGCATGTGCGAAGTGTTGCTGGTTTAGCAAAACCTTGGGTAGATATTCAGTGCACACAAACAAACATATTTATCCGATGAAAGCTTTACTTATCGAGCAGAATAAGTACCTGTGGCTTCAACGCAAACTTTCCGCAAACAGTTAATGCTTGACAGGGATGGGAAATAGTTGTTTCTTTTTTGGTTTTGTTTTGTTCACCACTTTGATTTTTCAATTGAAGTGGTTCTAGTTTGATTTCATCAGGTCTACGAGACTGTGCTTCTTAAAACAACGCTCAACTTTACTATTACGACTTCATATCATCCATTTTGCGCATCTTTCAAGAACATTCTCATCAAACAGTTGGTGCCAAATGCTGAATATCAACTGATAAAGCACATTAATAAGTAAACCAAGCAGTTACAAAGAGCCTTAAACCCTTACACAGCCCACAAAATGAGGTTCGTAACAGACCTACTGAAGGGACAAACTTGTTATTGCTTACAACTTCTGAAGCACATCAGAATCTTACAGGGACCATCTTGCAGCATCAAAATAATAATCAAATTTAGCTAATAAATGAGTTTAAGATATAGAGAACGCTACGGCACGACTCATTGGATCCGCGAATAACCCATATTTCTAAGAATACGCTTCTCAGGCTGGTATGGATTAGCTTGACGCTAACTGTCTGCAAAGGTCTAATGAGCAGCCTGTAAAGAGCTCGCGAACAGCTTGCAAATAGCAGCCATGGGGGGTTACAGTTGGAGCAAACTGATCCATCAATAAAAAAGCCACCGAGTCTGACATTATGGTGTACTTAACCGCAGCTGTTGCTTTGCTCTTAGACAAGTCACAAATATACACAATTCTAAAGCGCTCGGCAAGAATCTTAAAGACCCTGTGAAATCGAAATCTCTTAGTTCATGTGTTAGCTCTGAGGCTAATGCTAGCTGACAAAACTTTAAAACACGGCAAATTTAAAATGGACACTTTTCTGGTGAAGCAGATCTAAAAATGTAATTTCCGTTTAATAAAAATCCAAAAGATGAAGTCTGAATTGGTTGACATAATTGTGTTTTACCAGCAATACGCATTTAATTTTTACGTCTCTAATTTCTCGCTTGAAAAAATGGACCAAAAATACTGATTTATCAGCGCTACTAATTTTTATCCAATCAGATGCTACGCTAATACTACTGTACTGTACCTGCAAGTAACAACTCGGCAAGATGTTTTGTTAGTCTTTTTTTACTTGTTTTCCAGTAAACAAATATTATAAATATCTAATAAAAAATACATCAAGACCTGTTTTCATAAAATGTATCTTCAACGTGTATTTTGTCTCGTCGGAGATTTATTTTTAGATATTGTATGAATTAGATTCAGTACTTTCTAAGAGTAGAGTTTTTGCAGTGTAACAAGTAGCACACTATGTATGTAATGTAAACTAAATGCTATTGGCTGTTTTAAACATGTCGACTTCCTGTTTCAAAAGGAAATGAACACGATATCAACGCGATACTCATCAAAGGATTTCACAGGGTCTTTAACTATTAAACGGGCGCTATTCTTGAAGCGAGTTGTTTTCCTATGCATTTAAACTTCTTGTTTGGTGTTTTCGTACATTTTGACATTCTATCCACGATGCCGTTACGCTACTCTCACCGTTTGCCAACTCGCCAATTCCGCACTGCCTTCATAGATATGCCAAAACTGCAGATAACAAAGGAAGTTCGGGTTCCTCCAAGAATTCACAAATAAACAGAAATAGATGCACAAACAGAGCTCTAGAATCTAGGTAGGACAGAAAAGCACATGTTTTGACCTCGTTTGATTTCCACTGTGGATATTTGACCTGTTTGTCTTACCTAAAAATATATCTGTATGTTAAATGTTTAATCTCGCAGACGTCAGAAATAAACGTCGCCTGTATATCATAGCCGTTTTTTTAGCCTCAGGTCGCGCCGAAATGGATCGCGTTCGATTCACAGGTTATAATGGCCTTTTTCTGCTGAACTCTCTCCATTTCATCTTCCCTCTTCTGTCCTGTGGTGGCATATCAGAACGTGGTGATATACAGACACGCAGCCCTCGGGCATCGGCGCTCTAATAACCTCATGTTGCAGGGGCCTTCCTCACAGAATCTCTCCATGCCAGATGTGAATTATTAAAATCAAATTAAATTTGGCCTGCATGTAAAAGCAAGTGTAATACAAATTAAAAATGGCAACTAGTGCCTGAAGTTTAATAAGTTTGAAGGATGATATCATTACAGCTTGAAAGAAAAAAAATGAGATTGGAAAGGCATATAAAATGAAACTTGATGTGTTGAAAGGTGAACCGGCGGCGTTAATACAAATTGCGTTTGCGCCAGAAACCAGGGAGCGAGGGGTAAGTTGGGGTGGGTGGGGGATGTTTTGCACTACAGGTATTTCTGAATAAACCAGACCACCAGCATTTCATACTTGCTTTCTTCTCATTCAAACCACATTCACGTTTCGTTCCTCAGATCTTCATGCCGAACTTTGATCTGTGAGCATGCTCAAGGGGGAAAAGGGTGGGAAAGCTTCGGGGGGTTAAAGTGTTATAAAGGTACTACTCATATTAACAATATGATTCTTTAACTATGGTTTGTATGCTAAGGAAAGTAGCTTATTATAGATATGAAATCTGTATATTAGGGAACAGCAGCACATTTCTCAGATTCTATGGGGAAAGTAGTTGGTGGGAGGGTGGGTTTCGGGGTGGGGCGGGTTTTTTTGCTTTATAAAGATCATGTTAAAGTTCTGGTTTTCTCAGCACAAAGCGTAAGGAAATATATATCAAGAGTATTGATTTTGCTGTGTGAAATGTGCAGTGGGAGAGCCAGGCACTCCCTGCGCTGTTCTTAAAGCCTGGATGAGACAATGCTGTTTACAGTTGTTTTTGGTTTTCTTGTTAATGTTTGTTGTTTTCTTTTGATATTTTCCGAGAAAAGAGGACGAGAAGTACACCATCTATCTCTGCGATGTGATTGGTGCGGCATGACCAACTAAAATTGGACAATTTTTCTGTTTATTTATTTTCCTTTTCTTTCTTTTTTTGAGACCGAGAAAGATATGTCCAAGATAAATGCCTGAGAAACCAAACATCCTGTTGACATTTCTCAAATACTTGCTGCTTACATTGTTTTACGGTTATGCCTACTCATCTAATGATTTGCAGATTAATTTATGAACATGTTTATTTATTTATTTATTTATTTATTTATTCCTGACAACAATCTGTTTATGAATCGCCTATTTATTGGTTATGTTTAGAAAAATGTATGCATCGAAAAGAAACGCTTAATGGGCTTCTCTCTTTCTCTCTCTTTTTTTCAATTTTACAATAAAATTTTAAATTTAAATATGAGGTCTGTTTGTCTTTGGTTCTTATCTAACTCTATTAAGCCTAAAACATGCAGTGCTGTGTAAAGGTAAGCACGAAGAACTCTTTTTTTTTTTTTTGGTAATCGTTAATAGATCTTAATTAGATGAGACGACATACTGAATTTTAACCTGGTTGAAAACGAGGCTGTAAGGGATAGAAGATAGACGTCTAGATTGGTATTAAAGTCTTAAATCGCTAAACTTTCACAACTTACAACTTTCAAGCATTGGAAATATGTGCCTCTTCATACATTTCTGCAAAGCTAAAAGAAAATGTACCTATACAGTACATACGAATTGCTGCAATTTCCAGTTGAAATGAACACTAGAGGCAGTAAAACTCCCACAACTTTTATTCCTTTTTACACAACAGTATGATTTACAGGTACATTTATGATTAGTAAAGGCTAATTTTCACACAGTTAGTTGCATGATCTTATTTTATGACATTTTTAACATCCATTTAACGATTTGAAAACTTTTAAACGTTTTCCTCACATATACAGCTTCATATGTATGACTTTTCTAATTCACGGCCACAAAACATACCTCAAGTAGCATTGTAAAACACTTCAATGCCAACCTAACGCAAACGTGCCAGGATTACATATTGAACGTGTGTTTTAACTGCACTCTCTGGACATTTCACTTTGAAACTGCAGCAAAATGTGCAGTAAGGTACATAATTACGGGGTTGCAGAAATGTAAGTAGAGGCACGTATTTCCAATAAGCCTTTCTCTCATATGCACTATTGCATTCATCTAATCAATCGGCTCACCCTAAAATGTTCTTATTCTCAGTGGTTCTCTCTCATGTAGTGCAGCTAAGATTGATTCTAGTAAATTAATTTGACTCTAAACAGCCCTCTCTCTTATTAGTTATGTGTAGGTGATGCATTTTCATGAACTGGTTCATCCACAGGTTCTTCTAGTGTTAAGTGAATCTTCTTCTAGAGAATCAGTTCAATCAAATGTTAATTTTTTGTGAATTTGTTCATTCAGAATGGTTCTTCCTGTTCGTGTATATTGACGGAAAGTGAATCTTCTTCTATAGAATCCATTCAATCAGACGTTCAATTTTGTAAATTGGTTCATTCAGAATGGTTCTTACAATGCTATCTCACAACTAATTTGTACATATTTTATGGAGTGGATAACTTGTAGGGATTCGTACAACCTCCCTCCAGTGATTTTGAATGATTTGTCTAGTGATGGGTATTATATAATGGGTATAAATATTATAAAATATGCAACATGTAAAATACATACAATTTAGCAAAAATAGTATGAATTTAGTTGAGATTTGTATAAATTAATCACTTCATAAAAAATATACAAATTGTCATGAGATTTGTCTGCCTCTTAGCGTATATGTATAGTGTTGGAGAGTGAATCTTCTTCTATGAATCAGTTCAATCAGACGTTCATTTTCATGAATTGGTTCATTCAGAATGGCTCTTCCTGTTCATGTATAGTAATGGAAAGTGATTCTTCTTCAAACTAATCAGTTTAATCAATGTTCATTTTCTTAAATTGAATTGTTCTTTCATATTGATGAAAAGTAAGTCTTCCAGTGAATCGATTCAATTAGTTAATGCAGAATGGTTCTTCCTATTCACATAGAGTTGGAAAGTGAATTTTCTTTTAGTGAATCAGTTCAATCAGATGACACTGAAATGACAGTTTTTTGATCTTTTACAGGTAAAATATCATACGCAGCCTTGCACCTTCAATTTAAGTGGCTTGCATAAAATGTATGCAATGACCAAAATTATGGTTACAGCTTATATTTTACAAAACAAAATAAAATGTAGGTCAAGAACTAAATGTGACTATTGTGAAGCCATAGACATGAAGTAGTGAATATACAGTTTGTCTGGCAGCTGAAATATGGGAAGAGAATAAAAGAGGATGTGGTTGAAACATTACAGTAATGAACTGAGGGAGAGAGAGAGAGAAAAGAAAGGGGAGAGCCTAAAAAAGTGGAGGCAGTGGCTCATGAAATAAATTGGCCCAATTACAATAAAGTGTGGCTCGTGGTCAGTGTGCGGGCCGAGCAGTTCATCTTTATTACAATCTGTTAATGAAAATCAATCCTCCTCCTGATAGACTCTTATCTCCACGGCCTCTGAGCGCCTCACACGCAGGAAGATAATAAATTAGGGTAATATTGCTTTTGATGAGGGAGTGAATTGCAAATTATCATAACTTTCCAAGATTTATGATACAGATGCCTAATTTTCCAGCTCGGTTTTTCCAGGCTTGGAGGTATAGAGGGGCCATTTGTTAAAAAGTTCTGTAGTGCAGACTTATTAACAAATACACAACACGAAACCTAAATGCAGCACATCATGTATGCAAGACGCAGGCTTGTAGATGTGAGAGTGAACACGTGACCTGTATAAATGTTACATTTTTTCTACAGTGTAAAATAGTAAAGATGTTCCTAAAAGCAATTAAACGCACATATATTTTAGAAATAAATCAATATATAACAGCATTTGCAGCCAATTTCACCAAAGTGTTATTCATTTGTGTGGAAAATAATAATATAAAAGTGTTTAAATAAAGGCAATACGGTCAATTTCTCTTTTGCTTTGACTTGAAAGTTACTTTAAATGATCCCAATGGTTTCCCAAACAATGCATGACACCCCGCTCCACACCCAAGTCAGTCAGGCAAATTTTCTGATTGGCTGACCCAAGCAGGTCAGTCAGATTCTTATTTGCTGTTTACGAAGCATTTTATTTCTTAGACACCTACTTCAGCAATATCCATCATGAAGCAGCAGCATTTCATGCGAGGTGTGCCAAGTAAAAATCACTCACAGCTTTAATGTATCCAGTAAAACTGTAAACTCTTGCAGTTATGGTTTCTAATTGATTAATTAATTAAAAAGGCATTTGTTTAAAGAGAGCCATCCATCTATCCATTTATCAATCAACGTGCGGACATGTCCTAGGCTGTCTATTTATCTTGCTAAATATCCTATTAATGTCAAATTAATTTTTTCACTGTGAATATGAATCACTCTAGAGGCTTATTTTAATTCATTAGCCCAATAATTGTCCTTGTTTATTAGATCAAAGAGAGCAAAGAACAAAATGGATTGTCTTTTTTATATACATTTGTTTATATACCTCATTATACCGTATCTAGAACAAAGTAGGCCTATAGTCATTATAATATGGCTAATTAAATGACGGTAGTAAGAAAACGCATAAAACGCGATATAAAAACAATAAAACCAGGCGCTGTACTGGAGTAACAGAAGCGTACCGCTGTCAGCAGGTTAACTACAGGCATGCGCTATATGTACGAGATGATTTCTGACAGCTCTTGGCATTAAGAACTTGCCTCTGTTCTTCTCACATTCGGGCGCAGTTCAAACTTGAGAGTGATGGAGTGCCGAGAGCTGCTAAGTACAAGAGAAGGGCAGCGCTGGAAAATGCTTAGTTTAGCATGATGAATGTGGTTAAACTGACGACATTTTAATCTCTGTCACGCGACCCCCGTCAATTCATAGCAGCTTCCACCCGAGGCCTTAAGAGTCCTTAACATCACGGGAACAGGAACTGCTAGCATCGCTTGGGGGAAAAAAGGAAGGGCAAACGTCTTTCATACCGGGCAGTCCTTTATTTTGTGTTCAGTTGGTGTGGTAAATTGTCACAGAAAATAATACTAACAGTTATAATAATGAAATAAAAATATTGTTCCACAATCGTTATTTTAATGTGTGTTTATGCTAGTGCTGAACTGTTGAAATCATGATCCTGGCACTTGTTGCAATGCGTCAATTAATTTATTTCTTGATTCTGATTGGTCAGTCGAGCCATTCAGCAGTCTGATAACTATTACAAGCAGTACTATTTTTTTAATGCTATTATCAAGTCTCTTGCATTAGTTTGCGGCGTTTTCTTCCCATATAAAAGGGTAACTTCGTTTTTAATGTTAAGTTATTTACTTGACAACGACCCATGTGCCAAGTGAGGCACTAATCACCTAGTTAGGTATGTTTTGCTATTACAAATGGCTGACTGTACATTGTGGCTTACATAACTGCACCAAAAAATGTTGGTAATCTCCACCAAGTTCCTGCAACATTTTATTGCTGGTGTAAGAAAATAAAGTGTTTTGAAGAGAAAGCGCCAGAAGTCAGGAAAGACAAAAAAAAAGAAGAAAAAAAAAAGACTTGAGAAAGTCACAACTCATTTTTTTAATATGGAAAACAACAGATTACACAATACAGCAAATATTAGTTGTTTTATACAAACTGGAAAAAAAATCTAACTAGATAAAACTGCTTCAAAGCATCGCATTTAAAACATCTATACACAAGTTAATGTACACATATATACACTCTTTCAATATATTATTATATAAAGAATTTGTTTAGTTTTCTCCTTAATAAGCAGAGCAGCTTGAAGAAGTCTTTTCCTACCATGACTGTAGCTTAACGTGTGGTTGTATGGACCAGAGTCAAAAATATATGGATAGGTAGCATTTCATGTAGTTGTTGGATCCCGTGTAAATAACATATTTTCTCAGAGTACAAAGTTCGAAGTGCACCTAAACTCGTGTGATTCAGGACATAATGTGTGTCTTTTACACTAAGTTCATCCAACAGTGTCACATCTGTAGTTTCCATTCTTTAATCGGTGATTAAAAAAAAAACCCAGAAGATACGCAGATTAGCTGCCTTCATCTTTTCCAGATTCACATTCGGAGAGTGTTCTGCCGTTATCCGTTTAAAGACAAAAACACTGCATGTTTAAATGAAATGAGTCTCTTGCTCGTTTGAAGTCAGTTTGATTGTTTTTCCAGGAAGGTTTCACGGTTGAAGAACAGTCTGGCTGGTGGGTGTCCATCCTCAAGCTGGCGTCTAGACCAGCTCCTTCAGTTCAACAGAAACATAAGAACCAGGGCTGTGAAAACACAAGGTGTAACTATCGTTCCTCTGCTATAAATCTGTGGAGTCCTGGGTGAACTCTGCTTCAGAGTGCTCGGCGGAAGTGCCCTAAGGTCCTCCAGGGCACCATACGCAGCCATGGAGAACTCTGGATCCCCCGTCGTGAGAAGATCGAACACGCACGACTGGAAATAAACGTCCTCTACCTGCAGCATCTCTCGACATTTCGTGGTCGCGCGTTCCAACATGTCCACGTGCGCCGAGAGGCCCGGCTGCAGCTCGCCACCATCGCCCTCCCCGTACCAGCCGCCCATAAGCCGGTTTTGCTGCCGGTTGAGAACGTGGGCTTTGATGACCTCACTGCGCGGGCAGCCGTGCAGACACAGCTGCAGGCCGCCGTTCTCCTCGGCTAAGTCCTCAGGCATGCGGATGGCGAAAGTCAGGTAGCGTCCGACCTGCCGCACAATGATCGACGTGCCTAGGTAGCGAGCGTGGATCTTCACTTGCCGTATACCTAGACCTCCACTACCCTCCACGATCCACAGGCTCTCTCCTTTCCCGCCGCTTCTCGTGCCGTCCTGGAACGCTGACGGCAGGTCTTCGGTGGTGGCCTGGTACACCTTCTGCTCGGTGCAGTCATGGTAGGACTTGAAGATGACGGTTATCTACAGGGATGATCAAAGGGGAAATGGTGAGTAATGGCTCACACTGAAAATCAATACATGGAATTGCTTTCAATTGACTGGAGGATTGTTTCAACATTGTGTTTTTGCACAGCCTGATTTTTGCTTTGAAAACTATATGTTGGAACGTTTCCTAAACACCAGGTCAGTGGCATTTTAGTATTATTTATATACTGTACCATTATAATGTTTCATTTTGTGAATTTGTCTAATGTTTAGCTTCATTTTTATTTCAGTTTTAATACTTTGACTTATTTTAGTTACCTGCCAAAGCCACATTTCTAGTTTTTATCTAACATTTGTTTTATTATTTGTATTAATATTATTGAAAACCATAACAACACTGAACCAAGTAGTAACAAAAGCATTTAAACCAACAGTGAGCTCACTGATCCAAAATCTTGCATCACATTATTACATTATAATTATTACATATAAAATCATGTATTCTCATTTATAAAATGTTAAAAAAGCCAAATATATAATTTAAATGATGAGAAAAATATTGTTATGCGAGTAAGAAATTAATTTACATTTTTTTGTTGTTAATAAAAAGGGGAAAAAAAGGGGAAGAACCAGAGCTGTGAGATTTGAAATTGAAATAACCTTGATTTTATTTTTGATGAAATGTTGGCAAATAACTTAAATGAATTAAGTTAAGTTGAAGCAATAACATTTTTACATTGAAATAAATAAAACAATTTAAAAAAAAAAACTAAATACAATTTTTGCTTAAACTTAATTTACATTAAGTTCACATTAATTATACATTTAAATACTAATAATATTAATTCCCTACATGTACTCACTATATGATTAGGATTAGGGTTTGGCACTGGGTTACTTGCATGTAATTATTCATAATGTATTACTATTACTATAATAGTAAGTAGATGTAACCTGTGTGACCTTAAAATAAAGTGTCCTAATATTTTTAAAAAGCAAAACTGCTACAATTTGAACATCAAAATGAATGCAATATAAAAAAAACCAGCAAATTCAAAGTGTGAATAAAAACTATAATAGTACAAATATATAATACTAAAATAATATTGGAACAGAGAGCTTGCAATTGCATAGAGATTAAAGGGAAAAAATAACAGGTATAACCACACGATGGCAGTAGAGGACCAGAGAAAAATAAAACGGACAACTTGGGATCTGCCAGTATCTAATCTAAACCAAACTCAATGACTAATCAATGGAACATCCAGCGGCACTTTAATAAAACTCTGATCAAATCACGAAGCTGTAAACCATCAAAAATTAGGTCATGTTCTACATTTTTATCCAAGAAAGCCCACTACATTTAAAGCTAAAGATACAGCACTGAGGCAGCATTGTGTACATGTTGTGCCAAAGGATAACTGAACGAAAACTCCTTTAAACAAATATTCTCAGAAACACTTCATGTTAAAGTCAGTGGTCCCCATAAAGTATTAAAATAACAAATTTTATGTTCTCTGATATTATATTACTTTCCCTCCTTTGAAAAAATGCACACACCTCGTCATTCCCATGTTACCGTCATACTTCATGTCTGTTCACCTTCCAGAAACTAACCGACCGTAACCAGAGTCTGAATAATTTATTTTCCGTTCCTTCTTTTTGTCTCTCCCCCACTCTTTGTGAAACAGCTGGGGGATTCTATTATAGTCTTTTGGTCCTGCATTGTCGACACGGCTCAACAGTCTAAATCCACGTCTCTTAATAGAAGAGGAAAAAAAAAAATGACATCATTGTTTGGGCTGACTGTGTCTTTCTCAAGCTTTTGCTTTCAATGGTTTCTTTGGACCATGCAAAAACATAAGACATGGCCCATATTCCCCCCAAATCCGAAGTTTCAGTTATTTTGATATTATATTATGATAAACTAGTATACTTCGCCTCAAAATGCTTGTATAGTATCAAAAAAAATTGTCACCAAAAATATCCTCATGTGGTCCATACCTCTGTGGCTTTCTTTCTTTCTTCTGCAAAGTGAATTTTAACTTATAGTAACATATTTTCACCATTTTATCCATGTAGTGAAAGCTAATGGGGTCCAAAACTTATTCTGTAAAGCATTCAAGAAGAGACCGCGTTTCTGTCTTCATGTTCAAATGTTCAAAAGTTTTGGACCCCACTAAATCGCTGTATGGACAAAAGGCTGAAAACGTCTTCAGAATATCTTCTTCATATTCAAAAACGTAAGCCATATATGTTTGGAATAACGTGGGTGAGTAAATGATCGCTTTTTCACATTTTCAACATGACAAGTCTTCATAACACCACCAGTACTGTGGTTACTCTACTTTACTAAAATGACCAGTACAATTCAGAACAGGTCGCACTTACAGGAAGTTAACAAAAAAGCCATTTCCACAACTAACCTTATTGGTTGCTGTAGCACTGGAGCCTTCAACCACCGGTACGTTTGTGACTTGAACCGAAAGGTATCGGTTGTGGATGAGCGGCCAGGCTCCTTCAACCCTACATGTCTGGAACTCATCTCGGAAAGTCCGCAAGTGAGGATCACCGAATAATCCACAATGTCCGTACTTTTTCTGTTGGGCCGCTGGGCCCGATGCGAGTACCCTGCTTTCATAGTTGCAGACGTCCACCACTGGTGGCTTGGAAGTGCTGGGTGCTTTGGCCGACGACGTTGGGCCATCACTGGAGCAGTTGTGCTGTGCAAAGAGCTCTTTAATACGGAATACAGCGGAGTGGTACACCAAGTCTCCTCTACAGCCATGAGCTGTGCGACGTGTACACAATGAGTAGGCCCTCAGAGCAATGCAGTAGTCCACATCTGGAAGCACCTCCTCTTGCAAGCCACCGGAGGGTGAGAACGAGGCCACGTACTCCGCATTACAGCGCTGAATTCGACATTTTTGGCAGCACACTGTTGAGAATAAAGCAGAATTAGGGATTAATGAGACGCATTTCGAAACGTGAGAGAATCACTGTTTGATGGTTGGTTGGTGATGGAGACGATCATGATTAAAGTTCTTAGCCTTGGATGGTTTCTAGCTGTCATTCTATGGGCTAAACCTGTTTAACAGCTTAACAACTGCAGGATTTTGTCATGCTGACACATTCATTGGTTGCACTTGAGTCAGTGTGGCATCTGAAAAGATAACTACAAGCTGGTGATTGCTATTCCAAACCAAGAAAACATTCCTTGTCTGAATTCCTTGTAGTGCTTTACGGTTATGGTCTAACGGAAGTGTGAAAATAGTTACTGCTTCATTTGATATGATGACTTTCATCTGCTTTGAATGCAGGCCCAACAATAACAAATGAGTTGGAATGTGGCTAGCATTAGTAAAAATATGAAAAACTCCCACTGCTAGGACATAGCAACTCTTCTCTACAGGGTTAGCCACAAATTTTGACCAATACATTTCCATGCCTTAATAGTGTATGAGGAATTACTACAAATATTGCTCAACAGCAAGGAAACAGTGGTTTTCACAGGTAAATTTACTTATTTAATAGATTAGCTAAAATGTACTTCATGTAACATGCTATTTTACATAAACTGATTAAAGATTAAAAATTACGCATAATTTACAACTGGAAATTAATGCGATATCAGGCCTAACAGATTAATTTATATTAAAAAATTAATTAAAAAGCAATGGTGTGAGGTGACCACGTAGTATTTTTTCTGCTGGACTGCATTGGTCATGGTAAAAACAGCAAAATGGTCTGTTAGTACGCATTTATTGTTATGCTATTAAAAACATCAACAGTTCTGGAGTAGGCCTTGTTGATTTCGCTTTACTCACACTGTATGCATATTAAGCAAATTTGTGGTGTATCACACTAAATCGTCTAAAACATGAGTTTAAAATGGATTTTTATTTAATGTCTAGAAATGTAATATTTAACATTTTTAATATGTATCCTTAGGTAAATTTAGCTATCTGGTTTAGTTCACAAAGTTTTTTTTTTAATTATTATTATTCTGTAGCGGTAAAAAAAAAAAAAAAACATTTTCTATTGTACTCAGAGCACGCAGCAAAGTATCTGCTGTACAAAATCGATTTTTTTACATCTAGTTTACACTCGCGAACATCTAAAACTTTGTCTCGCGACACACGCACACACAAACATCATGCGCGTGCTCTTCGGAGCCGTAGGCGGTTACACACAAATAACGCAGAGTTTAAATAACCATATTTGATCGCCGCGGTTCACAAATATCTATGTATTAGGCTACTCTTTGAAGCTAACTTTCTTCTTCAACACAGTCCCGAGCTTTCGAAGTAAACAACTTCAAACAGCGACACGGCGAAGCTAGCCAGGGTAGCGAAAGTTTTACCAAACTAATAAAACATCTGACTAAACTAAGCAATACGCTTGAAGAACGGCAAATAGCGAGGACTAACTTAAAACATCATTTCAGAAGATAACGTTAAGCATAATATTTGGTTATCACTGCGAAAAACGTTGGCTTTAAATCTGTTCGCAAACACGGTCCTGATTTGCTAGGGAGGGAGTTAGCAGCACAACCCCGGCCTACCTAAGAACTAAATGCGTTTGCATTGGAAAGTAAGTTACGTTAATATGAGCGAGTGTGCAGTTGCGTTAGGTAGCACATGTAAGTAAAGTTATCAGATATGTTGATAGAACTTCTCTTTAAACGACAGAGTAAAGTTTTCCCGTTAGCTCTCGCTCTGGGATGTGTGCGTGCATGCTCATAGGAGCGATTAATGCGAGCAAAACTGTTTACCTGGTCGGAGTAACAGGCACATAGAAACCACTGAAAGACAAATCCAGTTCCAAAGCTGCCGCTTAGCCAGGTTGAGGGTGCCGCTTCTCCCCATGCCAATCCATTCAGTTTGATTGCAGTTCTCCAACTGCTGCTCATCGGCGTTGAGGCTGCGAGAAATCACACAACTTTTTCATTCCCTTCCCCAGCCACTGTCATTCAGAGGAAAAGTGCTGAAAAGCATCGCATGGGAGGAGCTTCTTTTCGCCAACCCTTTCCATGAAAGCTGACAAGTGCTCAGTCACGTCTTTATATGAGTTATGCAGTCCAAAAGTATGCACATGAAGAATGAACGATTCTCTCTACGATTCTGTAAGGTTTTTAATAATCTAAAACATGTTTTCAGCACGAACTACATTTTACTTGTAAGAAATATATATTTTTAATGTATATATAGCGTAAGTGTTAAATGAAATGTGCAAAAGCAAACATGGGAACAAACTGTTCTACAAAGCTTATTCTAATCTATGTAATAAGCAGAGGAAAACCCAAGAAATGAAAATAGTTCAGCCTAGCCTGGAGGGATTCAGCATGCTAATCCTACATCCTCCAGTCTAATATCATGGTTTGTTGAACTACTTTGAGCTGGTTAATGTTTTGATCATCTTTGCAGTTGGTTCTTCGAGATATGAGGTTATATTGTGATTATGGGGAAAAGAGCAATATATTGCTTACCGTTTGAAATTATATTGTGGATCCATTGAGACTGTAGCCTTGGAGTAAACACAAAATATATACATTAATTTATATACATAATATTTGTATACAGATCACCCGTAAACATGTTTGATACAAAGGTGACTGTGAAAATAAGTCTGCATTGTATATAATTTTTATTTTTGTTCAAACAATTCTGGAACTACAAATGGGACTGTCTTCTGTGATCAGATGAAACTAAAAAATAAGTTTTTTAGCAGCAAACACTCAAGATGTGTTTGGTGAACACAGGGATAAAAAGTACTCCATGTGTATAATGAAATATACTGCTGTGTTTTTGATGTTGTGGGTCTATATTTCTGCTGGAGGTCCTGCACATCTTGTTTAGACACATGGCATCATGGATTCTATCAAATACCAACAGATAACAAATCTAAACCTGACTGACTCTGTTAGAGATCTTATAATGGGCCATGGCTGGTCTTCCATTGGGACAATAATCCAAACACAAACATCAAAATAAACACAAGAATTAGTCACTGAGCACAATATGAAGGTTTGCCATGGCTGTCCCAGTCCTCTGACCTGAACCTTGTAGAAAATGAGTGAGGTGAACTAAAGAGGAGAACCAACATAGAGATTGTATTCTAAAGGATCTGGAGAGATTCTGGATGAAGGGGTGGGCTCTTTTCTCTTATCAGGTGTTCTCCAAACTCTTCAGACATTACAGGAGAAAACTCAGAGCTGTTATCTTGGGAAAAGGTCGTAGCAATTATTGGTTACCAAAAATTGTGGCTAATAAGTATTGGAGAAAACATTTATTTTATTGTGAGTTTTTCTCTCCATTTTCATTTGTTTTACTCCAATGATAGCTTAGAATTTGGTGAATTTTTGGAATGAAAGATCAAAAAGATAAACAATGCAGATTTATTTTCACAGTCACCTTTGCTCAGATTTACAAAGGGTGCCAATATTAGTGGAGGGCACTGTATATATGTGTATGTGTGTGTGTACAGAGACAGAGATTATCATACTGTGTCATCACACATTGGTTGATCACTTGAAATGTTACTCCCTCACAACATTATGCGCATTAATGTAGTCAATGGTAATAGTAATTACCTAAATACTACTACAGGAGAGATGACTGCCCCCATAAAGTCATTCCTGTATCAGGTCTATAGTGGTATTGATACTACAGAGGCATCATTCAGAATCTGCCCACTGAAGCAAATATCTCATTCACTCAGGTGGATGGATCAGTGAACCCCTTACAAGCACCTCATGCCAGTAGACAACTTGACAAGGCTGATGGGCGGAGAAAGGGTTCTTTCTTTCCCCCACGTTTGTGAGCATATTACATTGCATGACCCAGCGAATATACATATTCCTCTGGTCGAAACAAGAAGAGAGCGAAAAAAAAGAAGAAGAAAGAACGAAAAGCGAGAAAGAGAAGAGAAAGGAACGGAAACTAAGGGATAAGCTAGTACATTTCTTCTGACACTGACTCACTTGTTCTTATACAATAGTGGAATGAGGTCAGTCTGGTAAAATTAGCCATCCGCTTCATGGCAGGACTGAATGCCAGGCCAGCGAGAGGGGACGGAGAGTCTCCATTTGAGAAACCAGAGAAATAAAGAGACTACATTTTTTGACAGAGAGTGAGATGAAGTATTGGGAAGAGAAGAGAAGAAGGTCATTTGCTAAAAGCCCAGATCTCCTACTCAGCGCAAGTTGAGAAAAAGAAGTGAAATGGAGTGATATGAACCATTACACCAAGTAAGAGACCAACAAAAAAAACCTGAACTGAAGAGTGGAAATAATGATTGTTTTCGAGCAGGTTTCCTGAAGACTCCCCCTCATCTGTCATTGGTTGAACAAACAGCTTGGCGACACCTCAAGCCCACGCCATTTGTTGAGCTGCTGTTGTTGTTTTTATAACACCACAGAATCTTTACACTCTTTGGGGGAATGAACTGACAAACTCACAGTTGTCTCTGCATATTACGTTGGAATAGGAGAACGTTTTTTAACATGCTTCAGCTTTAAGAAAACAATCGTCTGAAGCTTGTGTGCTATAAATTCAAAGAGTGGATGCAAGAGTGAGAGAAAGAGAAGCAGAAGTGACTGAAGGAGAGTAGGAGAGGGAAGAAAAAGAGAAAGAGGGTTTCCACTGACTGAATGTCTGGGCAGCTCCATATGGTCCTCATTAAGGTGCTCACTCTGTGGGAGCAGCTCCACACCGTGCTGCTTGTTTTTGTTATTAGGCCCATCACATTTCGGTAGGGAGGGCACTGGAATATTGGGCCACTGACAGGTCTTGCCCAGCGGTTCTCAACCAGTGGTGTTATCGGTGAGAATAATGAAATTTTCGCTAGTTTAAATAAAAATATAATATAAATATTAAAGAAGGGTTGCCTTGCCAGCTAACTAAAATAAAATAAGTTAAAAATAGGAACTACAACTGGGGAAAAAAGAGTAATAAAAATGACTAAAATGACAAAATGAAACATAAATTACATAAAAAATAATAATAATAATAGTATAAAAATATGACCGCTTTTGCTTCTTTAGACGAAATGAACACTGGGCATCAAGAACTGTAATAATACTGTATATATTTAAGAAAAACTGTATGTTTATACATATATCTGTGTTAATGTTGTCAATATATATTTGTACATGTATGTATGTATATATGCATAATAAACACAGCGCAAACATGTAAACAAAAACATTTATTTTTGGATGCGTTTAATTGCAATTAATCATTTGACAGCACTAATAAAATTTTGTACATAAAATAAAGTGCGTTTTATTGAACATTGCTTTATCTTGCTATATATTATATTAAAATATATTAAATGGTTGAAATATACTGTATTAAACTTTGCTGTCCAGAACAGGTCAGTGAGCCACCAGTTGCAAAGCCATGCACAGAATTTGAGTAAAGTGTACCTAAATGCGACTGTGAAATGAGGGCTTAAAATGCATTTACCCACACTACAGAGCTAAAATAAAACTTTTCTTAGAAGTGCATTTGAGTCTGAGATGAGAGATTTGCTTCACTGGTGACAGAGACTCAGAGCAATTACCATAGATAACAGGGACAGAAGTGTGTGCCTGTAAGAGGCTGCCACTGATACCATCTCTGCTCAAGGATCCCACTTAACTGCCTTGATTGATGCCCAACTGAACTCTAGGGGGTACGAATAGAGAAGGTCTTTGTGGGGTCCTAAGTGGATTGCTTTCTCCCTGAGAGCTGTTAGGTATTAATTTGTAATAATTACACTTGAAGTACATTTAATTGCATCAGAAAAAGTTGTTGCATTTGGAAAGGGCCTCTGTGAACTGACAGTGTTGGCTTAATAGACTGAAACTACAGGCATTTCCAGCTAATTTTAGATGCTAGCACTGTACGCTACCTTCAGGTGATTCTTTGCAAACACAAAATCTTTTTTTTTCGCTGCCCCTTAGAGCTGTTTCCTTCTACTCAAGACATGCTGTTGACATGGTGTCAAGCTCAGTCCTTTTTAAAAAGATAAACACACAAGTAACCTTAGATTCAGGGTCATGGGGTCTTCTCAGTTTGGTGAAGAAAGATAGTGGAAGTAAACAAAGGCAGAATGAGGAGAAGCCTTAGATCTCCTCTCTAAGAAAAGCTTAGCTTAAGCAAAGGCAATGTGTGGGATCAACGCTGAGCTGCTGCCATCTATTCCAGACACTTGGTGAATTTAATAATAAAATAATAATAATAAAATATGGACCACACTGACTTTCATTGTATAGACAAAAACACTATTTTTATGTAGTGAAGTATTAGAGGAGATGCTTAACAAAATTAAAAAGGAAAGCTGTCAAATATGTTAAAAGAGTTCCCTTGTTTTGTGCAAAGTGTAAACGGAAATAGTGGAGTCTCTTAAAAAGACTGAGAGAGAGAGAGAGAAAGTATAAACAACCTCCAAATATTTGATGTAACTGGAATTATGAAAAAAGTTTAATTTACACTCTTTAAAATAAAAGTGATTCATGATGCCATAGTAGAACCTTTTTTTTTGGTCTAAATGGTTCCATAAAGAACCTTTAACATCTAAAGAACCTTTCTGTTTCACAAAAGGTTCTTTGTGGCGAAAGAAGGTTATAAAAAGGTATGAAAGACTTGGTTCTTTCAAAGAAACTTTGTCTGAATGGTTCTCTGTGAAGAACCTTTTGAAGCACCTTTATTTTTAAGACTGTCATGTCTTCAAACATTTTTGCTGAAGAATGCAAGAGAGAAGCAATGAAAACTCCTACAGTTCTCTCTCTCTCTCTCTCTCTCTCTCTCTCTCTCTCCCTCCCTCCCTCCCTCCCTCCCTCCTACAACAACACCTGCTCAGGCTCTCATTTCAAACCTCTCAGCTGTGGGAGCATTCTATGACCAAATAAATCCGTGGAATCAAACGTGACTCCCGCTCCCAGACCTCCAAGTCCAGCCAGTCCGAGCTCCAGCCATGGGAACCCAATACGTTCAATAGAGTACATCAAAGCCCACATCACCCCGAGCTTACTAGTCATCTTTTGAGAATTCTGCTCTCTGCCAATGATTTTGTTCTACACCCTGTCCAGCATCGTCTCATTGGATGCCAGTGGTGTCCCTCCTCCACTTACAAAGTTTGAAAATGGACAGATTGCTCTTATGGTAACCATGTACACTTACATTTCACCCAAAAAATAACATGATCTACTCACCCTATGTTATTTCAAAATCTCTATGCCTTTCTTTTTTCAAACTTCCAAAAGTGGTACAACTCTATGTTCAGAATCTTGTATGGTTAGATGACAGGATTGCATAAGAATCAGACTGAAATTTAAGTTTAAGTTTAATTGTCTCGACCATTGGGCTGTAAATCATTGCGAAAAAGGAAAAAATAGTTATCATATGAGTTTAGAAGACTTGTGACACACATACATGTATATACTTTTATGATCGATTGATGCTTTTTTAAAAATTGTCCCGTTTAAAATTATTTCAGTACAGAACTAATACTTTTCGATCTAGATGATCACAGGAATTTACAGCAGGCCATATTTATATCATATTTCTGAGATTAATGTTGAGATATTGAAACAAAGGAGTAAGTTGTAGTTGAATGAACTTCCTATGAGTATAGCGCAAACTCCAAAAATCAGATGCCTACAAGAAAATGAAAATGGCATCTTTCTGATTCCTCTCTAATCAATAAGAACTGTCTGTACTCTACTACATTCGAAATGTGTAGTAACTCAAAAATGCATAATAGAGAAATGTGAGGCTTAAAACCCACAAAACAGCAGCAGGCAAACCAGCTTTACTGTAGTACTTTTAACAACCGAGGGTTCACTTTAAGGGTCAGTAAGTATCAAATGACATGAGTAATGGCATTGCTAGTCCCAAAGCGAACAGCAGAAAGATGAAATGGAACTTACCTCTGATTTTTGTGACTGATGGGCATGTGGCGTGGATGTGTAAAAGACCATTTCACTGAGAGAAGTCTGTTAACCCCTGTTCCCTAGCTGTCTCTACCAGACAACTGTGTCCAGCTTTGCTTGACAAAGGGAGATAGCTGTGAATTAAAGCACATGACAACAGCTGTCTTTTTAAAGAATCTGCACTTTGATTAGGGTCGGTTTGTAGTTAAGCAATGTTCGTTACATATCGGAGAAGGGCGGGTAGGAAAAAAAGAGAAAAAATCCCGAGCACACACACATACACAATTATACACATTCAAGGGATTTGACAGCATATGTCGTCTTTGGCTAACGTCCCATATTCTACAATGGTCATCCACACCAGTGAGGTCTGAAATAAGACCAGAGTCTTACAGAAAATGTACAGCGGCTCCAAAAACTATATGGACGCTTAAGTCGAACATCGAAATGAATGTGATTTCAGTGGATGAAAAATCAACTCACATGGGATCTGCAAACAAATAATGCCTTTGTTTTTTCTCAGAATTAGAAATATTTTATAAAGTTTCTCTAAAAGTTCACACAGAGTAACCACAGATGTAGTTCATCACAATAATAATCAACATGCTCTGCTAATGTTTGACAACCTGAAAGATTCCAAATGGCTTTTGAAGCAATATTTGGTTGTATTTGTTATTTTATATAACAGTTTATACAGTACAGATTCCATCAAACTGGTTTTACGGTAATAAAACAGGAAAATAGCTATGTTAATGTTGCTGAATTCATCAATTGTGAAACAAATTCAGTTTCACATGTAAAGCATCTCTACAGAAGACAATAGACAGAGTTGTTCCAATCAGTGTTGGTTCAGTTCATTTTAATATAAAGTAGTAAGATAAACTATTGGAACAAATGTTCTTTTTATAGGCCTAAAAATGATTGGCTTGACATTTTGCATGGAACACCGCACATGACAAGGGAAAAAAAATGTGCACACAAATCACTAATTTCTTGATGTACTAAAACGTGCACACGATTACTATTTTGTTGCTAAATTGTGCGCCTAGTTTGCCAAATCATTCACAGAACAAAAATCAAATCAAATGCCAAATCAAGGGAACAATATTGTAAATCGTGCACACAGTTTTGCCTACTATTTTTGTTAACACTTTATTTGGATAGTCCACTTTAGACATTCTACTAACAGTAAGTAACTTTGCAACTAGCAGTCATTAGAGTATTAGTCAACACAGTCTCACTCGTAAGATTTTGTACGATTTGTCTAAACCCCAATGATGGGTAGGTTTAGGGGCGGGGTTAGGAGTAGGACATTCGTACAAATTCATACGAATTGGCAACTCGTAAAATACGTACGATTTGGCAAAAATTCATCATATGAATTTGTACGTTTGTAAGATTTTTGTACGAATTAGCCACCTCGTAAAATATTTACAAATTGCCATGAGACCAGGCTTTTTTAGAAGACTGCATGCTTACAGTAACAACTTCTAAAACTTTATTTTGATGGGTCCACAACATATAACATCCTGACATCTTAAACCTACCTTAACAGTCTACTCTGAGAGTTAGTAGACGTGTAGTTACTAAGTTACTTATAGTTAGTAGAATGTCCAAAGTGGACAGTTTGAAATAAAGTGTAACCTTACTGTTTTTTTCCAGTATGTCACATGCAAGGCTTTGTAGTTTTGTTATACAGGGAAAACGTTAACACAATTTAACGTGATCTCCTACTATTAAAGTTATCTACTTATTTCTCAAAACTAAATATTGCTTAAAAAAGATCAGATGAATCTAAGTTATTAAAAAATATCAAATATCCACTATATGCGCTGCGCTATTGCGTCACTTTTTGTAACTTTGTCTAACTTTTAAAACTTTGTCCATATTCTTTTTTGTTTCTTTAAAAAATATATATATAGTTTTTGCACAAGCAGCTGTTAAAACAGACAGCTGCTCAGACCATTCATTCAAATGGCAGTGATTACAAATCAAGCCAGTGTTGTCTTTGAGTTGATCCATTGCTATTTCAACAAGTAATCCTTGGTCTCATGCACATGTTCCTGTGCACAAAAACAGACTCAAGAGCTCTTATCCATTGATGAATCCAATGACCAAATTTGAAGTATGTTATAATGACAATGCATTACATTTCTACAGACCAAAGGGGCCTTTACTGCAGCATTGTGGCACCACTGGATTTGAGATTCTATTGGACGGAGAAGCTTCTAGGAGCCAGGTAATCTCTCACTCGCTACACATTTTTTCCATATCTCTCTGTATGAGAAGAATCCGTCCGACCAAAGCCTCTGTGGCGACAGCGAGCGCTCCATGCCAGTCTCCACACGGGCATGCCTTCGCATAAAAACAGAAAAACATACACGTAAAGCGTAACACATGCACATACATCAGCGCAAACATATGCATTCGCACACAACGTGCCCCCAGCTGTTCATCGCCCTCACTGCATGCAGCAGGTGTAGGGTGGACCTTGAGTGACGGGGTGGGAGTGGGCACAGCTTTTCGGAGAACAGATTTGCTATTGTTATAGCTATGCGCTCTGTCCCACGATGTGACTGGAAATTTGTATCATGTTCTTTCTGCTTTGTGTAAGGCTAGGGCACAGCTGCAGAGCAAAGCGTTCATAACAATTCTAGTTAATGCCTTATATGTCTCTTCTGGCTTGTAAAACCCCCCTGAGGCCCGGCCAACAGTTTTGTGCTTCATGTCTTTTCAGTGCTTGTTGAATTCTGCGCTTTTAGGTTTATTAAAGCAGAATGATTCAAGCCCCCCAAAACGGCTTCTAAAGTTTATCAGTTGGATTTTACAACAGTGTGATGCATCCATAGTGGCTTCCATAGATATGGATTCTCATGGAAATCAAAAACGCACTTTTGGATATGCAGGGTCCTCAGGGTTTTAATTTAATGGTTTACATGCATTTGTAAAAAATATATATATATATATTTATAAATAATTGTATTTAAAATTATAATTTCATTGGAGCACTTAACCCCATTCCATTTCTAAACCCACCCACTTCTGAACAACATAAGCAGGGAAATAAAAGTATAGTCACATGTATTTATTGCAACAAAAAAAATACTGAGCTGTAAACAAGCACTATAAAACCATTGCAAGAAATTCATGTTGCATTAATTGTTTAAAATGATCCCGCTCTGTTAAAACACTCATATAATTTAAAAGATGCTCCTGTAGCATGACGCAATTGGTCACAAAACACAAAACAACCAAAGGCATTTCACAACCAAAGCTGAGGCAAGGCTTCTTACGGCGCCATTTTTTTCAACCTAGGCTCATTGGAAATATGTGCCTTTGCATAGATTTCTGCAAAACTGAAAAAAACTTACCCATACATATGAATCGCTGCAGTTTCCAGCTGAACTGAACACTAGAGGCAGTAAAACTCCAACAACTTTTATTCCTTTTCACACAAAAGTATGATTTAAAGGTACATTTTTGATTAATAAAGGCACACAATTGGTTGCAGAATGTTATGTTACGACATTTTTAAGATCCTGCTCGATTTAAAAACTGATACTTTTGAATGTTGGACGTCACATATACGGCTTCACGTATGAGTCTGTATGAGTTGTCTGGTTACTCAGTAACTCACGTGATGCGGCAATGTACGGTTCAACAAAACAAAACAGCATAAGGAAGTTTAAATAGAATGGCTGTATCAGCGAATGTGTTTTTAAATTACTTTTGAATTTGGGTTTGGTGTAGGGGATATTTCCAACTTGACAGAGCATTAAACTTTAGCAACACTCACCGGAAATTTGAAATGCCGCAAAACCTCAAGCAGCATTATAAACACTGCAATATGTACCTGTACCAACCTAATACAAATGTGCCACGGTCACATATTAAACGTGTGTTTTAACACTGGACATTTCGCTCTGAAACTGCAGCGAAATGTGCAGTAAGGTACATATACGGTAAGGTATTTACGGTGGACAAAGATGGCAATGGCATCTACTTCTCTCACAAATCAATGGTTTTGCCTGAAGACTTGGCATATTGGATTTTTTTAATAAATGATGACTGTAGCTGTATCTGCCTGCGTTTCCATGACAAATGGCAGCCTATCTATCTATCTATCTATCTATCTATCTATCTATCTATCTATCTATCTATCTATCTATCTATCTATCTATCTATCTAATAGGCTGATCTGCTTTATTCTAAAGGAAACCATATACAACCGCCCCAAAAAACCTGATCCAAATGCTCAGGCAACAAAGCAAGGGCCAAAGGCATTAATGTCAAGCTTATGTCTCAAACTGTGTGTAGAAAAAATGCAAATGCATGTTAACAAATACGCAAAGGGACAGTCCAAACTGAAGCAGATGTGATAGGTTCCGAGAAGGCTGGGAAAACGGACCCCGCGGCACCTGTTAATATTTAAAAACAATGGAAGTGCAAAAATTAAGGAAAACAGAGCGGTGGTGACATCATCATTTTTCAAACGGGCTCAGTCGGGAGGGGGTTGTTGGTGGGGTCTGTTAGGGGGTCAGCTGGTTCCAGGGCAGGAAACTGAGAAAGAAGGAATTTGAGAGCTCAGGAACTCAGCAGCTATGTTCGAAAGATTTAGCTTGCCAATGTGAAGCTAGAAGAGCCTCTCCAGCAGAGCTATGGTAGATTTTATCTGAATTATTTATGAAAACTATACATTTAAATGAATTTGTATTGATTATTTCTACTAATATATATATAACAAGTAGCATAAGTTGCTGTGGTTTGGTGGTTTCTCAATTACTTGGAAAAAAACAGTCTATTAAACTTAAACTGTCTCAATGGAAACTTCTGAAAAACCCTATTAAGCCTCTTTGTTTAATTCCAACTGCACTTAAAAAGTCATTATCTATGCATAAGGGTAGCTCACTCTAAAAAGCTATACGAGCTAGGAAATTAGGCGAACTAGCACATTCGGTAAAGCCTACTACCCAATGGGCCATGGAACGCATTTTGAGCCCCCCAACGTGGCGCTTTTGAAGTAGGCAACTAATGATTTGTGTATGGGCTCAGCTCAAGAAAATGTATCTTTTTATCTGCTTCGTTTACAGCTGCCAGATTCCGAGACCCTTTGAAATGTGCAGCAGTGTCCCGGTGCTTCATTCATCTCCCAAGGTCTCAATTAAAACCCACTGTTCGCGAGCTGAGAAGAACATAGAGGAACGCTCAATGTGGAACATCTGCAAACATCACATCGGCGAGGCGCGAACCCCCCACCTCAAAATGGTGAGAAAACGGCGAGCATCTTCTTTCTTCTCTCGAGGGTAAGGGGTGGGGGTATGGCAGTGAGCTGTGGAGGAAGGTGGGGTTAGGGGGGCTTCTGCAGAGTAGCCTTTGTGCCGAGATCACAACCAGATGTGCCGAGAGCGTCCAAACAGGAATGAGTGCATGTCTGCAATTTTCAGCAATTTGTCAGATTTAAGGGTTCACCCCCAATACCACCTGATAGACAAATAAAATCCTCCCCACGCCCATGCAATAATTCGAAACACACCGGCACCCCCCTCGGAGAACCAATCTGCAGCCCAGTTGCTCATTCGGTGACAAGACAAGGCCCTGAAGTGAATCATTCAGTCTGCGTAATCCAAAACAAAGTCAAAAAGGCTCATCAGCGTTTCCCTCAGTCTGCGTCCCAGCGGAGTAGAGATGTTGAAATCCGTACAGTCTTCACACACTTTAAATCCATCACCCGGCACATTTGTGCAAAAAAATTTAAATAAAAAAAGCCTTGAACCAAAACAAACATTTGAATAAATAAACATGAGCGACAGCCCAGTTAATCCCTCTGGTGGCACGTCGTAAATCCAGCCTCAAATTTTTTTGGCCTTGAAAGGATTTTTGCCACACACACTCACTATTCCAATGCTTATATAATCACTCCGCAAAATTGTTTTCAAGAAATATAGTTGCAGTCTGTAATAATGCTCATACTGTCAGGTGAATAAGCAAAAGGAAACATTTATTCTTTCCTCTTTATGTGTATGGACTAATGTAGAACGTAAAAAGAGAACGTAAAAAGAGAGGTTTAGCATAATGTCTGAGCTGCTCTTTCCCCAACCCAGCGGTGTCCTTTAAATGCAGTGTGAATATGCACACATAGTTTCTGTTTAAGGCTGATAATGCAAATACCCGCATGACACCCCATACTCTCTGTAAAATACAGTATGCCTTCTCTGGATTTATTGCACTGTAAATGCAGTAGGTTGTACAGGGACTTGAGTAAGCGTGAGAATAAGTCTTACGCCCATTTTCCACACACTTGTTCATGTTTATACCATTAGGTATGTTTTTAGTCTACTCTGAGTCCATGGCTCGCTACTGACCGAAAGGCTCGGTTTTGGCCGTCCCGTTGTTCCCGGACATGCATAGGCAGGCTTTGTGTTTCAGAGACAAGAGGACTTGTGTCCGTAGGCGTTGGCCAAGCATGACTTCATAAGATGTGTGTGGTCATGCGTCCATGCGGGTAAACGCTGGGCAAAATGTGAAGAACATACCCTTCATTTGTTTGAGTTTGCATGTTTGCATACCGCTGTGTCCATGAGGGCCAAGAGCAGCTGACTTGTACCATCTGTGGCGTATGACTCTCGCCACCCACTGTTGCTTCAAGGCCCGTCTAATTGCCCCTCAGGGGGCTTAGGGTTTTTGCCCACTGATCCCATTCACCACTTCGCCCATCCCGAGCTGTTTTCGAGGCTGTCGTCACTTTTGAAAACGGCACACGATTTTAAATTACAGCCATGCGTGGGTTTGTCGATAGCCGTCCTGAATGCTAATGTCAATTGGTTGTTCTTCAGGTTTGTTTCTCACAGACTGGCTGACTGATATATA